>VUYV01000317.1:30960-159367 GCA_008711295.1 Anarhynchus alexandrinus
GCTCTTCCGATCTCCCCGCCTCCTTCACATCCCCAGCGCGGAGGGGACGCGGTGTGTCGTGTCCCCCCCTCCCCGGGTCCTCGGTGGCTTTTTCCCCCATGCACAAGGCTCAACTTTTCTCCCCCGAAGGTAGCGGCTCCAGCGTCGCAGCCTTGTCCCTAATCACCCCCGGCCATCCCCGGCTGCGGATTTTTCCCCCCTCGGGGGGGGGGCATTTTCCCTCCCTCGGTGCTCCAGAGCCTTCCCCGGGTGAGGGGTTGGAGGCATTTGCAAACTTTTCCTGCTCCCGAGAAGGCTGCGGCTGGACCGGGCTGGAGGCAAAGCCCGTTTCCCGGGGAGAACCAGCGCCTCCCGGGTGACCGGTGGATAGGGACAGGGGCCACCCCCGGCGGGAAACACCTAGGATGGAAAGGGGGGACCCCCCTCCCCCTGTCTTTTCCCTTCCTGCAAGGTGCTGGAGAGTTTGACTGCCCAAATCCCGGCTGCGGAGTCAGCGCTGATAAACCTCCCTCCCTCCGTGCGTGTGTGTACTGCAACCGAAACCTGCGTATCGCTGCTCTTCGTTTATCAGACATATGCCCTTAAATTATGTAGACAGGGAGAAGTGATCTAAACACCGAGCCGCACATGGTTTTGGTGGAAATATAATACTCCGGCAGCAGATGAGTTCCTCCCAGATAAACAAACCCACTTGCTCAGCCCCAGCAGGGCTAAGTGCTGTTTGGGTTTGTAGTGGCTGCATGTGGCTCTTACATCCCCAGCCCAGAGGAAACCCTCCTCCTGGGGCCCCATCTGCTCCCCGTACCGGGAAGGCATGCGGCGTTTACCGTGGTGGATTCGGCTGTAGGACCCGCAGGACTCGCCTTCGTGGAAAGGACCAGGTGGAATGCGTGTGGCTGCGCTCCTCTCCCGTAAAACTTCCACCCCGCGGCTGCTCCGCTTCGTTTTCCAGCCCTGCCACCGGCAGCCGTGCCAAAGAGCTCGCTGGAAACGCACCTGATTTTTTCATGGCTTCCCTCCGCCACTGGGATGCGGTGCCTGGGATGCGAGGTTTTGGGGGTCTGAGGCTTCCTAGGTCCTGGGGGTGAGCGGTGCAGAGAGGGGAGGTTTGGACCGGGACCCCTGGGACTACCGGGGGATGCTCTTATTCTGGGGGAACAATGACAGCGTCAGGGGATTTTTACAGCCGATGCAACCGCTCGCAGCCTTCTAGGGACTTATCTTGAGCGTGCACCAGCCCTGCACAAATATTTTGGAAGGCATAAAGCGTGCTAACTTATTTTCTTTATCTGTCCTCTGTTTCACCCGGGTCTTGTTTATAGAAGCCGGTTAAATCCGCGAGCGGGTAGGACCAGTGGAGTATGGGGTTGGTTTGCCTTCGCCGTCTCTGTGATTTTAATTACAGCGTGTGCCTCCCAGTGTGAGATTAGGTGCTTCCTCCCGCTGGCTAAGCCACTGTCTTAAGGTCTCGGGGATGCGAGCAGCGTTTCGTTTGTGGTTTAATTGCCTCGGGAAGCGTGTGTTTGTTTGTTTGTGTGTTGGGACCCTTCACCAGAGCCGGGCTTCAAGCGGTGCAACAGATGTGTGTCTGCTTTTCGTGTGCAGCCAGGTTTAAACATGCAACCCCGTCACGAAAGCCTGGGATTTTCTTCCCTCCTCTGCCCAGACCCATCCTCCATGGGGGTGTCTCCTTTCCTAAAGGACCAGTCCGAAGCTTTTTCCTTTCTGTCCCATCTTAAACGCGCGGCGCTCGGCGATATCAATAAGATGCAAAATAAATGACAGCCGCATGATCTAAGTGTTGTTTATGTCCAAGACGGGTGTTTTAAAATACAGGCTGATGATCAATCACGGTGCTGTTGGGAAGCTCTCGCTTGATGATCGTAACTGCCTTGTAGGCGCCGCAGACTGGTGTTAAATCTGCTCGGCGTGCAATCCGGCACCTGGCTAGCTATCGCAAATCCGAAGAGAGATGCTGAACTTCTCCACGGGGAGAGGAAATATTCGAGCCTTTCCTCATGCGTTCACCTGCCAGCATCCCTCTCGGCACCCGCGGCGAGCCCGGTGCTAGACAGGCTGTAGATGTGGCAAAGCAAAGGGGTCAGCGCAGGCACGAGAGCGGCTGAGATCCGCTGCCGGGGAGGCAGAAACCGTCTTTGGCAGCCAGATCCCCGGGGGGCGGTGGGTTGCCGGAGGTGGTTTCGTGTTGACTCCTCTGTTTTCGCAGGGTGAGGAGAGGAGGAGAGATGCCGGAGCTCCCTTTGTGCTGCATCATTTTCCTTTTTACTGAATTGCTTTGTCTCTCTCTCCCAATTTCCTCATTGTTGAGGAGTTGCGATAAAACCTACCTCCTTCCCGGAGTGCCGGGGTTTGATTTGCGCGCTCACACACCCCCTGGGCTGAAAAGCCTCGCAAGGTCTTACGCTACTCGGGTATGCTGAGGGTTAACGCTGGGTAGGAATTAATTTCTTGTTTGGGAGGGAACTCTGAAAAGCTTCCTAAAAAGCTGAGAATGATGCTGGCACGGTAGGCTTGTGCTCCGCATTGGGATCCTACGTGGGGAGGGTGTTAGAGGTAGAGAGCTTTTGAGTTTTGGAGTTAGCGGTGCCAAAGTTGGCGGCTTGGCGTTGCCTACAGGTGTTTTTGAGCGAAATGGCATGCTGTCCTGGGAGTGGCTTGACTCTTCTCGATTTATTATGCACAATACCCCCTTAAAGTGAGGTCCCACATAGTTTGAGACTGAGACCGAGACCCATCGTCACCCCTTTGCAGACTCAAAAATCTCATGTCCTGCCCATGAATCCCCCTCCCTGACTAGGGGTGCAATTTGGATTATGACTGTTTCTCACAGCCAAGCCCTCAAAACGCTTGATGTTCAAATAAAAAGCCCTTTCTGGCCCCCACCAGTGTGTCAAAAGCCTTCAGAGGGCTCTTTCTTATTCCTTCCTTCTTGCTTGCAAGACTCAGTTAATGGACACCAATGGCTCCAGGCGCCCAAGGCAACGAGAATTCCCGTCTGTGCAGAGTCTGGGCAACTGCAGGATAACAGCAATGAGCGTGCTTCCCTGCATGACCGTCTTCGGGTGAAAAGCACTTTATATCCCTTAGCTTTGAGCTCTCGAGGGGACCCTGTGACAAAAAAGACAGAAATAAATACGTAGGGCTCCCCAGATGCTTTTCATTTGGACCTTGAGGTATTTTAAAACAGTGAGAAAGTATTCTCATTCCCCTGGTGCAAACTGGGAAACTGAGGCACGGAGAGGCAATAGGCTCAGTCCGCATTTATCGATGGGAATTCTCTCTCACTGCCATGAAATACAAACTGAACCCCAAGTGGTATGTGGAGATGAGAGCAGTGAGTGGTCCCCTGACCTTGAGCCTGTGCTTCAACAGGCAAGAGCAGTGCTTGGTCAGGACAGGACACTTCCAAGATGGAAATTTTCCCAGTTAAAATGATAGATGGGTGCTTTAAAAGGAGCAAATATCATCTTGGGTTAGTGCATTGGCCAGAGGGCAGCTGTGCTCTCATCTGCTGCGGCATCTTTAAAATTGGGTACAGAAACCTTTGGGAATGGAGAGATCATCGCAAAAATGAGACGTGTTGTGATAGTGACGGTCTGCACGGTGATTTTCTGGAATTGGCATTCCTCTTTGGGTTTTTTTTTTTGACTCATCCCACCGGAACTGTCTGTTTTTCTTTGCTCTTTGTTGGTGCATGTGCTCTTCTAAGTTTGCCTCATCCTTGCTTGGTTGCATCTTGTAAGATGCTGAGCAGCCACCCAAGTAAGAGGTGCCAAGTCTCTGCCCTGCATCCCCTGCAATGGGAGCCAGTGTAGTGTGGTATCTGTCCTGCAACCCGTTCCTTTGTAGAGAAACCCTCTGTGAGCCCTTAGAGGTGCTCTGAAGGCTTTGAACAGGCACCCTTTGGTTTGGAAACCCAATGGTCATTTCATTTTAGACACCTCTAGTTCATGCAGCTCAGTACTCAAGCCGACACGAATCTTGCTGGATACACGTGTTCTTCAAACGTGATCCCTGGAGCCATGTCCCCACGGAGGAAGCCAACTCTTTGCTGGAGTATAATGTTCCCAGCTGCTTCTGTCTCAAACACTAATGTTTGTAGAAGACATCAAGTTCTCAGGGCTGGAGGAGAGCCTGAAGACCTGAGCGGGAGCAGTGGTTGAGTTGAAACCTCCACCCCCACTACGCTGCCCACCAGCAGGTGGCTTTGACCTTACCTGGGGGGGGATTTCACTAGAAAGAGAGAGGTCATTTGCAGACTCAGTGGCTTGCTTTTACTTCAGGCTTTGCTGTCAAGAAGGTTTTCCATTTTTTTTAAAACACTGCATACCGCAAAACAAAAATCCAGAGGGGCTGAGGTTCATGGGCTTCTTTTGCATGGGAATAACCAAAAAATGCCACTGAGCGAGGCTGGACCTGCACAGGTGACCCAGAAGGAGACCTTGCATCACCGACTCTCTCAGCTTTCACGCCTGATGTCCGAGTTTCCTTCCAGCTATATTAGCCATACACGAGTGGTCTGCTGGGGCTTTCCCACCAAGCCGCTGGCAATAAATTGACGGGAGCTGACTGGCACTTGAATTTGCCTTGTCCTTCTGACAGGACGAATGTGTGGATCTAACGCAGATAATATGGGATAGGTTTCCATTACAGGCATTTGCATGATATATACTCACATGCTTCCCCCTCCTCCGAGCTCGCGCGAGGGCCAGAGGAATAAATCTCGACGCTTGGTGAACCCTCGCAGCCAACGCTGCACCAAATGCATGTAAATGTTTGCAAAATGAGCCACCCCGACCCGCTTATTATTTCTCCTTGAGCATAAACCAGTACATGGGGGACGAAAGGTGAGGGTGGTGGAGTTTTGAGGTTTTTTTTATCCCAGTATTGCTTTCCTTTGAAACAGTGAAGTGATGCTGGACTCGGGGACCGCGTGCAGATGGTTAATATTTATATACTTGTTGTTTCTTCTGAAGTGAGGAACGTGCACTTGCCACCAGCAGCCCCCTGACGCTCATTCATGAAGAGCCTCGCCTGGCGAGTGTCTCGGCGTTAAACTGTTTGGTGACTTGAGTTTAGAGTTATAGGAATCGGAGCGCTGAATTAGCAGTAAATCAAAGCCCGGGTGGCTCCGTACCCAACTGCGGCAAGATTTAAATTAAAAATATCTCGCCGAGATGAAGTACTCATAAGTCAAGCACTGGCGTTGTGTCAGTCTGGGCTTCGGCGGCGAGAGCTCAGCCCCTTTGAAACAGAAACCACGAGGAGCCCACGTATTGATCCCCAGCTGAACTGGGAAATTGCCACTTCATTTCTTCTATTAAATGTTCTTTCTTTTCTTTCCTTTTTGCCTTTCCCCCCCTCCCCGNAGAGCATATTTGATTGTGAAAAGGGATTTATTTGTTTTTTTGTGGCCGGGGATTTGTCTATAATGTAGTGCTGGAAAGAAAACTCATTTAGAGACTAAGGAGGTGTATCCTGTTACAATTGCCTATTGATGGAATAGCAAGTGCTTGGTGTGCAACACAGCTTTATTTTACTTTAGAGAAACTTATTCTGGGCTGCCAAAGGGAGACTTTGATTTGCCGGTGAGCTGCCCCATGGCCCTGAGCAAGTCCCTTGGCTTCTTGTTCCCCCATCTATCAAATGGGGGTGGTCTTGTAGAAGTGACTGTCCCTTTAGCCATCACCTAATAGTCAATTTGCTCTAACGACCTTTACAAATGACTCACTTTTCATAAGTGAGATGATAAAACCAGGGAGGTTCTTGTTGGGAACTCACTCACCAGCCTGAGGAATAGCACCATGTACATGGCTAATAGCCATTAACGGCCACTGTCCCATCCCTGGGCAGTGTCACCTTCTTCTGTTGTTTGGGAAGAGGCTTTCAGAGATGGTGAGGGACAGGATGCTGTTCTATGTTGGGGGAAAAAGCTCCAACACCACTGCCCTGCTGGGGAGCAGAGAAAGGATGTGAGGTGGGAATACAACCATGTCAGTCATGGAGCTAATCAAAGGCTTTTGCTTGGATTTTTCTTTAATGAGCTTTTTAGGGGAAAGAAAAAAAACCAAACCCCACACCCAAATGGTTTGGGTTTGTCTGCTCAACTCGCTAGCTTAAAAAAAAGTGAGTTTCTGGGCTGTTTTGGGAAACCCCTTTTATTTGTCAGGGTTTTGGTGCAAATTTCTGGTTGTTACAAAAAGAAGAGAAACGTGGAGTTTTGTAAGCTGTTACCCTGAGATGTGTGTGTATTTGACCGGCTAATTTTGGCCATATCCTCCTGTTGGTTGTGTCTCACCCCTTGTACTCTCCCCTTCGTGATGTCCTCCTGGCTGGTTGGGCGGTTGTCCCCTGCCACAGTCCCCATTCCTTCCATCCACCCTGGAGCTCCAGGACTCATTTGGAGGGTTGCAACGACCTCGATGCCTGGTGCTGTTGAGGCTGCATACCCCCATCACCCCTTGGACCCCGGGCTTCACCGCTCCAGAGCATCCAGCCACCCCCCTAGACACATCTCCTGGGGATGGCAGCACTCAGGGACAACCTGGAGGGTGAGTTGTTGGGTTAAGTCCCAGCTCTGCCTCCACCGAAGCCACCTCTAGGAGGGCAATTGCCTCCTCACCCTGAAGACGGCAGGATCAGCTCTGAGTTTTCCTCCTGCGCTTAGCTGCTATGGTGATGAGTTGCTATAGAAACACATAGTTAGCATTATTATTTATTATTGAAAGGTGCTTCTTTTCATCTCTTAAACGCAGGGTCGTGCCAGGAAGAGCCCGATGTTGGGTGTGGGGCACTGCCCACCCCGTCCACACAGGTTGGGAGGTTACGCCTCACGGCGAGCCAGGCTTTAGCCACGCTGGAGGCAAGCGACCGTGCTGCGCTGGCCCAGCGGGCTGATCTGGTTAAACAAATCCCCCAGTATGTTCCCGTCACAGGTTCCTTCCTTCGTCAGATCCATCCTTTGGAGGGGGATTTGAGTGAAGCGTTTCATTATAATGAGCTTAGTTATTTCCAAACTAGTAATCGCATGTCACCATTTGGTGCAAAGGGTTTGCATTAAGTTCTGTAATAATATGTCTATTCATCCATCACAAATACTATATTCACAGGACCTTGTAGCGATTGCCTGGTAAATACCTTCTCTTATCTCTTTGCATGCGCTGCTCCTTGTTGTTTGCTGAAGTTTCCCCCCCTCTCTCTGCAAACCCATCCCTCCGCGCCGGGAGGCAGGGAAGCTCCTCCGGTGCTCCCGTCCCGGGCTCCTGCTCTGCCTGAACCCCTTCCCTCCTTGGAGCTGGGCACCCGGCCAGGCTGGGCAGGAGAGACCCCACCAAGGCTGGCTGCATCCCGCGTGATGCCAAGCAGAGCGAGCGGGTGCTAAGGATATCGCTCTGCCTGCCCTAACTTTCACTTTCCAGTGGCTGTGGGTGGGACAAAACCTGCTTTGGGGGGCTCCTCTTGCTCCCCAGGAATGGGGCGAGAGGGGTAGGAGCGGATGTCTTCTCTAGGCTGGGTGCTGAGCAATGCCCTGGCTGAGAGTTGCCGCAGGGGGTCCCGCAAGGAGCCCATTTATACGTCTCTCCGCGCACATCCATTGGGTTGGGGAATGTACAGGAGGGACGCAAAGCCATGTGCCCTCCCCTGCCTGCAGCCACCGGGGTCACGGCTTCCCCTGGGAGCTGGCAGCACCGTAGAGGTGGCGTAGAGAAACCTCCCTCCATCCTGCTGTCCTTCACACCCTGAGGATGCTGCAGCCGCTGCGGAGGGGTGGCTTGGTGGGGCCAGGAGGTGAACGGCTGGGAGGATGGATGGATGTCTGATGTCCAGAGGCACTGGGAGGAGTGGGGCTGCTTTCCCTTTCTGGCTGGGACAGATGCAATGTAGCCTGGAGGTGGAGGGCTTGGCTTTGCTTCCAGCAGGGGTTAGCTGTGCAGTTCTTCCTTCTTCCCCTCCTAGACCTAAAGGACTCCCTGGAAAATGCCTGGTTGAGGGGGAAAAAAGAAAAAAAAAAAGGAAAACAAGGCACCTTTTCTTGATGCAAAATTAACAATGCGGAGGTGAAGTTTCAGGGCTGGTCGGTGTGGCTGCGGTGGCTGCGGGGCACGTGGCTCAGCCCCTCCTGGCACAGTTGCTGAAGGTGCAGGGTTGGGGTCTCCGTGCAGCCGCTACAGATGCTCCCCTGGGATAACGAGCCCCTGTGGGGTGGGGAAGGATGCAGGAATGGCTGGACCAGTGCAGGATGCTGGATATGGAAGGATTCAGGTGTGGGGAAATCTCTGCTGTTGCTTGCAGAGCGTGTCCCTTGAAGTTCCCTGAATTCCTCCTGGTCTCCACCTTCCCCAGCCTGCCAGGCTAGACTGGGAAACATCCTTCCCAGCCTTTGAGGAAACAAAAGGAGGCTTTTTAAAGCACCCCCTCGAGCAGGAATAAAACACCTTCCTTCGCAGAGCCTGTTTCATCGCTTGAAGTCAATCCCTTTGGGCTTTGTATTTTCCTTCTTGGAAGCTGTGCTCCCTGCAGAGAAGAGAAAAAAACACCTGGGGTGCAAGAGCAGGGCTCGGGGGAGCGTTCCTGGGAAGTGTAGGTTGGAGGTGGAGGGGTGGATGGGGGGGTGTCCACTGTGGGGGTCTAGAGAGGGCTGAATATTCCCCCCTCACTCTGCCAGAAACCCCTGCAACCCATCCCGAAATTGCAGCGTTCAGTTGTTAGTGTAGGGTTGCATCCAGCCCATCTCCGTGGGGTGGGAGATGCTTCTGCATGTCCTGCATGTGCCGACCCCTCTCCTACTCCTGGTGCAACGAAGCACTAAATGGGACCTGCTCCAGGTCTACCTGCTCTGGCAATGGGGGTGGACTAGATGTTCTCCAGAGGTCCCTTCCAACCCTGACCATTCTGTTATCCTGTGACCTCCCCTAAAGGAGGGAAGCTGGCCGTGGCAAATGAAAGCTTGCTATGTTTTGGTAGGGTCACTCGATGTGGGCCTGGAGGGGTCATGCTTTGCTTCTATGACCCCTTTTTCTCCACCCTGAGCTGCAGCCAGCTGCTTGGATATGGGGTTGTGACACTGATGTCATCCAAGCGGTGGCATGTACTTGGGACTAGTATAGGATGCCCCTTTGGATCCCACCAGCGGTGAGACCACCAAGCCTCAGGTTTCTCTCCAAATACCTGCTGAGGGCAGAGTCCTTTTGGCTGCTGGACTCGGAGCATTTTTGCAGCCTCTAGTTTCTCCTGCCTGGCCTCCGCCGTGGCTCCAAGAGACCAGGAGCTGCTCACCTTGGCCAAGCAAAGGCAGGAGGCAAGAGGCATCCTTGGAGCTGCACCCCTCTGCCTGGGTGAAGGATGGAGAAGGGAGGGGAGAGAGGTGAGCCATGTGCAGCAGGAGCTGGGTGCTAAGACCGGTATCAGAGCCATTAAGGAGGGTATTTTTTTTCCTCCCTTATGATGGAGTTGCTGCCCTTGCCTGCCTTAGTAAGGCAAACAGCTCAAAGGGATGCCTCTGAATGAAAGTAACAACTTTTAGGACAAATTTATCTCTGCATAATATCTCAAAGAAAGCAGGAAAAGGAAATGGCAAGCGGGCATAATTAGGTAAGTATTACCCATTAGGAAGGGGAAGGAGCTATCAAGTCGATTTCCATTTCCTTCTTATTTTACATGCCTGATTTTTCCGCCTCTCCAGGAGGCAATGTGTGAAGTAGGTCTCTCCTTAGCTTGGAGAAGTAAATAATCAGAACACGATGCGCTCCGAAGCTCTTCCCAAAGCTTTCCAAATCTGGACTAAGCTGAGGATTTTTAGCGTCTTCACAAGTCTGAGCTTTCCAGCATCCATGAGACCTGGTAGGGACTTATTTCCCACCTTCATGCCGGGGAACCAAGGCGCAGGTGGGGAGCAGGGCTTGTGTCTTCTCATTGTGACCTGCTTGTCTGTACGTATTTCTCTCTGGTTTACCTATTCTGCGTGCAAGCAGAGATAACTCCTTGTCTCCCAGTTGCTTCCCAGTCTAAATCTGGATGGGCACAGTGCGAACCCAAGGAGGTACCTTGTGCCGCACTGGAAAGTGTGGGAGGGCTGAGTCCCCCCAGGCCACCACCTGGTCCACTCCTATGTCACCCCAGCATGTCCCTGTGTTGTCCCAGCCGTGGAACCCACCGCTTTGCTCCTGTGTACCCAAGGTTTTTCTCCTGGCTTTACCCTCGGTTACCTCTTAGGACAACACGGCGCAGAGTGGGCTGCAATTACAGAGCCATCTGCGGGTGCCTGTAACACATTTTGGCAAGGATGCAGGACAGCAGAAGAAGGGCTTCCTTGCCCCCTTGCCCGCTCCCCTGCTCCGGGGTCTGTAAGTGGTGTTATTAAAGGCTCTCGGGAACTGCTGTCATTGGCACAGTCAACGGCTGACACAAGGCAGCCCTCAGACTTTGCCTCATCTGCAGCTCACACACACTCTCTGTTATGCCCGAGCCAGAGAAAAGGCAGTTTCTCACACGCATCACCCTTTTTCCAGCTGTTTGAGCCCTTTTTTATGTTCGTTTCAGAGAAGAAGTCTTGATTGCCCTGCAGTGTAAGAAAGATTTGGGTTGCATCCCACTACCAGCACGTGCTCAGCCCTCTCATTCATTTCTAGTTGAAGTTGGGGTCCCTTTTTCCTTAAATACAACTATATGCATGCATCTCTCTCTAGATATCTCTCTGTGTCTATATTTTATACACATACAGAAAAATACACATTTATATGCACGTTTCTACACAGAAATGCAAAACACACATGGTTAGAAAACGCCAATCTGTTCACCCTGCACTTTTCACAGATCGTTGCTAATTTTGCCCGCAGTTCAGGAAAGGTCTTGCAGGTCCAGGTTGAGATTTCTGGAGGAGGAAGAGCAGCTTTGCTGCACAGCCAGGTTTTAGGAGGGGTTTTAGGGCAAGCCAGGTTCTCCTTTTTCCTCCAACATCCCTTGATCAGGTGCTGGTGGGAGAGGGTTTTTTTCTAGCTGGTAGGGAGGAGAGGGAAGGGAGGAAAAAGTCTGAGGTTTTGCTCCACTGCAGAACTGGGAATGAATGGTGCAACCTTGGAAAAACCTTAGTGTCTGGGAATGCGGCTTCCTGTGAGCTCAGTTGCTTTTACTGCTTTTCAGGAGGTGCTGGTCTCGTGCAAAGAGGTCGCGGAGGGGCTGTCAGGGGTAGAGGACGGAGGTTGTGCACCGCTTCTCATCCCTCCGAGCGGCTCGGCTGGAGCTTGGCCACGAGCGCTCGAGTGGGGCAGCACGAGGTGCCACCAGCCTGGAGGAGATCCCAAGCAGATTGGCGCTTGGTGACAGTCTGCTTTCCCAGTCCTCGGTCGCGCATGGGCTGGTGCTCATGCTGACACCTCCGTGGCTCCCGCTGGTCGATGCACAGGGTGCGTCGAGTCACGTTTTCCCCCAGCAGCAGCCCCATGGCCATACAGGCTGCTTTCCTGCTCTGCCTCCCCTCCTTCTGGGTATGTGTGCGCGCGCAGGGTAATTTTAAGGCTTCTCCATCACAAGGATATGCAAAAGTTGGAGTGTGATGCTCAAAGACTGTGCCCCTTAGACTTGCAATGGTGGAAGAGAAAAAACACAGCCCCTTCCACGCAGCAGCTTCACTTGGTGGTTGTCCTCTCTCCTGCCTTGCTTCTCCTCCCTCGGTAACGCAGGCAACAGGAACAGCTTTATTTTCTAATAAGCAAAAAGGTCTCCAGGTGCAGGTTTGTGCTTGCCTGTCTCTTCTCCACTGCTCTCTGCCAGTGGGTGACTTACTTCGCCACCCATAATTAGCCTCTTCCAAGGTCTCGTTGCTGGGCTGAGGCAGAAGGTTTTACAGCCACTGCCTGTTCTCAAGCACAGAAAAATAATCCCTTCCTCAGCTCAGTGTTAAGAGGGAGTGGATTTTAAACCGGTTTATGGTGCTGCTGAAGCAGAGCGGTCGGCAGAAGGGTCCTAAACCGGCCCGCGGTGATGCCGTTACGTGGTGGGGAAGGTGGACGGAGGGGTGGAGGATACGCGTTGGCCTTCCCACGCAGAGGAAAGAATCAAATATCTGCCCTATATCAAATACCATGCTCGATTCCCGCGGGACCGAGTTATTGGTGAGGAGGAAGCTGACCTTCTCCTGTATTTATGAACTGAATCTCTAGTTTGCTTTGCTTTTGATCCCCCCCCCACCCCTCCTGTTACAGAGTGCAATACTTCATTTCACGGGAAATAACATTTTCTTCATTTTCTCCTTTGGTGTGATTTTCTTTTTTTTTTTTTAAATGCTGCTCAAGATGAACAGGATTTCTTCCCCTTAGCTTTTCTTGCTTTCTAGTTGGCTTGGCACGCTGGAAGTGGATGCTGCTGCCTATGTCTGTGTGGGACCATTAGCTGTGCCGGAGCCCGGGGATATTCCTCTGTCACAGCTGCTGAAGGTGAACAAATTCTCCTGGAGCTGGACAAAAACATTATTATTTTAGTAGTCACACCCCAGCAAGTTTGAGAATTAAAAGTAGTCAGCATTTCCCTTACTGCCACACAGATCTATCCTTCTTCCTCCTGGCTGTCTTATCTCCAGCCTTCCCCGATAGAGCTTTTTCTGCAAATCCTTTCCTGCGAGAGCTGGTCTTGAGCATCTTCAGAGCAGCAAGTCCTTTGGAGCCCCCCCGTTTCCTTTTCCTCCCTCTTCTGCCCGTGGAGAGCAGATTTTTGGAAGCTCGAGAGCTCTGTGTTTCCTGCGCACAGGTCCCTTGGAGATATCTGAAGCTACTTTGCTGAAGTTCACAGGCGACTTTTGAAAACCTTGGCCACTGCATTCGTGTGTCTATATATATATATATAATCTGTTCTCTCTTCCCTCCTGTTTTCTTTCTCTGTCAGGAATCCAGCTGTGCAACATGTGGCACTTGTAGGACTTGGAAGGCAGGAAGATCAAGCAAACACAGAGCTTTCAGCAAGAAGAGATAAATTTCCAGAATAAATTCAAGCCACGTAGGCCCAGTCTGTTTTAGTTTTAAAGCCCCGCTGGTAGTGATGTGTGGGAGCTGTAGATATAAAGGCAGGGAGAGAAGAAGGGTTTATTTGTATTATTTCTGGCACCTTGGTAGAAAAACCTCTGTTCTGAGTTCACGGTGCTTGGCACAACGTTAGTCTGCATGGACAGTACCAGAGAAACTGCCTGTTGAGCTCTACCTTCGTGCAGGATTTGATGGCAAAGAAGAAAAGGGCATTATCTGCACTGAATGAGAGAGAGAGAGGGTGTTGTAGCTGGAAGAGGAAAGTGCCGGATTTGTGGGGGTGTATGGGATGCAGATGGCCACAGAGGAGAAATGTCTTGTTATTAATAACCCATTGAATTGCGATAGCATTTTTACACCTGTGTACGCTGCCTACAATTTTGATCCCGGCTCTCCGGCGTCTGGCAGGACCACAGCTGTGAGCTGTGGGCTCCCTTCTGCAGGCAGCTGATGGGGATTTCCTATTTACTGCAGAAACAGAAGACAATTCGGAGTTTGATGGCCCCCACAGCGTTGAGCCACGGCCACGGACTTGCTGGAGCATGGTTTGGTCCACAGGGCAAGTCCTGTGTTTCCTGAGTGTGTTTGTTGACACCGGCCTAGCAAGGGTCAGTCTGGCAAAGGGAGTTCTTACATAGGTTTGCTGCTTTTTGGAGAAATCCGTGTTTCTACTTATCACTATGCTTTTGTTTTACCAAGTAAAAAAAACTAAGTAAGCCCAGAAGTGGCAGCTGGATGTGCTTCCCAGGTCTGTCCCGATAAGCTCAGCAGCACCCAGTGCTTCATTCAGCCACCACCACCAACCCAAACTTCATTTCCCTTCCTCTCCCCCCCCTGCCCCCCTGCCTTTTTCCTCTAGTCAAAGCAAAAGATTTACGGCCTCTAACTTTTGAAGCGAGGGCAAATTTCAGCCCAACCTCCTGCCTGAGTGGATGCCTCGTGTCATTAAAATCCATCTGCAGCCTCCCCAGCTGGCCCCAAGCTGCGTGTCCCAGCCATGCAGGAGCCAGGGCAAGGCACCGCGTGCTCCAGCCCCTTACCAGAGGCCCCCCGGGGGCTGGAGCACAGATGATGCTCTCCACAAGCAGGAGAGATCATAGAATCATAGAATGGTTTAGGTTGGAAGGGACCTTAAAGATCATCTGGTTCCAACCCCCCCTGCCATGAGCAGGGACATCTTCAACTAGATCAGGTTGCTCAAAGCCCCATCCAACCTGGCCTTGAGGCTTGAGATGCTCTTGAGGGCTTGGGATGCTCCAGCCTTGAGTTGAAGCACTTGTGACTGCACCCCCAAAGGACAGGGGGTGCACGGGCACAGGCTTGCATGTTTTCTGCTGTATTTGAGACCTGTGCAGCACTCAAAGTGCAGCTGTGGGGATCGTGTGGGATGAGGGAAGAGATCAAGTCCTATTTTGGAAAGTGGTATGAGTGGAGAGATGGAGGCAGTGGGAAAACGAGGGCAGGCTTGCCCTCTGCAATGCAGCTCGGGGGGGTGGAAGGCACGTGGAAAACAATTCTCTGTGGGTCTTACTCTTTCAGCATCCGTGCATCTGTTTTGTAGTCTTTCTTCAGGTCTTACAGCCTGTGTTATCAAGTTCTCCATTTCTAACGGGCAGGATTTTATGAACAGAGATGACCTTCCCACGCCCCCACATTAAAAAATGCCCCTCGTCTCAGACACAGGTGCCTTTAGACTGCGCGAGCAGAGATGAACAAAGCAGATGGCGTTCGGATCTGGATTAAATTAGAGTTTGGGGTGACATTTTGCTTGCAGCTGACTCTAAGAAAACAACTAACTTTCTTCTGGGTAGTACGACCCAGATCTGAAACCACTGATTATTGCAAACCCATAAACCATCTTTTGCAGACTGAGCGGGCTCATATGCCTGTTTCTGGTACTGGGTTTTCTCTGTAACACCTATCCTAACACAGCTAATGCTTTGTGATGATGGATCTGCAATTACGAGGCTGTGCAAATAGCTAAAACAATTGCATCAGCCTCAGTGTGGCTGCTCCAGAGTGATTTGTTGAGTTGTTGATAGCACCAGGCATTTGTTCCTGCAAACGAAGGGTCAGATCCTGCAAAGTGTAGAGCACTTGCAGCTTCCAACCATGTCTGAGTGTGTGGCCCGGGGAAGATATTTACGAAGGGAAAAAGAGAGATTCTTGCCTTTTGCAGGTGTGCTTTGCAGCAGCAGCAAGCTGTCTACAAAGTGCCATTGGTGGCGGCAGCCTGGCAGTGTCTCCTCTGGAAGTTTGTCAGTATGGGGAATCATTGAATGGTTTAGGTTGGAAAGGACCTTGAAGATCATCGAGTTCCAACCCCCCTGCCATAGGCAGGGACACCTCCCACCAGACCAGGCTGCCCAAGGCCACGTCCAACCTGGCCTTGAACACCTCCAGGGATGGGGCCTCAACAACCTCTCTGGGCAACCTATTCCGGTGCCTCACCACCCTTAAAGTGAAAAACTTCTTCCGAAGCGCACGTATAAATTGCAGAAAGCTGTAGCAGCAGAGTAGCCGGAGCAGACACCTCCTCCCTTCCTCCCCTGGGCTCCGCGGGCTGGCTGCCAGCAGCAGCACTCCGCGCTGTATCGTTTCGGGATGCCCCGGACGCCTCCATGCAGACTCACGGCTGAACGCGGTGACCACTGAACTATTTAAAGCAGCTTCAACCATGACACCCGAGTGTATAATGCACCTATTCTGCTGATGCCGGCAAAGTGCTGGCAGTGTGGATGGGTTTAAGACTGATGGGAATTTACTGCTCCGGAGCCCTTGTGGGGGCGTGGGGGGGTGTTCCTAAAACATAGACTCATAGACTGCTTTAGGTTGGAAGGGACCTTAAAGCTCATCGAGTTCCACCCCCCTGCCATGGGCAGGGACACCTCCCACCAGCCCAGGTTGCTCCAAGCCCCGTCCAACCTGGCCTTGAACACCTCCAGGGATGGGGCAGCCACAGCTTCTCTGGGCAACCTGCGCCAGGGGCTCACCACCCTCACAGTCAAGAATTTCTTCCAAACATCTCATCTAAATCTCCCCTCTTCCAGTTTAAAACCGTCCCCCCTTGTCCTATTGCTACATTCCCTGAAAAACACGCACCAAAGGAGGTGATAACGGAGAAAAATCAGCTATAAAGGAGGTCCCCTTGGTGCTGCACGTGTGGCTCTGCAGAATAGTTGTCGCCGTGGTGCTGAGCTGGGGATTAAACACATGGGCTCTATCTCTGTCTCAGCCCCACTGACTCGCTGTGACCTTGGCCAAGTCTTCACCTCCCTGGACCTCTGTCTCCCCGGGGTGTTTCTGGACTGAAACTTCTGGAGGTGGCGACCTCCTCTTAGTAGGAATGTTTTGATTAGAGCCGCTGGTCGCCCTTGCAAGCAGCAACGTGTTATTTGACTGGGGGGAACTGGAAGGGCCCTTCAGGACAAGGTGCGATGCGCTGGCGTGAGCTACGGCGGGACAGTGAAATAGCAGCAGCCTCATGTCACCAGGCTGCGTGCCACCCCCTCCTCCTGCGTCATTCCTGTGGTTTTAACATATATAGGAATAGTCTGTAAAGGTCTGCTGCTCCTGATTCTGTTAAGTGTCATTATTTGGTAACTCACTCCAGGCTTGACGTTAAATATTGGTGTTGAGAAGGAATTGGAAGGGGATAGTGTTGTCCTGTGCTCAGGAGGAACTCCTGCAACCTCTTCTCGGTGCACACAGAAGGGTTAGGGAAGGTGCTGGATAAGTCTGCAGTCGTTCAGCAACTACATGATTTTTTTGCCATTCTTTTCCTTTCTGCAGCTGCATTTCTTTTGTTTCGATATGCGTTTCCTAAGCTCTTGAGCAAGGCAAAAATGGAAATTTCTCCCCAGAACTTTAACCTTGTGTAACTGATTTGACCTCCAGATTTGTCAGCAGCTGGAGGAAACCCGTCTTAGGGGAACCCGGCGACTCAGGAGCCGTGGGATCAATGCCCCATTCATGAGGAGGGGATGTTTCAGTGGTTACAGAACTTGCGAATCTGCAATCTGCCCACATTTCCCAGTCTCTGCTCATATCCCTTTTTCCTAAATTGTCTCTGCCCAGTTTTCTCCCCCGCCTCCACTTACCATCCTTCCTTTCCTTGAGCATCCTCATCTTTCGCTTTCCGATTGGGTTAATTAAGCTGAGCTGCAGCATAAGCCCATCAGGGAGTAGAGAAGAGTTTTCCTCGGCAGCGGTGCTTAGCACCACGACAGCCTCCAGCCGACAAAGCGTGGGGAAAACCTGCTTCGTCCCTTCACCCCTGGTGTGGAGCACGTTTTACTCCTCCTGCGGTGGTAGCCCAAGCGCTGTCTGATCCATCCCAGGAGCAGTGGAAAAGGCAAAATCTCTACTTGCAATGTATGTATGTATTAGATGCTGTAACTTGGACAAATTTAGGCAGACTTTCAGGCATGGCTAGACAGCAGGAGAGGACTTGCCCAATTTTTACGACCTGCTCCAAAGCATGGAAGCTTTTCAGTAAGACAGTGGAAAGAATAGAACCAAGGTCAAACGCAGAAAAAAAAAAATAAAATAAAATCAATAACTTGCAAAAACTTTTCTCCTAATTTAGTCCTCAGAATTGCCCGAGCCATTCTGAATGCAACTTTCTCCGGCGATGTTAGCCCGAGGCAGACAGCAAGCTGAGGAAATTGTCCCCTGAGCGGTTCAGGTCTGTCAAAGTAATGAGGACCTTAAAACCGAGTCTTAGTACGGAACATGTCAGACAACCTGAGCTATGGGTGTCGCTGCTAATGCTCGGCGTAATTATGCATGCGCATGCTGCCCTGCACCGGGAGCACAGGAATCGCGTAATTTGGGGCAAAAATAACCGTGTCTGTATGCTGTACAGGATAGATTTGTGTATCTCCTTGCAAGCGCAGCCTCTGTGTGTGTATACAACAGCCGCTCTCTTCTAATCTTCCTGTTAACAAACATAACGGGTGATTATCTTTTTACCCATATTAGCACAATTCCGTCTCTTGTCCGTATCAGATCCTGGCCGTAGGTGTCCTGTCTGGCTCAGCCGTATCTCGAGACTGTCAAGTATGATTTGGAGCTACTTATCCCGCAGTAACAGCCGGGCAGGGCTCTAAGAATAACTTCCCACTGCCCTTTGCGTGTGTTGGCAGCAGCGAGGCTTGTCCTCTGCCTTGCGGTGACAAAGTCACTGGAAGAAAAAATTAATAGAATTAATAGCAAATTAGTAATAGTTTATCCAGGTGGTTGGTTTTGGTTTTTTTTTGGATGGGGTGTTGAGTTATGCAGCTGATTCTCTACTGAAAGCATCTGTTGTGGTCTGCAAAATGGGGCATCACAGGATTGTGGTGGGATAGATGTCAGACTGCTTTTTTTTTTTTTTTTTTCCTTTTTTTTTCCCCGAAATGCTCGCAAATCCGCAGCTTCTCAGGGCTGTGTCCACACTGCCTCGTTACAGCTATCGGCAGGAGTAGAGTCAATCCCCCTTGCTGCTGCTGGGCTTGAAATGGTGTCTCAGCTGGATGTCTCTGCTAGTGCAGGCACGGGGCTCTTCATCAGAGTCCTGTCCCTTCGTTTGCCTTTTGGGTTTGGTGGCATCTCCACTGCCCTTCAGAAGGTTTCAGCCAAAGCGGTTTGAAGTGGAAGTCCTCTGAAGAGGACATGTCTCATTTTGGGCTGATCTTGGGTGTTTTTTCTCAGGGGGAGTCTCAGGCTGAACACAGCAGCTGCGCTGAGCCCTGCTTCCTTTTGAACTTGATAAAACACACTTTTATGCCAAATGGTTAAAAGTTATAAACAATTTTAATGCAGCTTTTATTACATTTGTAAGGGAAAGCCAAGTAAGGCATGCAGTAGATTAGTATTTTTCAATTCAATTCAATTTTTATCTATTTTGTGCTGTATTGTTTCATTTGTAAAGAGGAGGTCGTGCTCTACAGCAATCTCGTATCTGCAGAAGCTGCCTGGAATCTAGGGTTGGTGAACTTTGGGGCAGAAGTACAGACTAGACAGCCTTCTGACATCTTTTAAAGATCTCTTTTCAAGCTCGTGGAGTCAGCAGAAATAGATTACTTCAGCTAACATGTGCAAGTTATGAACTAACAAAATTGGGAGACCTAATTGCCCTCGGTGTTACGGAAACATGGAAAAAGACTGTCCCTCATCTGACCTGCTCAGGGATGGAAAGACAGAGGCCAGTTCATAGAATCATAGAATGGTTTAGGTTGGAAAGGACCTTGAAGATCATCGAGTTCCAACCCCCCTGCCATAGGCAGGGACACCTCCCACCAGACCAGGTTGCCCAAGGCCCCGTCCAGCCTGGCCTTGAACACCTCCAGGGATGGGGCCTCAACAACTTCTCTGGGGAACCTGTGCCAGTGTCTCACCACCCTTAAAGTGAAAAAATTTCTTCTTAGTGTTTAATCTAAACCTGCCCTCTTCCAGCTTAAAGCCATTCCCCCTCGTCCTATCGCTACATTCCCTAGTAAAAAGTCCTTCCCCAGCTCTCCTGTAGGCCCCCTTTAGGGACTGGAAGGCCGCAATAAGATCTCCCCGGAGCCTTCTCTTCTCCAGGCTGAACAGCCCCAACTCTTTCAGCCTCTCCAGTTGCTGCAAGAGTTGTCATGTAAAATGCAGAATGCTAAAATAAATAACATATGTCTGCCCAGGAGGTTCCTGGGTGCATAAAGACCCACCCAGAAGCATTTAGGAATTTGGTCAAGATTAGTAAGCGCAGAGAAAATGAAACAAGGAGATGTCTAATATTCTTTTTTTTTTTTCCATAATCTCCAGTACAGATGTCGCTCTAAAAATATTGCTAATGGTTGCAGTAAACTGGAGCTTTCCTTTAGGTTTGGGAGAGCAAATGCCTGTCAGCACTACTCCTTCCCGCCAGTGATAATGTGCGTGTTGGACTCAAGATCTGGCTGAGATTTGAGACGGTCCAGCCACCCCTGCTTTATAGGACTGTGCTCGCTCATCCACTCTCTTTAGCCACTCACGTGGGAAGCTGAAGATGAAGGATTTGCTGTGTCAGATCTTTTCCCTGGCCCCGTCCATGCCCAGTGGTCGCTGCTCCAAAACGGGTTGGATACCTGCCATAAATGAAAGGAGGAAATTTTGTGCTGAATCAAGCATAAAGGGAAGACTCTGTTCTCGCCTCCGCTGCAAAGCCTGCATCTCTGAAGAGAAATCATCACACCTCTCTCTGTCTCTTTCCTCCCAGTGACATAGTATTGTTAACGGCATTTTCTTTATGTTCCTATTCCCGCTGTGTGTTCAGCCTATTTCCGACTGCAAGGTCTGGTACAGATGCAGAATTGATGGTTTTTACTCTAGAGGAGCCCGGATCTCTGTGAGCACACAGCCGCGCTCTGCATTAATCACATGGGGCTGGCCAGTTACACACTCTTCATTTCGGAGAACTTCCCATACTCTATGAACCATCACGTACTGGTCACTGGTAACTAAAGCTCATCTGGTTTGCAGATAGCCTGATCCTACGCAGCAAATCCACCCGCTCTGCATCCCTCTGAAGCTTTATTTCCAAACTTTATTCCCCATCCTGGTATCAACTCTGATTTTCCCAGTCCTGTTGCTTTTGCCCTGGGTCCCTCGGGCTGCTCTGCTCCAGCTGCCTTTTGAATATGGAGTAAAATCTCAGACTTTCAAGACTGGGGATTCTCTCCTGGCTTTTTTTGCCAGATATAGATCTTGGACCTCCAACAGCCAGTAGACCAAGGTCTAAAGGTTTTGTTTTTTTCCTTTAATTCCCACATTTTATCCTTGCCGGCGTCTCATGTAGATCTAGAGCGTGAAATAGCCAGTGATCACGAAGTCACTGTGAATACAGAGTCATTCTCTGCGCCAGGCTTTCGTAAGACAGCTGAAGTATGGTCTCTGTCTTACGAGATTTGGCTCTTTGTGGATTTATACAGTGCTAATTACAAGACTTCAGCATGAGGCAGAGGACTTGTGTCTCACAGATCTTCCTAAGACTGCAAAGCAGGGGGAAACATCCACCCGCTGGCATTCAACGCGACATAAACCGCGCTATACAGCTTCAGCCGACAGGAAAATAGCTGCTTGCTGACTCACGGAGAAACCTGGGGTCAGAGCCCCTTCCTTGCTCTTTGAGGATCAAAGTGGTGTTTTAGGGGTCCCGCCGGGATCAGGTCCAGAAAATTTGAAGACTTCATTTGGGTACTCTTCAGAGCCTCCGAAGCCTTGAAGGGAATTTGCGAGCGTAAGCTCGACTTCTGAGGAAGGAAACGCTGTTTTCCTCAAGGCTGTCCTAAAATGCTGTAATGATATACAAGCTGGGGAGACCTGCTGGGATGAAACCCAGTTCATTTTCCTTTCAATATTCATCATCCCTTTAGGGGCAGGGGCTGTACTTATTCCTCTTCATGTCTGGAACCACAGTCTTATCGGGGTCTCCTTACCTGTGAAGTGTCTTTCGAATTCTTGGCCAACTTGGCACTGCCAACCCCATGAGAGTTGCACCTCATCGAAATACAGTAGAGAAACATTTTGTAGTGAGGAGAACAGAGCCCCAGGAGTGTACGGTGGCTTTGTTGGGAGACAAGAGTGAGACTTTGAAACAGAAGTCAACCTGACGCTCTGGCTTTTGGCAATTCTTCACTTTTCTCAGGGCTTTGGAGCTCTATGGTCTCATACACACATTCCTCGAGGTGGGATCAACAAAGTTAGGCACTGTTGTGACATGGTTTGCTTAAAATCAATGACCTTGTGTGCTCTTGCTACGATAGGTTGTTTGTCTGGGGGTTTACATTTCCCCAGTTACTGCGATAAGGAATAATTTTAATAGCTTTAACCTCAGAATACTTTCAGGCGTGTCTGCTCCAGAAAAGAGAGTTTAACCCTGGTCTCTGGATTTGTAGGTTATTTCCATGACCTCAAAACTCCATTCTTGTTTCTGTGGCACTGAATATTTGTGTTCTTCCATTCAAGTCTCTGTGTAGCAAATTCCTGGAGGAACTGAGAAACCATTACAAACCTCTCTCTGCTCTCCCTCCCAAGCACAAAGCAGCACAGCCCTGACCTGCTTTTGCTGATAGGAAACCAAGTCTGAAATGCAGGCAGAAACACCATCCACATGCAGCTTTATCACACAGGGGGAAAAAAGGCAGAGAGTCCTACACACAGCAAGTGTTAATCCCATCGCTTAATAGGCTTCTGGCAGATGCACAGGTAACAAGGTGATGGGCACCATCTGAATGCCTGAAGAGAATAATCTGTGTGACGAGGGAAGGCTGTGTTGTCCCACCTTGGCTTAAGTGCCTTGCAAACAAACCGCTCCTGAAATTAATCTCTTTATTTGAGACAAGCTGCAGCTTGCGCTGGGATCTGTTCGTTGCGGTGAGCTCCAAAGAAAAGACGTTCTGGCGTGGGACGCCCGCAAAGAGAGACTTGCCTCCAGTTTCCATCAGGTGTTGGACAGGTTGTAAATTCGGGGAGAAAGGATTTAGCTGAAGTAAGAAGTCGGTCTTTGTTGTGGGAGCTGTTGACAATGTCTCTATATGAGCTTTCTCGCCATGTCGGCTCCCAAAGAAAAGCTTCTATCCGTAATAATCAGGGTTTATTAAAGGAAGCCAGGGGAAAAAAAGAAATCTTTAGCTGAGATTAAAGGGATTGTGTAGCTGCACTTGGTGCTGAATCGCTGCGTGCTGGCTCTGTCGCCGGGCGTCTGCCTCGTCAGCATCTGTGCCCGGCCTCCCGCATCCCGGGGAATGAATAGCCGTGTCTGAGTGGAGTAAAAGTAAACAGAGGAGCGTGCCGCCTGCTTTACGCTGGGCTTCATTAACCACCCAGCCCGTGACACTGGCATTGCCCAGAAGTCCTGGGTGCTGTTGGCTTCCTCCCAGCCAGGTGCTGCATGGTGGAGGACTCACTGAGCCTGTCCCACCAGGCACTGGGACCACGGGGTGGTATCAGACCTGCTCTTCAGGAGGAGGTGGTGGATTTTCTCCCCCTCCCAGTGTTATTTCTCAGCACGTTTTGGTCCTGTTCTAGATTTCCACATGTACTTTTGCTCTGAGCCCCTGGCTGGAGCTGGACCCAGGACAGGTTTTCGTCCATGGCTCTCGTGTGTGACTCCTCTTTGCTGCTGGCCTTGCAGTGTCCCCGCTGCCAACGTGTGGCTGTGGCAAGGGATCTGGTGATGTGAATCCGTCTACCACCTTTGATGGCAGGAGGGTTGTGTGTGTGTGAGCCAAATGGGGAGTTGCTGTCGTCTCCCCTGTTCACCCAGTGACACGTTCCTTTCAGGTGCTGTCATTGCAGTGGGGTGGATTGGTGCCACTCTCCAGTACAGGGACGTGACCATGGCTTTCATGAGGTTGTCAATCAAAACTGAATGCTCCAGCTCTCTCTTTCCCCTCTCCCTGTACACTTCCTCCAGAGTCTTTCCTTCCCTCTCAATTGACAGATCAGTCCTTTGTGTCCTCTTTATTCCTGATTTATTCCTACTTTCTCAGCCATAGCGCATCCTTTTTGACTTCATCTCCTTGAAACCTGCTGTATTTTGAGGATGTAGTCAGCATTCCCTAACTTTCCCATCTAATAACAGCCACCAGCTGAGTTAAAAGAAGTTAGGAAAGTCTCTTCCTTTTAGGCTTTTTTGTATCCAAACTTTTCTTGTCCAATGCCCCATCTATTTACCATAGGGTTGAATGTTGTAGAGTCTTGGGATCGTGTCCTGGAGTGCCCTAAGCAGAACCAAGCTGCATCCTCTAACTCAGTGGTCTCTAACCTTTGCTGGAAGTGGTCAATAACAGTAAAAAAGTAACCACACTATAGGGTAGCATCTTAACTTGTCATCCTTCAGAAGGAAACCAGTCCTTAAACCAAACTGTGCACATTCAAAGGGTATTATGGGAAATATGTTCTTTGCAAGTCATAGAGACGCTAGTTCCACAGGCAAGAGAGTGGTGTGAGACCTTATGTGGGAGGTGACTCTGAGACCTTCCTCTGACCACGGATGGAACCCTGTCTGAAACGGCTGGATTTGTGATAACGCTTCTTCTGCTTCATTTTCATGTCCAGATTAGGTTCAAATCTGGTGTAACTCCAGTGCTGAAAAGAGGAATGATACCTTGCTTTGGGTTTGCTGTGTGTCATGAAGGTTGCGTAGCACAACAGCCTGACCATGGTCAGAGAAGGAGGTAGGCAGTGTCTTGGCTTTTTTATGCTGTGGGGCGATGAAGACACTCACCCAGGAGATCCAGCCTTGAGGAAAAGCTTTGTATTGTTATGACCTGTGGCATCTCCTCTGTGCCACCACTGCATGTGAAGGGTGCAGCAGAGCAGGGGGTAACTGTTTCTGACAGAGGGAGAAAAAGCAGGACTGCTTTCTACCAGAAGGTCTTTCCCTACAGATCCCTGGGACTACAGAGGCTGTGTGACCTCTCCAGGGACCTTGAATGTGTTGGTGAAGAGGCTGTTGCAGCAGGAGCCACGTAGAGGGACAGTCTGGTGTCACACAGGAGCCCTACGTGGTGGGTCATGGCATCGCTGCTGGCCACGTCTCTGGGGGGAAAGGCGAGCGAGCCTGGTCATTGTGGGAAGGCGTTTTGGGTTTATTTTGGAAATACCCAGCTCAGAAGCTAAGCCCAGACCTCACTGCCAGCTCACTGTGGCCTTTTGTTTGTTTGCTTTTTATTTATAATATAATTACTCTCTTGTAGCCCGAGCAGCCTAAGAGAAGGGGTATGTCTATGGCACTGTATGATTTGTCTTCCCAGCTGCTGTGATTTCTGCTATCCAGGCATGGGTAATAAAAAGACACGTATAACCCCTTTCTCCTTGGTGCATCCTCTAAGGGGTAGCACAAACCCTGCTCTCTTCTGCAAGCTAAACAATGAGTCCTCCTTGCCTCTGCCCTCTGCTGTTATTTATTAATTAAGCCAAATTATAAACTATAGCCCTTAGAGGCTCAAGTACTGATTGGGACTGCAGGACAGAGGGTGCAGGGCAAACAACGTGAGCAGATGGGAGAGAAGGAGTGAGTGCCAGCGGTGTACAGCGGGAAAATCCTGCTCCTCGGGTCTCTCAGATGGCTGATGGAAGATGGCAAGAGAGCTCCAGGCTCTCCTGCTCTCCCTGCTTTGTCCCAAAAGGCTGCTTCTGTGCTTGCTTGGTGGCTTACGGTGCTGGAGCTTCTCACTGGGGTCTCTCTGGTTTCCAGATCAAATTTGTTGTCTTTGTCTGGAGGAAGGTTCCCCTTGCCATCCCCTTCCTCTATGAGTGGCAGTCTCACCCCAAAGTCAGTCACGATTCTCACCCGCTTGGGCCTCAGAGATTTCACATCTGGGGCATACCTCCTCTTATGTTGTGTTGGCTACTTATTTTAATGGGCAGATTTCCTCCTGTTGTTGCAACTCTGCTCCTGGATGTTGGGATGACCTTTGGGCAGAGGGCTCCTGTTGCAGAAGAGGGGCTGTTTGTTACCTCTTGAGTCTCTGGGTCACGGCAGTGCCCATCTCCCTGTCCTGCAGCTGTGCTGACTCTGCAGGGCTAAGAGGAGCAAAATAGAGTAAAATGTAGGGGTAAAATAGATATCTTTTTAGTACTTGAAAAGAATAATTTCTTCCTAGATCTGTCTAGTGCCCGATCAAACCAGTGTCTGTTAGAAATATGGATCATAACTCATAAGTGACGGGAGCTGGTGTTCAGGGTCGCCACGTGATGTTTCTGAACACAGGACTCAAACAGGGACAGCTTCCCTCTTCTGCTGCTCTCTCAAGGATGGCCTCTTTTGAAAGAGGAATGGTTGTGCGGGGAGAGCTCATCCCATCGCTGCTCTATCTATCATAATAAAGGTTATTAAAAGCCTACGTGACCAGCCTGCGTATCCCTGCCGAGAGAAACCTCTCCTGCTTGCAAGACAGTCTTGCCAACTCTGCAGTATGCAGTAAGCTTGATTTTATTAAATATTTGCTTGACCAGAAAGGCAAAGCAGAACAGGGTAAACATGCCTAAAGTAAATGTGAAATGACCTTTGTCCGTCATCTATCCAACGCCTGCGGCTGCTGCGGTAGGGAGGGCAGTGGGAGGTGAAGGTGATCATACAACAGCTTTGAAATGCTGGCTGCTGTGAGAATTTTGAAATATTTGGGGTGGCATAAAAGTGGTGGATGCTCGGCAAGCCCAGACTTACCCTTTCCACTATCAGATCTAATCAGTCTACAGGTCAAAAGAAGACAGGATTTATTCTCTTTATTATTTCTTGAAGTAAAATTTTCAGTTCTGCTGGTGTTAGCAGAGCTGCAAATCCAGACCTGTGTCACTGCCACATCTTCCTCCCTGCTGGGATCTGCAAACAGTGATTTTTCCCTTGCCTCCTGCTTGCGCGGGGCTGGCTGTCATCACCTTTGCTCAGCTGCTTACACCCCTGATTTCAGCAAAGTCACTCTGTGAGAGAAGTGATAGGACACTGGCGTGCAGGAGTGGAGCTGGGCTTTGGTTTGCGTCCTTTTTAAAATCAAGAACAGTTTTGCGAAATTCTGATCTGGATGTTAAAGAGTGATGGAGGGAGGAAAGACGTGTGTGCCTCAGCCTGGCCACCAGCAACAAAGGTTTTGTAGTTAGCACTCATCAAGGAGCTTGACTGGTGAGACCTGAGCTGGTAGGACTCCATCTCCCACGTGCTCTGTGGGGCAGTAAGGGGCTGAAACAGCCATGAAAATGTGTAGGACCAGGGAGCAGATGAATGTGTTGAGTAGGAAGATGCATTTTTGCGGGACCAGGATGGGACTTGGTGATGTGCTCACCAAATTACAGAAGCTGTTTTAACCCCATACTGTTCCCACCACACTGGTTACATCCGGGGAGATTTTAAGAGACTGAGTGGTGCAAGGAAACCCCCTTCCCTCCCTTTGGAAAGTCACCAGGCTGGTCCCCAGGTTGTTAGTTTTCCTACTTTATTGTCCTTTAGACTTTATTAGCGCTAATTAGTTAGGCAACCCCTTTCTCCTCAGTCATCCGAGATGCCCAGGGGAACTGTATCTCTCTTTTAGACAGTGTTTTCTTGGCTGTGCAGTGGGTGGAGAGCGCTCTTGTGGTGAGAGCCCAGGGGAGGGAGGAGACCTGGTGCTCAGTTTGGTCCGTGCTTGGCTGCATGCCCTTTGTAGATGTGGCTGTGAAGGCTGGCGCACCACAACTCCTACGTCTGTACTCCAAGCTGGACTGGCATGAGGCAGCTTTGATCTGGAAGCCACAGAAAGCCTTTTCAAACAGTCCCGTTCTGGACCGAGGTCTCCCTGAAAGGATGTTAATGTCAGACCAGAGCTGGCTTCTTGCTGGCAAACTTCAAGGGTTGCAAAAGAGCTCAGCATCCATCTGGACCTGTCCCTGTAGGCAGGTCCCTGACCTTCTCTAGGCTTCAGTCCCTCACCCAGAAGAGCAGGATAATAATCCTTCTCCTGTCCTGTCTTCTTAGATAGCAAATATGCAGTTGGGTCAAAGTTGGCACTGCAAACTGCAATATTGCCTGATGTTTCTGCCATTAGCCTTCTGCGCTGCTCTGGCTTCCAGTGAATTTTTGCACTGCACCATGGGGCACATGTGGTGTGTAATGGAGAGTAAAAGGGTGCTGATTTATTATTATGCTATGTGATTCCTGCTCTTTCTACCAGCATCTTTTCTTTCAGGAGGGTTCCCTTTGTGCTGGTTTTAAGTAGAGAGCTCGGAGACGAGAAAGGGAGGATTAGCAATTAAATACGCTCTGATGATGGCATGGTTGTGAAGGAGGGAGGGGGAAGGAATACTCCATAGTAATGTACTTTTGTTTTCTTTTCTCTTTGCTTGTAGGGCAAAATCTGCCAGGGAATTGGTGTTTTGAAGACTCTTACAGCTTTTAATCCTCGTTCTCTTGGGAATACAAACCTTTCTAATCATGTCACCGGCCATGTGGAAATGGACTTGCCTGGTTTCTCACCTCCTACTATCCACCACAGTGTCGCCTCTTGGTAGGCAGCAGCCACTCCATCCAAAGAGGCCCTTCATCACTTTCACTGGTGACCAAGCAGAGGGGAACTTCAACCACTTGGTGGTTGATGAAAGAACTGGGCACATTTACTTGGGAGCTGTCAACAGGATCTACAAACTCTCCAGTGACCTGAAGGTCCTTGTGACCCACCAGACTGGTCCTGATGAAGATAATCCCAAGTGTTATCCTCCCAGGATAGTCCAAACCTGCAATGAACCCTTGACGCCCACTAACAACATAAACAAAATGCTCCTCATAGACTACAAGGAGAATCGATTGATAGCCTGTGGGAGTCTTTACCAGGGCATCTGCAAGCTTTTGAGGCTGGATGACCTCTTCAAGCTGGGAGAACCCTTCCACAAGAAGGAGCATTATCTCTCTGGGGTGAATGAGAGTGGCTCTGTTTTTGGAGTCATTGTTTCTTACAGCAACATGGATGACAAGTTGTTCATTGCCACTGCTGTGGATGGCAAACCTGAGTATTTCCCCACTATTTCCAGCAGAAAGCTCACCAAGAACTCCGAGGCAGATGGGATGTTTGCGTATGTCTTTCATGATGAATTTGTGGCCTCCATGATCAAGATCCCCTCAGACACCTTTACCATCATCCCTGACTTCGATATCTACTACATCTACGGCTTCAGCAGTGGTAACTTTGTCTATTTCCTAACTCTGCAGCCTGAGATGATCTCACCACCTGGCTCCACCACGAAGGAGCAGGTTTATACCTCCAAGCTGGTCCGGCTTTGTAAGGAGGACACAGCCTTTAACTCCTATGTTGAGGTGCCCATTGGCTGTGAGAAGAACGGGGTGGAGTACCGGTTGCTCCAGGCGGCCTACTTGTCCAAGGCTGGAGCCATCTTAGCGAGGTCTTTGGATGTTGGCCCTGAGGATGATATCCTCTTCACAGTCTTCTCCAAGGGGCAGAAAAGGAAGATGAAGTCCTTGGATGAGTCCGCTCTTTGCATCTTTGTCTTGAAAAAGATCAACGATCGCATCAAGGACAGACTGCAGTCCTGCTACAGGGGAGAGGGGACGTTAGATCTGGCCTGGCTCAAAGTCAAGGACATTCCCTGTAGCAGTGCGGTAAGTGAAGCCCCTAAATACCCAACCTTAACCTCATGGTGTCCTCAGAGATCTTAGAGCATTGGTCAACAATTAGAGCAGGGACCGAGGAACTGAGACTGCTTTGTTCCGGTCCTGGCTATGCCTTCATCCAACCACACCACCTAATTTAACCAGTTCATGCCTCAGTTTGCTCATGGATGAGTTGAGGAAGGTATCACTTTCTGACCTCCCCAGCCAGGGTATGTTTGCTGCTGAACTAAGCCAAGGGGCCTTGGAATCTATTGGAGGAATTGGCCTGTTGTTACTTCACTGTGCAATTCATTAGGGGTGAAATCACACTTCCTTGTGCAGTTTTGGCTCAAACCTAAACCAAAATAGGGCCTAGATAATGTCAAAGGCTGATTTCTAGGTCTGCTGGTGTCATTTTATTTCATAGAATCATAGAATCATAGAATCATAGAATGGTTTAGGTTGGAAAGGACCTAGAAGATCATCAAGTTCCAACCCCCCTGCCATAGGCAGGGACAACTCCCACTAGACCAGGTTGCCCAAGGCCACGTCCAGCCTGGCCTTGAACACCTCCAGGGATGGGGCCTCAACAACCTCTCTGGGCAACCTGTTCCAGTGCCTCACCACCCTCAAAGTNACTGTGCAATTCATTAGGGGTGAAATCACACTTCCTTGTGCAGTTTTGGCTCAAACCTAAACCAAAATAGGGCCTAGATAATGTCAAAGGCTGGTTTCTAGGTCTGCTGGGGTAATTTTATTTCCCTGAGCTGGAGTCGGAGCAGGATTTGTTCAGGGAGCTTTGTGAAGCCAGGGCTTCGTTTCTTCTAGGGCTGAGAAGCGCTGGTCATTAACCATCAAAGTCCCTCCTCTTCCAGTTTCCAGCCAGCTCTGTGCTGTCTCTGCGCTGAAAAATTAAGGCCTGGCTACAGATCAAGGATTAAATGCTGCAAGATTTAAGGGCAGGATTGGGGAAGAGGCTGGTCTACCTGACCTACAAACGGTCCTTAGAAATTGTCTCAGTTTATTCTGTCGGTTCACTAAAGTGTCACTGCAGAAACCTGCGTCGGCCCCGCCAGTGCACGGTTGGCTTTGATACCACGCACAGAAATCAGCATTACAGCCGGCACCGCACCCAGGCTGCTGTAATAGCTGCCTCTCTGGGCTTTGATTTCCTTCCTTAATTAGCTCTTTCAAGTGAGAGGCAAGTTCAAGTCTGAGCAAAGGGAATACGGAGAAACACCAGAGCGCTTTCCTGCCCCATAATCTCCAGGCAGAGGCAGGGCTCGGGATATGGGATTGCTCCGGCTTTCCTTTGTACTCGNCCTGCTGGCCACACTTCTTTTGATGCAGCCCAGGATGCGGTTGGCCTTCTGGGCTGCGATCGCACATTGCATTTCCCTGAGCTGGAGTCAGAGCAGGATTTGTTCAGGGAGCTTTGTGAAGCCAGGGCTTCGTTTCTTCTAGGGCTGAGAAGCGCTGGTCATTAACCATCAAAGTCCCTCCTCTTCCAGTTTCCAGCCAGCTCTGTGCTGTCTCTGCGCTGAAAAATTAAGGCCTGGCTACAGATCAAGGATTAAATGCTGCAAGATTTAAGGGCAGGATTGGGGAAGAGGCTGGTCTACCTGACCTACAAACGGTCCTTAGAAATTGTCTCAGTTTATTCTGTTGGTTCACTAAAGTGTCACTGCAGAAACCTGCGTCGGCCCCGCCAGTGCACGGTTGGCTTTGATACCACGCACAGAAATCAGCATTACAGCCGGCACCGCACCCAGGCTGCTGTAATAGCCGCCTCTCTGGGCTTTGATTTCCTTCCTTAATTAGCTCTTTCAAGTGAGAGGCAAGTTCAAGTCTGAGCAAAGGGAATACGGAGAAACACCAGAGCGCTTTCCTGCCCCATAATCTCCAGGCAGAGGCAGGGCTCGGGATATGGGATTGCTCCGGCTTTCCTTTGTACTCGTGCCTCCTTTGCTGGGGGATCCCTGCCGCTGTTCCTTTGCAGGACAAGGACAGACCAAGAGGAACGCAGGCAGAAATTTCATCGCAGGGAGACTGATCCTGCCTCACCCGTCCCTATTTCCCCTTTACACCAGTGCCCTCAGCATCGTTGCTTGACCTTACGCTGCTCTCACGCTCCCACACCGAACGAGCGGAGGGACAGACCCTTCATTCCAGTTGGGATCTCTTCTGCCTAGATCTGCAAATCTCCCTGGGGAGCATTGCACAGGGAGAAAGGCTGTGCCCAAATCTGGCTTTGATTTTTTTTTGTTGTTGTTTAGCCTCAAGGCCTCTGCACATTCAAAGAGCCGCCTTCAGATTTAAGCTGGGAGCTTCCCACTGGAGTTACTTCCCTGGGCTGTTAAGCCTCTCCATGCATTTGCAAATCTGCACTACTTGTGCTCCACACTACCACTTGTGCTCCACACTACCACTTGCGCTCCACACTACCACTTGCAATACTGGACCTCTCAAATCAGGAGGTTTGAAACCTGTCAGTCACCTGACTTCGGTGGCTTTAGACAGGAGCATAAAGGAGGACAGGTTTCTTGTGTCCCTTGGGGTGAGTCCTGGACCAAGAAGACTGATATATCAGACTGAAGTTGGAGGGAGAGGACTGGAGAGGTTGGGGAGAGGACAGGGAGCTAGGGACTGGGTGACACAGCAGGGAAAAACTGTTAGAACATATTTGTGACTGCATTTCTTCACTGTGAATCAGAGATGCTAATGCTTCGCAGCTGGATAGAGAGCCTGAAGATCCCCGAAGAAAAAACAGGAGCCTGAAAAGTGTAACTAAGTGGGCTGTCCTCTCCTTAAATGAGTCTACTTAGAGCTGCTGGCAAGCCCTGCCTGAGATCAGCTGTGCTGCCCGAGGGAAGAGGTATTAGTGACTTGGCTGCTGTAAGGGTTGCAGAGTCCAGCCGCTAAGCTTGGAAAATATTTGATGGTTGGTGAAGTATTTTGGAGCCTGGATTAGATGTATGTGAAGGCCCCGTGCTCCTGTGCTGATGTCCTACTTGCCAGCCGTCCACCAGCGCTGCTGCTCTGCACGTGTATTTGAAGCGGCTCTAAAACCAATTACAAAGCCGTCAGTGAGACTTTCCCTGGTTTTGTGTGGACGTCAAATATTTCTCTGCTGGTGCAAACAGAAGCTTAACCTGCCTGTGCTCAAGGCTGGACCTGAACTTCAGCTCTGCTGCCCTGCCTTCGGCAGCCGAAATCCTGCATGTGAACAGATACAGCTGATGCTCCTGGCACTGAGCAGATGGGTAGAGATGAGCTGTGGGAAACCCTCACTGAGCATTGCAGAGAAACACCGTTAGAAGACATATTCCAGCCCTTCTTTGTGGTGTTAACCGTAGGACCATGGGTTATGGAGCTGGGCTCACCACACTGTTCTCACATCTTGGTGTGTGGTCAGGTCTGGCTTTTGGTAACAAATATTTTTCTAATAGGGCGATAAGTGACTCAAAGGGGATCCCCGTGTTAGGATGCTTCTGTTCCTGCCTTGGTGTAACGCTTGCTTAAGGCCACTTTGGGGCAAGAGAAGTCTCCTGAGGACCATTCCCTGCGCAGCTCTCCTAACCTGCAATACGCACGCAAATAATTACAGGGCTGTGGGGGAATGGTGCACTTGGATGGAGTAATACAGAACAAAGTCTGCAGCTTCTCTGGTCAGGCAGCTTTGCCGGTGCAGCCGGAGCTTGGGAAGCTGAGGTCAGGTAGGACCTGGCAGCAAACCGGGCTGGACGTGCTGTGTCTCACGATCAACATACAGCGGGAGGTGTTGGGTCTCCAGATGTCCTGCAGGGTCGGGTGCCCTGGAGACTTGCCCTGGTCTGGTTTGCCAAGCCAATGTGAAGGCAAAGGACTGAGACACAACCGTGTAATGCGCCTGGGCTCCTCTCGTGCCGAGCACGTGTGCCTAATGCAGATTGCAGCAGCTCGATAGAAAAATTGCCAGAATGGGAAATATAAAAGACCGGAGATGAATAGATCTACGTGCGTTCCTCCCCTGTCCCTGTGTTATAGGTGTCCTATTACTCTTCAGCATAAATCAGGAAAAAATGATGGATTTTTGTGTCTGGGCAGTTGATTTGCAAGTTGGCAATCTTCACTCAGGTGATGAACAGTCCCAGGTAATACCTCTCTGGTTTTCCTCTCTGCAAATACAGGATAATAGCTTATATTTAAACAGTACACTTGACCCCGAATGCTTAGAAATTCATATAATCAGAGAAAAATGAGGCTGGTAAAAAAAGAGTCTTATGAGGTCATCTGATTTGCCCTTCTGCCCTACTTATAACACTTCTGACAGATGTTTGTCTCACCTGTTCTTAACCTCCAGCGATGGAGATTCCCCTCTCTCCCTACATGATCTGCCTTTGCTGCTAGGAAGCTTTCCCTCATGTCTAATCTAAATCTCCTTTCCTGATACCAAAGCCGTTCCAAGTTACACAGCCACAGGGAGCACCTCCATCCCCTCTGGCTATCGAGCAAGAGCATCGTGTGTCACCAAAACGCGACCGCTTCTGTTGCGCATCAATGTACGGAGCGGATGGAGCGAGGCTGCATGGATGTGCAGGGGGGTTGGCAGAAGGAAGGGCTGTTCTGGAGGGAAAAAAAATAGGCTTCTTAAAACAGAAACCAATCTTTATGTTGGATAAAGAGGGCTGTAGTTGAAATACGCCTCGTAAACTTTGTAATTAACTGTTGATACCGTTGGGAAATGCTGGATTTCTTTAAAAAAAAAAACCATAAAAAAGGCAGTGTGGGAGGAGGATGGAGATGTAAATGGGCCATTTTGGTACAGGACTTGATCATTGGGGGATTTGCTGATTTTCGTTACTATGGAATAGGATTAACAGTAGGTGCATTTTGAAGCCCAGTGGTGACTGCAGTACTGGGGTGCTCAGTAGTGGAGGCAGGGAAGCCTTCCCCTCTACCTTGAGGACCAAGCAGATGTACTATGTGGGACATGCAAGCACGAATGAAGAAGAGGAGGGTATTGGAGACTGACCCCAAAGCAGCATGAGGGCTCTAGGGCCTGCTGGAGAGATGTGAGAAGAATGGGGATCCCTGCTGGAGCCTTGGCTGGCAATGAAGTCCCAAACACGGTGTGCTGTTGGCACATGATCCCGACTGTCAGCTGAGGAGGTGGTTGCAAACCTGGGCTGCTATCCTGGGAGATCTTGGTCTCCTCATTGGCTTGATCTGCCTCACAGCATCACCTGCTGCTCTGCAGCCTAACAGACTCCAGTCCCTGAAATGAAAAGGTGTCACCTCCATCGCTGTAGCTTTTACCGGATACACAGTGCAAATATCTGTCCAAGATAATCAAAGTGTCTGTCCCCAACTATTGCCTGGCTTCTGCCTTTTGCCGGTATTTTCTTTTCCTTTTGGCAGGAAATGGAGTTTGACTGTTTAAATTACTGTATTCAATCTCTTCCTGTTTTTCATGGCAGCGCTGTCACTTGGGGGAGAAAAGAAATATTTTTGAAGCTGACCAGCCAACAAAAGGCCTTGTGTAAAGAGCTGGGCAATATTTTTCCAACACTTTTCTGACAGAGGGCAGGCGAGGTGGGTGTTTGGGACCTGAGTCATTGTCTGATGAGTGACTTGGCTATAAAGGTTTCCTGTCCTTCTGATGCTTCAAGGCACACCTAAGTCAGCAGCGCCCCAAAACATCTTTGCAGTTAACAGTGCCTACATCCCTGAGAGTCCTACATCTCCTCCATACATCTGTTCCTCGAGTGGACTCTGCTCTTCTACTCCCCCTTGTCCATCCTAGATGTTTGATGCCCACCAAGCAACTCATGGGGTTTAGCTGAATGCAGGAGAAGGTTGTGGAGGGCATATTGCTGATTAGTCCTTCCATGGGTGGCTGTCAGGCATGTCTGCATGCCAGTTGGGTGCGCAGGCGTTTTGCTTTGGCAGCACGAGCACCTCACCCCAGGACAAATGCTGCTTGGCCCTTGGGGCTGATCCACGGGCTCTCTTCTGCTCCATGCCACCAGGTTAGGAAGGGCTATTTCTAGTCAGAAGGGCTTTATGTATGGTACGGGACAGTCAATTTGACTCCTGGTGAGGCCACTGTTGGTGATGGAGTGGCCACGATTTTTCTATAAACTGCCTATTTCATGATTTTCCTCTTCCTCCAGGGCCTGCATTTGTCATCACTGGTGTTACCAGGACACAGATCTGGCAGAGCACCTCTGACACGCCAAGATGGGGAGCAGCATTAGGACTGCTTTACAGGAGGGTTGGCTAAGGCACTGTAAAACGTAACTTGCAGCACGGTTGCAGCTCAGGGACTCCTCGATCTTAGTTCTGTGCCCAGTGTTCCCAACTGTTGCAGGAAGAGCGAATATCATCCTTGCTATTGTGTTCCTCTCTAGCATGGGGGACAGAAAAACAGGGTCATCTAGAAAGAAGGACATGGGCTGGAGCTGCTGGGAAGAAAGGGCATTTCAAGGAAAAAAAATAATCACTTTACAAACTAAAAAGCAGGAATGGTCATCTCTAGCTGTCATTTCCCAAAAAACGGGAAAGGTTGGGGCGAAGAGGAGTGTTAACTTTTGCTTCGCCCTTGGGAAGAGGAACGCGGGGAAGGAGGTCCATGCGATACTGCTGCTTTGGCGTGTTGCGCGCACAGCCCCTGCCCGTTTCTCCCGACTGGGCTGGCGGGTACGTGAGCCTGCCACTTTCCCAGGGGAGTGACTCACGGTCACAGGAACCAGCTATCGGTTTCATTAGACCTCGTAGCGTCACCGCTTGCCAGCTGGGCTGTCCTGAGTAAACCTCTGCGGGGGTCAGTGCCACTCGTGCTTGCACAATAAGGCTTTTTGTTCATCTCTCCTGGACAGACCACGCACAAGAGTTTTGCGTATATGTCTTTACTCCGAATTATACGGGCTCATGTTTCTGATCCAAAGGGCTCATGGTCAGTCGAGGTCAGTTCTTGGTCAACTTTTAACAGCGCTTTCCTCTTCTTTCTCTGAAGATGCAAGCAAGAGCAGGAATAATAATAATAATAATAAAAAAAATAATAATAAAAAGACACAGTTCAGTCTGTGCAGTAGCCTCAGAAATACGGTAATGCCTCTCTGGGAATGCTCACTGGAGACTCTGAGACGGAGCAAACAGGCTTATTACTGTCAGATCTGTATTTGTATAATTGGTCACAGCGGTTTGTGTTGGACGGGAGTGTGCGTGCATGTGTGCGGAGCGTGTTGTCGGAGGGACTTGCTGAGCCCAGCAACTTTGATAAGAGGCGACAAGCGTCCGCTCGCTGACGCTGGGAGCTGGAGTGGATGGAGAGCTTAACTGGGGAGGCAATACGGAGAAGGGGCAGGGTGCTGGCTTTGGGTTCCTGCAGCTGAGCTCTCTGATTTGCAAATCTCCGCCGTGCACCTTCCCACTCCTCATTTCTCCACCTCCAGCAGGCCTGACCGTCATCTCCACCGCAAAGCTGGCTGTGCTCTGGGATGAAAGACACTTCATTAGAGAGAAATGTCATATTATCTCGCTACATGATGCAGCTCAGGCAAAAGCAGAGCAGGGAGCTCTCTCTGGAGATGTGGCTGGTATTTCTCATGATTATTGTCAGTGGTGGAAGTGACCAGAGATGGCTGGGGCCGTGCTCCTCAGGCTAATGGAGAGCAGCTAAGTTCAAATCTCCTCTGCTCCGAGCAAGGTCCTGCCCCCCTGTAGCTGGAATTAGGAAAGTCTTCCCACCTCTTCCTCTGTGAGGTGACCAGCAGGCTCATTAACTAATTAGCACTAATTCATTGATTAGCATGCCTAGTGTTCATGCTAGGGACACAACGGTTGGGGTCTAATGGAGTTGCGGGAACAAGACCCTCCTGCCTTTTACATCGATGTACCTACTTATGGCTGAGCAGTGCTGGGTGAGCACTACGGGACTTCTCCATCATCTCCATGAGCTCTCAGTTCAGCCTGGGTATAGCTGCTGGCAACATCCCTGTCCTCTGGCCATCCGCAAAAGCCCACCGCTTATTCAGGTGGGCATGCATGTGCTAACCTGGTAACAGCTCATTTGCAGGGGCTCCTCAGGCACCACGTGGGTTCATCTTCACTATTTCATCGACAGCGGTCCTTCCTCCTGTGTGCCCCCTCTCTGCTTTCAGCCAGCAGGGATAAGGACACTTCCCTGCCTCTGTAAAGTGCTCTGCACTCCAGGCAGGCAAAAAAATGGCTTTGGAGGCCCTGGGGGAGAGAAAAACAAAAACTCTTAAGCACCTACATCAACTGAAGCTTGCACTCAAGGGCTGTAAACCAGGGCCTAATTGCATGGAGAGGATGATTGCATTTGAGGTATTAAGGATATTCCTCCCTATTAAACACCTGTCTTTGAAAGGATACTTCCAGATCAGTGCACATGCAGAAATAATGCTGGCAGTAATTAATTACCTTCTTATCACACCCCCACCTTGCAACCTCTCCTTCCAAAATCCTCATTGTTTGTCCGAGGGGGGAGGCATGCTTTGGAAACAACCTCCTCCTAAACCCCATCTATTTACTTCCCAAGCATAAAGCAAGTGGAAACCTTATGCCTTTAAGTGGCCGGGTGCCAAGCCCGTGCGCGCGGTGCTGTTCTCTCCCGGGCTCCTCGCGTCTGGTTGACCCCACTCACACAAAATGTTCATTGAGGACGGAGCAGAGCCCAAGGCTGCCGAGTCGCTGTTGTGTCTGAGATATTTCAGGCGCAGCTCCCTCCCCCACCATCAGGCCCATCTCTGGACCACGTTGGCTCTGCCTGAGCAGCTCAGCATCTCTCAGCATCACCCCCCCCGGGTCCTGGTGGTCCCCCAGTGGCTGCTTCTGCAGGTGAGCGAGGTGCCAGCTTCTCCATCCTGGCTTGTGCCGTTTGCCTGCGTTTCTTGCCACATGGACGATTAGATTTGTTTCTGGGAACTGATCTTTGCTGCTTCCGCTGCCAGCAACCCGGGCTGTTTTCTTCTGTGGTTGAGCCCTGCGGTCGCCCGTGGCTCAGCCTTGCATTTTTGGAGGGCTCCACATGATCTCCACGCCAGGAGATCAGCTACTTCGCAAACCTGACCTCGTATTGCCTCGCCAGGAGGTCGCCTTGTGGGCCAAGGGGAATGCTTGTGAAATAGTTTTGTGTTTTGTTGTTTTGGTTTTTTTTTAAAAAAAAAAAAAAAGCAGCAAGCGAACCCCAGCCATCCTGGAAGAGCAAAGCGACTCCAGCTCCCTTCGTGAGCCCGATGCTATTTAAAGCACCTCCGGACTGGGGGCAGCCGAGCGCGGGAGTTTATACAATAACCGTTCTGTTGAGGAGGGGGTCGAGGGTACGCTGGACTCAGCATTGCTTTCTGGGCCAAATCCTGCACAGACCCTTTCTCGCTCGCCTGATGCAAGTGTAGCTGTCGGGGTGAAAACCAGTGCAGGGTCTGTCTTAGTACTTGGAGAATCAGTGAAGATGTTCAGCCTCTGGGAACGATCTGATGCACACGTCTGTATTTATTTTATATTCCAGCACACACACAACATAGGACTTTTTTTTTTTTTTTCCCCCGAATTAAGCATGTGTCTCTATTTATCCAACTGCGTGGAAACGTGGGTCACCATTATACTGGGTAGGATTAACTCAGCTGCTGGAACTGTCCATCCTGAAGACTGGCTGGTTTGAAGATGGAGATGACAAAGGCCACTGTCCCTACAGAGAGATGTCCAAGCCTCAGCTGACCATATTTCTGCCCCAGACACTCCCAGCCTGGCATCTGCATGACTGTGCTAGTGCGGGATATGGTTTGGGCATAAATTTGCTTGAGAGGCAGTTCATTAACGCTGGCCCAGTCTTTGGGTCATGCGAGAACAGCTTTGGGATGAAACGTGGGGTTTGCAGAGCCAGAGTGGACCGGGCTGAGTAGACATATCCAAGTTCAGGATGGAGCTGGGGACCTGGGTGTCCTGCACACGTCTACCTCCGAACCATCCTTCTCTTCAGCTCTGCTTCATTGAACAGAAAACTGTCAGTAGGTGGATGAACGTGGCTTACTGAAATGCAGACCTTTGTTGCATCTTTCTCCTGCAGAGCACTACACAATACGTAGGACCTAACATCTTCCCTGTGCCACCAGCACCCGGTTGCTTCGATTTAGGAGCTAGCGAACATTGCAGCCCCAATGTTTCCCGCTTTATGATGCAGATTCTAATAATATTTAAAATATTTAAAGACGTACTTGAAAGGCAGTAAAGGCAAGACACCCAGATATGCACGCAACTAAATGGTGGCACCGCAGAAAGACAGAGAGACCTCTGTTTCCTCCATGCAGTATCGGAGCTGGCGTAGCTGATAGAGCATGTGGGTGACATTAGATCAGTAGGAACAACATCGTATTTTCCCTGTTTCAATGTCATTACCCCGTCGTTGTCAGTGTTCCAAAATATAATAGGATTTGTTCAGCTGATTTATCCTGTAAACAAGCGATATTAGCCAGGCGCGTATTTAGACACACAGAGAGAGTGGGAGAGGCAGAGCGAGGGAGCGTGCAGAAGGGAATAATAAAAATGTACTCCTCCTAATGAGGGAATGACCCAGCACTTCTCAATGGGTCGGGGCTATTGGTCGGCATCCCGCGCCAGGAAACACAGGGCTGTAATTGTAATGGGGTCCCTGCTCCTGAGGGCCCGGCCGCAGCCCTCCGCTCGCGCAGTCCCGCGTTCGGATGCAGGAGGAGGTTGAGCTTAATGGTTTGGGTGAATTTACACTCGGCTGACACGAGCGCTCTGAATTCCTCAAGCACCAAGATCTGAGCAGATAGAGGCAGCAAGTGGGGAGATATTTCTTGTTTAAACTGATAACCAGGCTTCTTTAAATTCATTTTCCGTGAGATGATGGGACCAGGCACAACTCGGTTCTCCCCGCGCAGCCCCGGCGCTCGGCACGGCTCTCTGTTTTTTGGTGAGCAAGCCTCCCATACCCAGCCGAGCTCTCGCAGCTTCCCCGTGCTGAAGAGCAACCTCACATACATGTCGTTCATTACAACACTTAGTTTACCTTCGCAGGACCGCGGCGAGGCTTAATTAATGCTTTTAAGCGGCTCCGGGATCTCCGGGCGAAGGTGTTGCTTGCATGCAAAGCAGCGTTGTTGTTTAATTTATATCGCGCCGTTGGTGCGCGTGGCACTTTGCAGCCCAAATGATAATTTTGTCTGTGTAACAAAATAATAATTATAGTAATTGTGATTCAGTGGAGAATCTCTGGTGGTGCCGGCGTAGGGGAGGCAGCTGGACTCTATCCGGCAAGGTGCTGGTGTGCGTCACTGGAATAGGAATGAGGGGTGCCTGGCAGCTGCCAGAAATGCTCCAGAAATGCTGGTTTAACCATTCTGCTGCCAGAAAGCATTGGGAGATAATGGGCCAGGCATGTTGTTTGTGAAAGGGGGGACAGGTTGGCAAGAGAAGGCTCCTACACCCTTCGTCGTTGCGTGCAACAGACAGCAATGTTGTGGAGACCTTAGAAGAGCCCTGCGGTGCAGCTGTTGTGTCCATCGGGCGAAGATGGACATGAGAGTTTGTAACTTGGGGAAGGGAATGTCTCTTTGTTAGGTGTCTCTATTGGATGGACACGCCTGAGAGAAACCCACAGTACGGCAAGGATGCTGAGGATTACGGGGCACAGCTGACAGAGGATAGAGCTCCAGTCTCTTCTTACACCTCTCCCATCACTACAGTTGATGATTCCAGGAATTTGTTATATAGAAAACCTTTGGCCGATCATGGAAATGCAATGTCCTTTAGGATAAAACACAGCAGCCGGCGAGCACTTGTCCTTCGCTCAAAGGTGTCTTTCTGCCTATGCAGCAAACCCTTTTCACCTAAGATTTTCTCTCTCTGGGACTCTTACTCTCCATCTCAGGTACAGCAGCATCAGGCGAAGTCGGTGGTACTGTGTTTCAGGTGCGTAACACAGCTTTGCTGCTGGAATATGTTCTTACAGAAGAGCTCTAGCAGCTTATTTGATCAATACTTCACTTTTGAAAAATCCCTAAATGCTTATTTACCCAATAGACCATGGCGGTTTCAAAGGCAGAGCCTCCACACTCAATAATCTCTTTTTTGGGGGTGTGAAAAATTTTAAGTGAATTTTTTAAAGCTCATTGAAAGCACCGAGCTGAGAGCCACAGAGATCATATTCCTCTGCTTATCCTTCAGTGCCTCATCCATACGATCCTTCAGCCTCTGAGCCAGCAAGGGGAAGTTTATGGGACTGCAGAAGAACTCAGCTTCCTTTTACAGTCACGCTTGCTGCTCTTCAGGTCCCGTCCATCCTTCTTGTTTGTAGGTACAGTTCCCGCCTGTGAGGGGATGAACCTCAGAGACCACACACCTCCGGGATCTGATTTTCACCCCGGCCGCATGGCTTGGTGTGCTGATGCTGAGATTTGGAATCGTAATGCTGGAAATCTTTTTGAGGGGGTGGAAAAGACGTATGCAAAAGGGAGACTTGGCTGACATAGCGATGGTGTTTGGGATGTGGGTTGTGAGGATGTCCATAAATGGGACTGTTTGTACTATCTCAGTTTGACACTCTGCATCGCTGCTGGAGGCACTGTCCCTCTTCCTTGCCTATATCAGGCTCTTGGGGTCTAACCAAGGCACTTGAAATATCACTTAAGTTATGATATCCAAACACGGAGAGTGCAAATATCCCACTGAAAAATATTGCCAGGTATCTGAGCCTGTGCTGCACCTTGCCTTGTTTATCTTGACAGAGTGTGACTGTTTCTCCTGGCAGACGCTTGGAGGTGAAGCTGACAGAGGAGCTGAGGGACATGGTGAAGCTGGGATCGGTCCACCATCTGCCAGTAGCACAGATTCATTAACCTGCTGGTGTTTCAGGCTGGATCCTTAATTGCACCTTCACTTGTAATGGCAGGAGTGTCTTCTATGCAAATGACCAAGAAGCAAGAACGTTGTTTTGCTGAGGGCATTTTTGCACGCTTGATATCTATGATGTGCTTCTCTAGATAGTCAGTCTGGGACTTCCCTTCATGGGGACGTGAACTATTTCCCTCTGATAGCCCAGTGCTGCTTCCAAAGCAGAAATGCTGCTGCTGACCAGCCCCATGGCAGTAGTAAGGCAACGCGCGTAGCAAAAGTGGGAACGAGAGTTTGAGAACAAGCCGTGGGCTGAAAAGCATTTGCAGTTGCTGCTCACTGGCCCTGTGGCTGTGACACAGAGTCATCGGCCCCTGAAAGCTGTGGTCTGCATCTCCAGGGTCTACGGCAGGAAATAAGAAAAGCAAACTTACTGCCAGTATGGCTTAAATTTTTGCAGTCTTGGGGGTCTGGAAAGTTTTTAGGGATTCACTAAGCAACATACATTGTATGCATCTTATGGCACACTAATCATTCCGAAAGTCGGGACGTAGAGGATGATAAATTTGTAGCGACAATTACTTCTTACTAATAATCAGCCAGCTCTGCTGAGCAAAAGGCCCGAAGACTAAAGAAACCTGTTGGTCCTTGTAAGAAAAGCAGCCTCCTCTTCAGGAAATTGCAAATTTTACGACGTGGAGGTACATGGTGTAGACTGTTGGGAAGCCTTCTGCTCACAGTACAGCAGGACCGTAAATGGAGGCATAAAAAGTCTGTACTACATTAAGATTCTGCAGCACTCTGGAAACTTGACACCAGTCCTTGAACTGATGCTTAAACTACAGACCTAAAAACCAAACGCCTGTACCAGATATAGTCAATTTGAGTAACTTCCCCCCTCCCCGTTCTTGCGTTCCTGAATTATGTTTGAATGAACACCTCTTAGCATAGTGGGTGCAATTTCCCTGTAATTGGTAAAGTTACTGTAACTGCACTGTCATTTGTATATGGTGACATGTAATTGCATGGTAACCATTGCTGTGGTTGCACAAGTGAAAAGCAGCGTGCAATTATAATGTATTTCCAAATGCTGGCTCTTTATCCAGCTTCCATTATATCACAGCGCACCCTGGGGAAACGGTACTGGATATTTTTGTGTGTCATTAGACTGAAGGCTAACCGCTGAAGAGTGGGTTGGTTGGTGATCTATGCTATCTTTGGTTGGTGGCCCAGGGTTCTCATCTTTTCATCCACAAAATTTCCCTGTGGCTTTGAATCGCAGATGACAAAGGTCTACAGCCGTTGATGCCCACTGGGCAAGCCCACAGCCTTTTTCTTGGCCCACTTTCAGGAATGCATGTGATGGGGAGGGCAGTAACAGGCATCAAATTATGTGAATGATGTGGCATGAGGTGAAAGTCAGAGGGTCTGTCTCCATCCTGCACTAGGACCTCATAGTTAGACACAGCCAACGGGCTGAAATGGGATGGTTCTGCTGAAGTTCACAGCACAGATCGTGGGGAGAAGGTCAGATGAACCAAAGTCCACTGGTCTCAGGGGAGTCAGAAGAGACACTTGGAGGCAGCATGGCCAGAAGCAGAGATACTGCAGGAGGTCAGAGGCAGAGCCAATCCAGCTTAAGGAAGGCAAGCTACTAATGCCATGGGTAGGGCAAACCAGCATCTAACCAGAAGTTCACCAAACAGTGAAGCCCATGCTGATATCATCAAGAGGACGTGCGTGGGCAAACAGGAGAAACACAAGCCTTGGGTACCACGCTGCTGCTGTTGGAGTTTAAAGACCTGTAGTTTGCAGGGAGATGGTTTCCATCATTTACAGCTCCTCTGGGTGGTGATTTATGGTTCACTCCTCCACCAGGTGATCTAGACCCTACATTTCCTAGTTTGCATCTCTTCAGGTACCGTGAAGTTCCTGGTGACAGATTTTAGAATCATAGAATCATCTAGGTTGGAAGGAACCTTTAAGATCATCCAGTCCAACCATCAACCTAACACTGCCAAGTCCACCACTAAACCATGTCCCTCAGCACCACGTCTACACGTCTTTTAAATCCCTCCAGGGATGGCGATTCCACCACTTCCCTGGGCAGCCAGTTCCAATGCTTAACAACCCTTTTGGTGAAGAAACTTTTCCTAATATCCAATCTAAACCTCCCCTGGCATAACTCGAGGCTGTTTCCTCTTCAAATTGAGGTCATTTCCATTTTCCTAGGGCTTCCATCTCTCTAGATTTTTAAACATCCTATTGAGTAGGATACATGCCCACCCTCACCCTCACTCAGTCCTTGCAGTCAGGAAGGAAAGAAGATCTTGCAGTCAGGTGATGGAAAAGACCTTGGACATCTCCTTGCAAAGTCTCAGATGCATATTACTGTTGATTTCTTACTGCTGTTGGCTCCCTGGCCCTGCTGGCAGCACAGACAGCCGTAATATATGCGTTCCCTCCATCGTCTGGCGTAGCCAAGCCTGAGATAACAAGAGTGAGAAGCCAAGTACCTGCCACCGTATGAAGACAGGGCTGTTAGGTATTAGCTGTAAATCAAAGGCGAGACTTGGCCGTTGGGACGGACTTTATCCCCAGTGAGTCTGTGGAATTGCTTTGGAGCCTGCTGAGATATCTGGAAAAAGGCCCCGGTGCTTTGATTAGGGAGGAAGATTTCGCCGGACTGAAAGCAAGGTGGAACGAGGGATGGCTAATCCTTTATCGAAGCTTTTCCCAAAATATGCATTAGGCTGTATTTGATTATCAGGGGTTGTTTCAGAGGCAAATAGCTAAAGCAGATGTTTAAGGGGCAATTGCAGTTTATTATGAGCACTGTTTGTACTGGCCCCCTAATATCTGGTGCTCCAGCCCTTCGTACAATGCCAAAGTGCTCGCTTCTGCTGGGGAATAGGATGAGGACGGGGAAGGAGGTGGTGTAATCAGAGCTCTAACCCTTCTGCTGAGTTTGGGGGTTTTTGGGGCTCAGCAAATCTCATGGGGACTGAGCCAGCACCAGCCTTGTAAAACCATCCTCTGCAGGAGGGCTTGGATGTGTTAATTATTTATTTGATAGGCTTAATCCTGGAGAAGGCAAATGCCTGCCAGAATCCTCCTGTAAATCAGGCCCATTCTTTTGCACATCCTTCTTATTTCACTGGTGAATGTGACACTTGGCCACAGTGTCACGGCTGCAGATGAACACCGCGGTTGCCCATGCAGGGAGCGACGGCAGGAGCAGACTGCAGCCTCTCACCAGCTGGCTCCCCCCTGCACATCACCCCGAGATGGAGAGGCAGCTGGTGGGACTCGGGAGGGCATTTACACCCTGGGAGCTGCCAATCATTCTCACATGAAGATATTTCGGATATGCAGAGCACCTTATAAACCTGTGTTTAGCAGCTTTCCTGGGGCAGAGGGGCGGTGAGCAATATTCCCTCTTTTGCAGGTGGGAACCTGGTGTGGGGTGATGAACTGATTGTCTCCAGTCCAACATCTCAACCGCAAGGCCCCTCTTCCCTCCCTTTCCCTTTCCCTTTCCCTTNGCCGCAAGGCCCCCCTTCCCTTCCCTTCTGAGATTTTAAACTGCTCTGGATGCGAGAATTGCTGATCCCATTCCTGCCTCTTTAGATGTTCCCTTTGCCCCTCCCTGATATCCCAGCTGGTGCGGCAGCAGTGTTGCAAGCAGAGTGAATTCATGTCCTCACCTCCGCTTTCATTCTGGAAAGTCGTTAACGTGAAATTGCCAAGCAGAGAAGCTCCAGAGAGTTTAACGTGGCTACTTTATATTGCTGCTAGGAGTGTCTGGAATTGAAAATAAACCTGTGCTTGCAACTCCTGACCCTTTCATCATAAATCCAAACTTCCTTACGTGTTTCTCTTTGCTGAAGAAGATGACTGTATTTCTGTCTTTACAAAGGCGCGTGTGCAGCTGAGAGCCACAGCTGCACAGAAGCTGGGTGATGTTTATAGGTAGGGTTTCGCTTGCTGGCATTTTTTTGCAGATGATCCCCAGGGGAAATAACCCAAATGTGTTAAATGATAATAGTTTTCATGTGGTGCGTGGCTTGCTGGCCTTGCTCCTGTTCTTGGGGGATGGTTGTCCACAGCACAAACCACAAGCCTGCAATTGCTTCTCCGACACCCACACAACCGCATGTGGGTGAACATCATGACCTCATCTGCCCTCACGCGCTGGTTTGCGTGTCTCAGAGGCTAGGGTGTGCTGTGGTGGTCCTAGATCTCATCTGAACAGTGTCACGTAGGAGAAAGCACTGATTTCACTCTTCAGCCTTGTCCTGGTGCTTGGATCGTAGAATCATGGAATGGTTTGGGTTGGAAGGGACCTTTAAAGTCATCTAGTCCAACACCCCTGCAATGTCCGGGGACATCTTCAAATAGATCGGGTTGCTCAAAGCCTTGACCAGCCTGACCTTGAAAGTTTCTAGGGATGGGGCATCTACCACCTCTCTGGGCAACCTGTGCTAGTGTTTCACAACCCTCACTGTAAAAAGAAAAAGTTCTTCCTTATATCTTGTCTGAATCTACCCTTTTTAAGTTTAAAGCCATTACCCCTTGTCCTATTGCAACAGGCCCTGCTAAAAAGTGTCCTCACTTTCTTATAAGCCCTTCTTATAAGGATGTGTCCTTGTGTAAAGAATCTCAGGGAAATAAAATTAAATAAATGGACTTAAAGTCAGTTTTGTGTGTGTATGGGGGAAAACCGTGACATCAGCCCCATTAAGGGAAGGTCTGAGTTCAGCTGGAGCTGGGCCCAGTCCGGCAGAGGAGGAACTAATCTCTGGCAGCTGGATTAATTAAGCCTCACAGGTTGGAGATGTGCTGCAGATTGGCCACAGGTTATTGTGCTTGATGCTGGGGTCTCTGGGTCTATATCCTCTTCGGGTTTTGGAGGTAGATGAGAGCTTACTCTGGCTGTGTGAGCTCTCATAACCATCTACAGCAATTGTATACTCCAGCTAACGCGTCCTGGCTGTTGATAGAGGGGGTTACAGAGGGCTCAGTGCTGTATCCTCACAGCCATGCAGGCTCAGGCCTGCCTGGGGAGCAAATAAAAGCAGCTTATACCTCCCTACAAAACAGCACAGGCCGCTCCTGTCTGATATTCAAGGTCCTGGGTCGTGCAGGAAGGCAGACCAGATGATTGCATGGGTCCTTCCTGGTCTCCACGTGCTTCGGTTGGAGTAGTTGGTGTTGGCTGTGCTGCAGGGGGGGGTGAAATTGTGTGGGAGACTGTGCTATGCCAAGGAGGATGCCTCAGACTGTGCCAGCTCTGCTTGATCGCTGCCATTTCACTGCTTGTTGGCGCCATTTCCTGCTGTTTGAGATGGAGTTTCATCCACTGGTAAGGAGTCTGCTGGCCCTGTTGAGTTTTTTTTTCAGCCTCTTGGTGGTGAAGAAAGCTGTTTCCTATTTTTTATTTTCCTTTAAAACCATGATAAGGCAGGGCTGTTTTCCCTTGCCTTTCTTTCTGCCATTTGTAGAAGGCTTGGGAATTTCTTGTGTTTATTCTGAAATGATTCTTCTCTCAGCCTGTCAGGCCACTGATTCGAGTGGGGCACATACACAGTTTTATTATAGCCTTGAAATGTTAATTTGAGAGCTTAAAATTTTCCAGTCAAACTGGGCATGACTTCCAGGCCTGGATTCTTCTCATATCCTACATCCATGGGATGATTTGGGTTCAAAGGGAACCTCAAGAGGTTGTGTAGTCCATCCTCCTGTTCAAAGCATGATACATCTTAATGTTACACTGAGTGAATAATCTGGAGTCCTTTTGCAATTGGCTGGGTCTATCAGAAGGTGATCCAGTGCACTGCAAGTTTGGTTGGATAGTTTGTTCCCTGATGTACCTCCTCTCCTCTGTTGATTGTGGAGTTATTTTAGATGACTACTGTAGGCTGCTCACTAAGGTTTCATGTGGCTAAAGCTAGGTGAGATGGATCCCACACCAGGTGATGTGTTGGGTAGTGAATTGGTGAACAGAAGGCTTCTCACACTGCGTCAGACCAACACACTGCTCCTCTCGTTAACTCATCTCTGACAGTCAGCGTCTCATGTCTCGCAGAAAGATCTGGGTAGTGTCGCTGCTTCAAACACATTTGTACTTCCCGAGTAATCAAGCTGCAGATTTTCCGTCCTGACCTATGTGACAAATCTGTTTGTGTTCTCATTATCCACAGAATCCTAGTTTTTGCAAGTCATGCTCTCAGGGGAGGTGTCCTGCCTCTCTGAAGCGTGGCCATCAGTATGGTGGTACCGGGCCTCGGGTGAATTTGGCCTTTGGATCTGGGATGCAGATTTGTTTTACACTTTGTGTTGTAGACTAGCAACACCCTGTCTGCTGGTCTTGAAAGCTGTTGATCTAATCTGTAATTGCTCTTTGAGCTGGTGTTTTAGCTCTGAAAGGGCACTCCACAAACACTAATGACTCTTGCAGGCCAGAGCTCAGGCTAGCTGCTCCTTACTAATGGCTGTTTGAATTCCTCATAGGTTTTATGTGTTTATAAATACATTTAAGACACATTATTCTTCCATTCAGTAAAACTATCTGTAATTATTCCCTGTAATTGCTGGGTGAGGATAAAATGAATCAACTATCAGGCTTTTACTGCTCCTGAACTCAAGTTAGGAGCAGCACATGTTCTATCCATGCTTCCAGAAAGGTGTGGGCTCAGACGAAGAAAATAGTCATGGTCCTTTTTTACTGATATATGAAAACTAGGGAACCTTCCTGTACAATTAATTATTACCTTTCTAGGCCTTAGTCCAGAAAACATCTTGAGCAGATGCTTAACTTCAAATCTGTGAGTAGTCCCAGTGAAGTTAATAAAGTCTAACAGTTTGGCATTTGTGTACTATGGTATTTGGAGCTTCATCACTGTTTGACTTATTCTATGGAGATCTTCATATTGGCGACCTGTATTAGCCTCACCTACTGTCCAGATGGTGCCTTAGGGTAGAAGAGTTGTCCGTACTGTTTTGTTGCTGCACTCCAGTAACTCCCTGAAGTCCAAAGAAACACCCTCAGAGATAATGTGCATCCATATGCGAGGATCCCAGTAAAGCACCTGTGTGATGACAAGCCTGTTGAGTTCAAATGCAATAGGTGTTAGAGCTTAGGCAGCATCATTAATGAACAGGACGTTTTCTATGGTTGTTAGGAGTTCATGGGTATCTCCAACAAATGCTGGAAAGCTCCCATAATAGCTGTGAAACCTTCCCTCCTCTCTGAAGAACTTCAGTGAATTACAGTACTCCAGTGAGATGGATAAATGTGGATAATCCCCATTTGATGGGGAAGAAGTGGTGACCTGGGAGGATGAAGTACCCAGGCCAAACAGTGTGAGAGAAGGACCCAGGACAATATGATTGAATGACACCCCAGGAATGGGGGGGGGGGGGGTGGGTGGGCACCGTCAGTAGTGTTTAATCCTTAGCATGGTCCCTACTGCAGATTTGGCCTGGGCTGACCAGCTCTCTCCCAGGCAATTCCTGGACATGCCTTGGGGGACTATAATTTCCAAGATGTAGCGTGGGTGATGCTCCAGGGTTTGGAGGTGAGATGGGAGTGGTTATTTAGGTTTCATAGATATGAGCCTTACTATTGGGCCTCAGGGCCAGAGGGCAGGCCAGGGTCTATTTTATTTGCCAGTACAGATATAGCTCTGTGGTTTTTATTCTGGATCCCAAGGGAATGATGTGCATACTTTTTTTTGACAGAACTAGATGTGTTTAAGACATTTGCAGCAGACATTGTCTTTGATTGCTTAGTCTTGACTGGTAAAACTGACTGGTAAAGCAGTAGGAAAAAGGCTTAACGTAATGTATCCTGCTGGGCTGTCATTCAAGAGAAGCAAGTTTCCAGTTCTCCTTCTGTCTGTAGCTCATCATGCAACTTTGGACGAATTTTTTCCACCTCTGTATTTCTACAGTCCTGCCTTTGTCACTGTTTTGTCTGCCTCCATAAATTACAGGCGTGTTATGCAATGGTGTCCCTGCATGCATGGATACTTCCCAAATGGCTAAAGAGTTGGTGGATTCATTTTTTTCACACTCTCTTTCTTTTTGGTTATAGCTGTTAACAATTGATGACAATTTCTGTGGCCTGGATATGAATGCCCCCTTGGGAGTATCATCCATGGTGCGAGGGCTCCCCATTTTCACCGAGGATGGAGACAGAATGACATCTGTGATTGCCTATGTCTACAAGAACCACTCCCTGGCTTTTGTGGGCACCAAGAGTGGGAAGCTCAAGAAGGTAAGGCCTAACGTGATCCTTTAACTCAGATTTTCATGTTCTTATGGAGATTTGAAGTGTTGCATCGTGCGTGTGCGCAGTCCTTATTCTAAGGTGCATCACCTATTGTGAGGATAGAAAATGTTTCGGTTGGCAAAAAATATTGTTTCACCCTTGAGGGATGGAGCTGATGTGAGAAAGAATAAAATCCTTCTTCCAAAATTGTTGTTTATCAGCAAATGAATGTTTCTGAAGTCAAACCACAGGCTGAGCCACAGACAGACTTGGTGCAGTTAACATCCAACAGAGTATTTTTGTGTTCAGGCCATCTCTAATTAAGCAGTTGATCACAGGGTATCTGTGCATGCTGGTGAAAAACTGACTGCAGCTGAAGTTTGTTAAGAAAGCCGATTCATGCTCTGGAGATCTTTCTTCAGAGCAATGTGACTGGGCTGTGATTTCACCACGAGCCCAGCATGGGATTAGCGGTTGCCCTGTTTAGGTCAGGCTGGGTGCTTGTACTGAAGGAAGAGCGTTTCCATCAAAAGAAAGCTGTGTCTTGAACGATAATGAGCATTATGTTTATGGATGATGCCACATAAACCCAAATACAATAAAGAGCGTATTTATGTTCCTCACTGTGCGTTCTCACTAAAAATATGCCTGTTGCAGGGCTGTAGCTCTGCAGTTTGCCATGTAAGGCAATAGCAGAGAGGCTTGAGAGGTGGAAGCTGGGAATTGTCTACCTGTGGTTTTCTCAAGGCAAGAAGAGGTATTAGAAGGGACCTTTTCACACTATTGATGGGCACCGTGTCCGTTTCAACTGCTCTGTGCGAGACTGGCAATGTTTGTCTGAATGCTCAGCCCAGAAGTGTTGCAAAATATTACATGTGAGAGGAGATTGTGGCTTTGTCATAATAATGGAGATGGGTGAGACGCTGGGAAAGGAGGTTGGGCAGAGCCTCGGGGTTTGGGTTTGGTGTTGATTCCTCTTTGAATTCCTTCTGCAAATAATAACTTCCAAGTTGGGGAGGGGAAGGTGACCCACTATGGCCTGTGTATGGGATGGAAAGAGCAGAAAGGGGGAAGGAAGGGAGTCGCTTGTTCGTGGATGCTTAAGGAAGGTCTGAAATCTCTGGTTTTGTTCCTCTATCTGTTTCTTCACTTAAAAAGAAAACCAGGGTAAATTCGGATGGCATTGTCCCTGTGCTGAGGCAGGCCTGCAAGGGGAACAGGATCCTGCCCACTGGCAAATACCTCGGGTTTTGTCCTACAGAGGAAAGGCTGCTGATGCTTTTGAAAAGAGAATTCTATTTATTTTTTTTTTTTAACAGTCTATTCAGGCATGTGGAAAAGGAGCCAAATTGTTTTTTAAACAGTTGTAATAAAAATAATCTCCTCCCCTGACTAATTAGGTTTTGCTTCCCTGTCATCTGTGATATCATAATAAACTGTTTAGTTCTCCAGTCAGTCTCCTGGGGGAGGGGGAAATGGGGTAGCTGAGATCTGAATGGTAAATATCCAAAAGACCTAAACAGTTAAGAATGACTGCTGCTTCCCTGCACTCGCAAGCTTTTGGTTTTTCTTTTGGCTTCAGGAGAAGCAAACTCAGGCACAGCTCTGTCTTTGCCTTTGCAGGTCGCATTGCAGAATCCAAGATCCGATTCCTTTTAATAGGGGAAAACAGGAGAGAAAGCTTTTAGTGCTTTACGGAGTGTGGTAGAGAGCGGGGACAGCCTTATAGGGTAAAGAATGAGAAGAGGGGAACTGAACTGGCTGATGTAATTTGAGAAAGCTTCATTATATTCCCTTTTTCCTAATGTGCTGAATATTCTGCCTGCGGTAGTTACTGCTTTTGGTCCGTGTGTCGGAGCAGAGCTGGAGTCTCAGGCTGAGATCTTCCTTGGCTAAATAAGTCTCCACCAGAGAGGCAGAATGCAAAGCAAAACGGGGCTCCCCTGAACACATGTGGTTCTTTCAGACCAGTTGATCCAGGCTCCTGGAAACCTCCAGTTCCTGCAGGTTCAGCCCCATCCTTGCTATGACTTCTGCAGTCCCTGACTCTCCTCCACATGCTGCCCTCCTCCAGGGCTCCTGAGGGTATCTGAGCTCAGGACACCAGTCTGTTTTCTCCTCTGGGTGCCGCAGAGAGGGCAGTTTGGCACTCAGGATTTTCACTTGACAATCCTTGGTCCCTGCCAAGACTTCGTGGACTCTTTGAAGCTTTGTTTTCCATCTTGGCTCATCAATCAGGTGCTCTGGAATAGGAAGCAAAGGAAATACTCCAGTGGTATTGCAACTCCAGCATAATCCATTACATTAACATGAAGTTTGATTTATGTCTTTCAAAAAAAAATGCCTATGGGTAAATCGGAATAAGCTTTGTAGAATTAGATAGAACTCCATGTACCAGTGGACAAAGCCCAGGAGCTATCTTTTTTTTTCCTGCTTGTTGAGTCCTACCATTCATGGCACATACTGTTCTTTCTCCTGGTGCAGTGTAGCTACGCGGTCAAGCTGCAGTGAAGTATTTTGGCTTGCATAAAGAGAGGAGTTACTAAACTCAAGATAGCAGGTTCTACTCAGTTGTTGGAAGACTCGCTGCAAGTAATTACAAGATGGTTTTGGAGAAACTTTCTGTATTTTTCTTGCAGTTTTAGTCTTTTTCTCTGTGTGTGCATTTTTATACGAAAGATGCAGACTACATATCAGATTTTTGATGTATGTAATCCGTGAATACTCTGCAAAATACCCACAGTCATAAAGCAGTATCTGTTAGTTGATATACAAATGTCACATATGTCAAAGGAATTTATCCAGTGGCACACACAACTGAAATAAAATATTGTGCTTTACAGGAACGTATCATTAAAATGAAAACTAGCAGCGTATCAGCCCATGTAACCAAGACAACAAAGAGAGAAAGAAAAGGAAAAACCAAGATAGAGATAGGGTAGGAAAAGAGTGAGCGAAACAGAACGACAAGGTTGGCCCCAGCTATTTCACTGCCCCAGGCGAAATACATTTTGCAGCCCTCGCTCATTCACATAGCTACGTGTGCAGACCAACTGGAAGGCACCGAATAATGTGCTGTAGAAATATGCCTTCCAATTCTGCTGGCTTGTCCACAGCACAGCCTGGCCCTGCAAAATGAAGGTATAAAGTGGATAAAAATGCAGAGCTAAGGAAAAGAAAAATTCCCCCTGTCCATATCTCATGTAAAGAAACCAGCGTCCTCAGACTAAAGTCCTGATGGGTGATGGTGGCGTCTTGGGGATGGAGAAGGGTGGCTCAGGGATGAGTGGGTTGGGAGACAGCTGGGTTCCATTCTTTGCTCTAGCAGAGACCTCTGGTATGCCTCCATACCCATTTTCTTTCCTGCAAAGGGTAGGAAATATTTCGCTTGCTCAAAGAAACGTTGAAGAAAATTAATGCGCTAAAGGTTGTGAGGTGTGTGACCATACCAAACAGCTATACTAGACAGACTAGATGAGGTGGAAAACCAGTTCCCGACCACTTGTGGGCATTAAAAATCCTGCGGTACTTCTTAATGAGAAATATTTCATCTTGCAGTGCTTTGGTCAGATCCCAGTATCTGTAATTACCTCCTGTTCTGGCTGGTCCATGGTGTTCCCTGTGCTTCAGCACCGCGTCGGTAAGCGTTGCCACAGCTTTAGTGTCTGGTGGGCTTCGTTGGCAGAGTGAGTTCCTACGTATGGTGGGAAGTGCTTCGAACAAAACTCAGGGCTGTTTTAGTGATATTTTTCAGGAGATACGAAAGCTCCGCTTGAGTTTAACGAAGGGCTGTTTTGTCTCTCTGCAAACAGCAGCGCAGCCAACCATCGGGAATGGGAGTTATTCCTGGGTATGCGCTTCCTACAAACTACTCTGCTGTAAAAACAGCCAGGTGCCGAAATCCACTGGCTTTCTCTTCCTTTGCACACTCTCTCATTACACGCTTAGCTCTTCACTTCGGTGGCAGGAGAACGCTAGAGACGTACCCATGGAGATGCTTTGCATGGTTTTGTATGCTTGTTTTGGATTATTTTTTTTTTTTCTGGTGTGTCTGGCCAAATTACATGCCCCTAAAACCTGTCATCACTAAGGGAGCATAGCAGTATTCAGTATTCCTTCCCAAGGCATTTAATTTATGGGTCATTGCTTTTGTGCAGATAGTTTCCAGTCAAAGAAATACAACTTACCTGCAATTATTCTGTGTGTAGATGCAGGTGTAAAGGGCAATTTAAGTTTACAAATGTCAACCTGGCAACAGCCCTGGGAACTGAACTTCTAACAGAACAAAGCACTTTGTCCATTTTGAAACGTTTATTTGAAAATGGAGTAGTGGTAATTAACATTTATTTGAAACTTCCCCGTAAGAAATATTTTTTTTTTTATTCCATCAAAATACTTCACTCAAAGCCTTTTCTATACTAAATTCCTTGCAGAGAAAGAAATTTGGCTTAAAAACCAGTTCTTTGACTCTGTGGCCTGTATTTCGTTTTTCATAAAATCCCACCAGTTTGAGGTCTTTGAAGGGCTTTTTAGATTTGGACTGCCGTTCGGGGTGAAGGTTTTCATTCAGATCAGACAGCTCTGAAATCTGGCCAACACTTCCCACCAGGTATCACCTCTATTTAGTAGAAAATTCGCAGTATCGTCCAGTTTCATGAACCACCCTCTGGATTACCCCGAACCCTCGAGACACTGCTTCTTTGGATCCAGAGACAAAACACCATAGGGAGGTTTTTAGATCTGAGAGCTCGGATTTGCAATTCTCATTTTGGCCCATCTCACAGTTGCGTCGGGGAAGGCTGGCTTTCTCGGATACATAATTGGATTGGAAAGTACGTGCAAATCTGAGCTCCTGCTGGTTTCTGGCCGCGTAGCTGTGGCTATCCCATCCCATCAACCGGCTGACAGCTCTCCTGGTGGGATGCTACGGTGCTGTTTACAGCCCGCCTGCCTCGAAGAGGGAGTGGGAACCACTGACAGCTATTGAAAGAGTTGGCATGAAGTTGGAGAAGATGCACCTTGGTCTACGGTAGTGTCAGGACTCCTTCAGTAAGGTAACTCTGAAGGACACCCAAACCTGCAGCTGATTGCTATGATGGGTTGTCTTGCTACAGGCATTGCCCCCTCACGTGTGGGGTGAGATCCCTTTCCAGGGCAGGGTTCATCCTGTTTAGCAGCTGAATCCTGGTGGGACTGGCAGCATGTCAGGTCCTTCCACACAGCTGGATTGCTCTCAAGTGCCACGAGTGGGCAACAGAGGAACGAAATGGAGTTTTTCACGCAAAACAGTTTGAGCAAGGTGAAAGGGTGCAAAAGATGGGCAGAGACCCACAGGCGACAGAGCTTTGGGTGGGCTGGTGATACTGTGACGTATCCACGGGGAGAGGAGTATCTTCCTTTTCTTCTCTGATACCTCACCTCCACCTCCTGTCCAAGAAGCTGGAAGGAGAGCCCTGGGTTTGCCATGCACGAGTTTGCCATGCATGGGTTTACAGTCTCGTGATAACTGCAGGCAAAGAGAGATCCTTACTGTCCCTCCACGCGAGGGGGGTTTCTGAATACGCACAAGACGAGAAACCCTGCTTGGTTTTGATATTCCTTGGAGGATATTCTGCTGCTGACAGCTCTGTGAGAATGTCAGCAGGGAAACTCGGCTTCCTTCTCCTTCCCTCTGCTGTTTTGAAAGAGTCAGGGTTTGGTTGGTTGGTTTTGTTTTTTTTTAAATTTTATTTCTTTTCACCAACTGTTTGGCAAGTGGACTTGACTGCTCTGCAAACATGCTGTAGAGGCTCCGGCTCCTGCTGGGAAGCTGGTTTCTGCAAGAGGGGCTTGTTCACCCTGGCCTCTCCTCACAGCTTCCTAAATCAGCGGGAGTCCGAGTGCTTCACTCACTTGTGATGGAGCGATACCGCTTCCCGTCTGTATTTGACGTCTGTGAAGGCTGCAGTTGTCTGTGTCCTACATTGATATACTGTCCCTCTTTGAGAGGTCGTTGCCAGCTCAGATGCCTGAAGAGTAGTTCAGTTTTCTGGCTGTAGCATTCGGAAAGCTGTGATTTTGGTAGCTGTAGTGTACTTGGCACTTGATGCTCATCTTGGGCATACCAGGAGGCAGCCCGGAAAGAGAGGGGATGGGGAATCTACGTGGACATTGTGCAGTGACATCCATTTGTACTGGGTCATGTAAAAGTCATTGGCTGGTGATGCTGGAGTCCAAAATGACCTAGAAGTGTTGAGTGATCGGATACTATCTCCACAGGTGAAATCAAAGATGCAGGACTTGTGCATCCCGGTCATAGGCTGCTGTGCTGTCTCTCTTCCCCTGCTACTCTAAAGCATCGCGGTTGGGTGGACATCTTTCTGTTGCACTTGACCTTTCACCAGCTAGAGGTCAAATGAGGTGGGAAGCAGATTCTCCTGTGCATCTGTTCATCCCAGAGCTGCAGTCACCGAATCACAGAATGGTAGGGGTTGGAAGAGACCTTCAAGGATCATCCAGTCCAAACCCCGGTCAGTTGGGAGGATCTGGCTGAACAGCAGGGCTGCCATCCAGAGGGACCTAGACAGGAGCAATGGGGTTGACAGGAACTCATTTAAGAAGAAATGTGAAGTCCTGCACCTGGAAAGGAGTGACCTCTTGCAATGATTCAGGCTAAGGACTGCCTGACTGGGGAGTAGCTCTCCTGAAAAGGACTTGGGGATCCTGGTAGACAGCAAGTTGCACATAAACCACCATCGTGCCTATGCAGCAAAAGAGGCCAACAAGATCCTCAGTGACATGAACGGGGTCACTACTGGTAGATTCAGGGGGAAGGTGATTATCTTAAACTCAGTAGCTAGACCGTATCTAGATGCTGTGCCCGCTTTTAGGCCCCTCAGTACAAAAAAGATGTTGATCAACAACAGCAAGTTCAGGAGAGGGTGAAGAGATTGGCCAGGAGCTGGAGAACCTGCCCTGAGAGGAGAGGATGAGAGAAATGAGTTTATTCAGGCTGGGGAAAAGAAAACTTGGAGGAACCTGACAGTGGCATTCCCATGCCTACAGGGAGGTTATTGAGAAGATGGAGGCAGGGTCTTCACATTTGGGAGTGGTGGGACAATGTGAGACAGCAGGCATAAGTTGACATGAGAGCACTTCCAACTGGATATAAGGAAAAGCTTTTTCACATGAGGACAGGCAAGCATTGAAGCAGATTGCTTGTGGAGGTCTTGCAGTTTCCATCCTTGGAGGCTTTCAAGGCCTAAATGGACTAAACAACCTGGTCTGATCTCGCAGCTGACCCTGCTTTGAACAGGAGGTTAGACGAGAGACCTCCTGAGGTCCCTTCCAGACTGGGTTGCCCGGTGATCCACCATCTGCTGCAAAACCCCAGGCCCTAAAAGACATCAGAGGACCTGTATCCAGAATCTGCTGTTGAACTGGTGCAGCTGATGGTTGTTTTAAATACCACCTGGAGTGACAGAGCAATTAGTGGGGTGCTTTGTCTTTCAAACCCCACATTTCCATTGCTTTGGGACTTCCAGCTGCAACTGGTCGATGTGGCACACTGCAGTTAGCTCACTGCAGTAGGAAAACTCCCTTTTTTTTTTCCTGCTAGGGAGGTTGCTGTTCCCAGCAAGAGTTAGAGCCTGCTTTTTGGCAGAGCGCGATTAATTTTCCGTGTCTCTCCCTCAAGTACCCCTCTCAGCTTTCTGACTGCTCAGCAGTCTCCATGCTGGTGCGCGGGGTTTGGCTGAGCTGTGCTTTTGCTGGGTGCCTCGTATACATGTGTTGAGTGCCGCTCTTTTTTTGGAGGTTCTGGTTTAACACCGCCTCGGAGTCTTGTCGGAGACAGGATCTCGCAACCGTGCAACGAGATTTGCAAATGACTGTCTAATCCCTCCAGATGCAATCCGTGCTTCAAAGTCCAGAAGCGCTCGCTGGCTGCTGCCATGCGTTCTGCATGGGTGGTGCTGTACCATGCACTTTTATTTCCAGTTCCAGGAGAAATAGCGGGCTCCAATGGACCCATTGCAGCGGGGAAGGCAGCAGGCTGTACCATCGTCTCTTCAAACTCTTCCTTTAAGGAGCTGCAGCCTGAATTTGACAGGTTTCCAGTCGCAAAGCAGCTGAGCTGGGTTTTCTCCCGCCACGGGCTGAGGATGCGTGCTGTGCAGGCAGGGGGATGTTAGTGACAAAAGCAGACACAAAGGGACAGATAACAATGTCTTGCTGCAGGTTACCTTGCTGAAATCCATGGGTCCTGCAGCCTCCGGGGGGTAGTTTGCAGTGATGCTGGTTGTCACTTGCCTTGTTGTGGCAGGGGATTTTCTGCGTGGTGTCAGTAGCTCTGGGTAAGATGTGGAGCATTTGAGCTGCAGTACCTGGTGTGGCTGTGCTGTTGACAGAAACCATGTAGGGTTGGGATACAAGGAAAAGCAGATACGTCCTCGTCCTCCCCTGTCTATGTACTTCTCAGAGAACAGAGGGACAAAACCCAACAGAAGTGCTCCGCATGGGACATTAGGTGGTCAGCTTTAGTCTTCACCTGCTACTCCTGCTCTCCAGGGTGACAAAGAGAGGCTATTTAACTCCCCATACACGCCATCTAATGCCCGGACGGATGCCCAGCCAAAATGGCTCTTGTCATTCCTTCCTCCTCTCTATCCCCTTCCCTTTTGACTGGGATAATGACTTTTCAGGGAGCCCTTGAAGTGCCTCTTGCATCTGCCTTTGATTTGAATGCCTCTTGTCTGCTGACCCTTCTTACGGGAAGTCAGCTGAAGTGCGGTTCTCCTAATTAGTTTTGCTTTAATTTAATCTTTTGAAATAATTTTATCAAAAAGAGGAAACCTTCTACCCACTCCCTCATTTTATCGGCTTGTTTTCATGCATGGTCTCTGGGTTTATTTCTCTATTTCCCGTGTCTCTAGATAGGACATCATTTGCATATTTGATTAAGCTCCATATGTTATCAGGGAGCCAGTTGAAAGAACAGTAAGTCCCTGATAAGGCACTGTGCATCCGTCTCTTCCTCTCATCATCCTCCACTCTATCCCTCTCACCATCCTGCAGCCGTATCTGTGCCGAAAATCACCTCTGCAGCCTGTCTCCCCTCTGCCTTCTCCCGTTGGCCATAGGACTGATCTCTGGTTCAGCTGCAGGTAGGCATGGATGTAAACATCACAATTTGACAGCTCCTGTCTTTAGGAAGGAAGCAGAAAGGGTGCTGAGGTTGGGAACTGAGAGCTGGTGAAGATGTAAAACATGACAACGAGGTCCAGATTCAGTTCCTTGTTCTCTCTGAAGTTCTTCACAGGATCCCATTGTGCCTACGGGATATGTGTTGCATGGAACATCCTTGTTCCCACTGTTCACTCATTACGTTGTCCAAGGCTTTGTTGAGAGCCTTGGCTGGACTATTTGCTGCAGTCTGGACTGACACCTTTAGACCATCTACCAGGTGCTAGAGATGACTGGGTGTGCTGATTGACGAGAAGCTCAGCATGAGGCAGCAATGTGTGATCGCAGCCCAGAAGGCCAACTGTATCCTGGGCTGCATCAAAAGAAGTGTAGCAAGCAGGGCGAGGGAGGTGATTCTGCCCCTCTACTCCACTCTTGTGAGACCCCACCTGGAGTACTGCGTCCAGCTCTGGAGTCCCCAACATAGGAAAGACATGGACCCGTTGGAGAGGGGCCAGAGGAGGGCCATGAGGATGATCCGAGGGCTGGAGCACCTCTCCTATGAGGAGAGGCTGAAAGAGTTGGGGCTGCTCAGCCTGGAGAAGAGAAGGCTCTGGGGAGACCTTATCGTGGCCTTCCAGTACCTAAAGGGGGCCTACAGGAGAGCTGGGGAAGGACTTTTTACTGGGGCATGTAGTGATAGGACGAGGGGGAATGGCTTCAAACTGGAAGAGGGCAGGTTTAGATTGAACATTAGGAAGAAGTTTTTCACTCTGAGGGTGGTGAGGCACTGGCACAGGTTGCCCAGAGAGGTTGTTGAGGCCCCATCCCTGGAGGTGTTCAAGGCCAGGCTGGACATGGCCTTGGGCAGCCTGGTCTAGTGGGAGGTGTCCCTGCCTATGGCAGGGGGGTTGGAACTGGATGATCTTCAAGGTCCTTTCCAACCTAAACCATTCTATGATTCTATGAAGATCCATCTTTTTTTTTTTTTTCCCTGAAGTTTGAAATGTATTTTTAAAATGTGCATCTCTACGTGTGTATGTGCATGCAAAAAATACCACTTAAACGTTTACTTGTGCCTTCCAGGTTTCGTTCTCTGGCTACTGCTTTGTGAAAACCATTTGCCTTGAATACTTTTCCCAGTTCACCTCTAAGAACCCTTTAATTTAAAATAATTTGTGGATACCCCTGAGGAAACTTACGGCAACGCTCAGTTTAACTGTAATTCTCCTCCCCACTGCTGATGTTTAAACTGGGGGAAGCTTTGCTCGGTTTGTGACCCATAGCTGGGCATTTCTGGGGGTGACCAGAGGCCCAATTCCTGGCGTGGCAAAGGGAGGGTGAGTTCATAACAGCAAACAGAAGTAGTGTAATTAGCCGTGTTGCTGGAGTTGGAGGAGGGACCGCAGCTTGCATAAGGGGGCCTTGGTTATTCAAAAAGAGCCTTTCCCTCAACTGACATCCGAAGCGTAGCAACAAGAGGTTTGATTTATGAGCCAGCTTTTAATTAAAAGGCAAAAAGGAATATGCCTCCTTCGTTAGGATAAGCAACTTTTGGCTTGAGCTAATTTGAGGAGTCTCTCTCCACCTCTTCCCCTGCACACACCCGGACTCCCCAGTGTGCAGCGGGCCCTCGGCATCAGCGTGGCGGTTACGAAGCCCTGTGAGGGGGCTTTAACGTCATCTGCATACCCACCAATTATGAATGCTGCTGGTGGAGTTTGTGAAGCCAAGAGAAGGGAAGCAGAAATAAAATCCCCCGTGTTCCTCTCCAACTTGATCTCTTCCCCTTGTGCTTCTTTCATTTTGGTTTAATGACTTTGGCTTGCTATGCTTCATCATCCCTCTCTCATTTCGTCTTGGTGGCAGCCTGGCTTGAGAGCAATCAAGCTTTGATGGATTGCTGGTTGTTAGACTCATGTGTGTGAAGCTTGGGGGGAAGCTTTGAGAGAGTCATGCTGGTTTTTCTAGACCCCAACCCATATGGTGTCTGCGGGAGTGAAGATGTGTGTTGCTACGCAGGATTCAAGGATCTGTTCATGCTTGGTCTGACACTTGTCTTGTTGGGTTTTTTTCTCCAAAACCCTGCCAGTAGCCTTTCACCTCTTCTAGAGGAAACCATACGGAAGAGTTGCAGGTCCTTGGCCCTTTCTGAAATTAGCGAAGCTATCGTTGCTGGGTGAGGGGCAGAAATACGGGCTGAAGGCTAGGCCAGGATGATTAATCAAAGCTGTGGCTCCAGCAAAGTCCCCCTGCGATGCTGTGCCAAAGGGTGACCAGAAAACATCTTGCTAGCTGTGATAGCAGCAGCTAACCCCATAGATTTGACTACAACACAATAGAATGAAATCTAGGTTAATGTCAGTGATGCTTTTTTCATGAACTTGACTCCGTCATTGCTTGGCTTTCTTCTTACTGGCCAGTGTTCTACCAGCTATGACCCCGAGGATGATCATTCATCTCCTAAATTTAAAAGGAGTTTAGTTGGGTGGTATTCCAATGCAAGACCCCAAAAGGAAATACAAGTGCTAGTTGGGTTGGCATCCATACTTGACTAGAGACAGCAGCACCGTGTTAACAGAGATATCCCTTCCATGGGTCACATCCCGTAGCAGATCACTCCTGGTAAGAGTTGTTCTTATCTATCAGCAGCATTGCATCGAGTACGTGCCAATGCCTCCAAGCTGGGATCCCCCATGGCGCAGTGCGCCTGGAAGTGTGTGTTGGAAACAAGTTGAGCACTCCCAGGCTCCAGTGGGAGATGGGTTGGGACCCTGGGGGTGCCAAGAGAAGCAAAGTCTAGAGAGGAAAGTTGGGAGGCACTCATCTGTGGGTTTCAGCTGTGGTTACACTCTGTCGTGCTGAACATGTTCTGCTGCTGATTCACAGGGCTGGGTCACTTTAGACAACAAAAAACCGAACTCCTAAGGGACTTTGGTGGGTTTTGGAAGCTTTGCTGATGGTTGTTTTTCTAGCTGATGTGGTACGTTGGCAAAGGACTCCAGCACACTGTTGTATCCATGGCATCCTGGAAATGCAAACCGCTGTTTCGACTGCCAGCCATGCTGGTATCCCACCCTGCTGGGATGCTCATGGCTGTGGTCTGGAGTCATCTTTCCGTTTGACTTCTTGTAACCTTTTTTTTTTTTTTTTAAAAAAAAAAAAAAAACAAGGCTGGCAATAAATTCCAGCTATGTCAGGGAAAAGGTTATCACTGAGACTGGCCGAGACCTCATCATACTAATTTTTCAGAACCGTTCTGATGAAACCTAATTAAACATCGCGACCGGCACTGTGCGAATCTCCCTGTGTTTGCCTCATTTGTCATATGGTTGATTAAGGCTGGGTTATCGGGGGGGAGTTTATGACTTGTGATATCTGCTGGGGTGGATGTGGTTTCGCAGACTACAGGCACTTTGATCTTTTCCCCACTGCTTACAAGTTTCTGTGGGTTTCTTTTTGGATTTCATACGCAATCGATTTACCTCCTTGGGGTCTAAGGGAATACATTGATGATAGAGCTAACCTGAGCGATAATGACATGGAGTGCATGCTAATGCATTTCTCCTGCCCTTCAGACAGCATCTCTGTGTCGGTAAGCGATAGGACCTTGGCATCCTGTAAGGTTTGAGTATTCGTCTGTCTCTTACAATGAGAATAACTCCTTTTGTTGTTTTCTTACAGAATGGAGAAGGTATTACAAAAAGAATATATATAAAAAAAACCCAAACTCAAAACAAAACACAGACTTGTGCCAAAACAAAAGTGATTGCTACTCCCTCCTCATTTTAAACAAAACAAACAAACCTCCAAATCTCTCTGAAAGTTTTATGGTCTGTGAAACAACCACTTATGGTTATTTGACCTCCCCGCCTCCCCTTTTCTCTTTTTTTTCCCTTTTGTTTAATTAGCTCTCTTCATACAGGTATTTTTACTGTGAGATAGAAAAGTCAAAATCTTTTGATGCTTTCAAGCCCCTTCTTCCCCTTGTGATGATGTAAATGAATTCCCCAAATCCCACCGAAATTCTGAATTTTTAGCTGATTTGTTATTCATGGAGAAAAAGAAAATGTTTCCAAATTTGTATCTCTCGGTTTTCCTTGCACGTCTATCTTAGCATGCAATATACGGGGAGATGCGAGATCTTATGAGACTACGGCATTTAGGCTCTTTGTTAAACTTCTTCTGCCGGGTTAGCATTTTTTGTCTGCTTGGAAGCTGGAGAATTGAACTCACCTGGGAGGCCCAGTAGTGAAATAAATTATCATAATATAGTGGGAAAAGAAAAGATTTTTTAGGATGGCGAGTAGTGCGGGGCTACCCTGGTGTATTACAGCTGTTCGTTTAGAGATGTAATATGGCTTTGGGCTGCATGACTGAGAGATTCTTATTTTGAGGGAAGAGGGCTGCTTGGGCTGGGGCAATGCGGGCAAATGTAACACCCAAAAGCTCAAAGTCCCTAACACTACGTGTTAGTAACTATAACAGCAAACTAAAGCTCAGCATTGATTGTTAATTCATGATTTTTAAGGCAGTCTCTCATTTTTAGGGGAATCTGACTTTTTTAGGAGACTGGTGGTGCTGCGAAGCAGTGATGGGGGACAAGAGACTGAAAGACCTGTTGCAATTAGTATTCCAGTGCTCTGCCTCTTAAAAATTGTCAGCATAATGCACGGATGTGCAAATGCAGGACCGTTCACTGAAGTGTTATATGCCCTACTGTGCTAAAAAGGATTTGTCGTTAGGGGAACGTGCTAAGGGGGATCTCAGCTCTACCCGTCCTGCAAAGCTCCGAGCAGTCCGAGGTTATGATTGGGCAATGGTCAACAGGACCTGAATAACCACAAACTCGTTACACTGTCATCTCCCAGTGATTAAGGTACCAGTATAGATATTATGGTGGGGTTTTTTTCCCCTCTGGGTTTTCTTCTTGATCATACTCTGCAGCCCCTGCCTGTCTCCTGCTCTGTGATGTAGCCCAGGCTACCGCCGTGCTGCTTTCTTCCCTGTTAAGGAAATCTCAGGCGCTTTCCTCTTAAAGCTCCCGCTGACATTGTCATGGAAGCGCTGCCCTTCTCCTCGCTGCAGAAGGCAAGCCCTGCTAGGAAAGATGATATCACTGGCACTAAATATACACCAGCCGTCAGGCCCCTGGTCCGTGCCAGGGATGCTCTGGCAGACTCCGACGTGACTTCTCTTCTATGTTTTGTCAATTCTGTCGGTGGCGGGTGATTTCATTACCCGCTCTTTAATTGCTTGCGGAGAGCCTAGCTATTATTTGTTCGTTTTCACGCTCCTGATGGAAACGTGTGCTGGCAGCTTCCTTGCAGTTCCCTCCTCCAAGATGCACAGATCAGCCTTGTCACCCAGTTTCCAAACCTTTTATTTGATTTTTTCTTTTTTTTTTTTTTTTTTGTTTTTTGGATAGAGCTGCAAAATTTGGAATTGGAGTCGAATTCCCCGAAAGTTCAGTTTCAGGATTTCAGCCTAGTGTGCTGTGTGGGATTTAGGGGCTCTCAGTTGTGTTCCCTGTGTGCCACCAGCTCTCTGGGTGATCTTGGGCTCATCTGTTCCATCTCCCCATTTCTCCTGCTGTAAAAGGAGAGGGGAGTGGGAAGAGGGAGTTTGGGAAAGGACTGAGTTCCTCCTTGAACGCTGTCTGGACTGGGGATGGGGTCTTGGCAAGGTTTACCCCATGTGTGTTTGTTGGGATAGTCAGTGTATGTTGCTCCTGGATCTTTCTCACATCTGCTGCATCTTGTGGACAGTGTTTGACCCCATTTCTTCTGCTGTCTTTCCATCTGGTTCCCTTCTTCCAATAGCTACTTTGCCTGACTGTCCTTTGACCTCACCCTTTAGGGTATATCATGTTTCCCTCTTCCATCCCCTTCATTCCTTACCCATAAGGACCTTCCTTCAAACCGCCACAGTTTTGCCACTGCTGGCTGGCCCTTTGGCCTTGCTCATCTTGGATGTCCACCTATGGTTTGATCTGAGCATCAGACTAAACCATAAAAAACCTGAGTTCAGTTTCCTGCTCTGCTGCGGACTTTTTTTTGGACCCCCCTTTCGGAAGGTGGGGATTCATCTTGTTAAATGTAGATATCTCCATCCACAGGACATGTCCACTGTCAACTCCCTTTCCGGTCCAGTGAGAGAAATCACACCTTTTAGGAGGCATCTTGACCTGCAAGAGATGGAAATTGCCTCTCTTAGGTCAGACAAATTGTGTCATAAAAATGTCTCTTTCTCTCCATTAGCAAAAAAGGGAAATGAGGGCAACTTGTGCAGATGTAAACACCCCTTATATCTCTGTTCCCTGTCTCTAAGTGACAGTAATGGTGTTTCCCTGCTTTGTCTTGTGAACAATTAGTGGTTGTGAGGTGCTCCAACATTATGATAATAGAAAAGCTCAGTGCAGGGTTATCTTCTGTGTGATTTTTCCTGCTGGAATTTTATTAACATGATCAGAAGGGGTTATTTCTTTTGGTCCTTGGTACTGTCTTGTATTTTCTTCATTCTGATGCAGGTGACTTATTCAATCTCTTCTGTGAAGCTCAGATGCTCTTTCCTGGCCAGGCAGTAGGACATACACCTAAAGGTTACAAAGAATATATGGATGATGGCGTAAGAGTGTGGGGACACTGGGCTGCAACAAAAAAAATCATAGAATGGTTTGGGTTGGAAAGGACCCTTTAAAGGTCACCTCGTCCAAACCCCCCTGCAATGAGCTGGGACATCTTCACCTAGATCAGGTTGCTCAGAGCCCCGTCCAACCTGACCTTGAAGGTTTCCATGGATGGGGCATCTACCACCTCTCTGGGCAACCTGCGCCAGTGTCTCACCACCCTCAATGTAAAAAATTTCTTCCTTATATTTAGTCTAAATCTACCCTCTTTTAGTTTAAAGCTATTACCCCTTGTCATATCGCAACAGGCCCTGTGAAAAAGTTTGTCCCCACCTTTTCTGTAGGCCCCTCTTTAGATAGTGGAAGGGACTATACGGTCTCCCCAGAGCCTTCTCTTCTCCAGGCTGAAGAACCCCAACTCTCTCAGCCTGTCCTTGCAGCAGAGGTGCTCCAGCCCTCTGATAATCTTCGTGGCCCTCCTCTGGACTCAATCCAAGAGGTCCATGACCTTCCTATGCTGGGGGCCTCAGAGCTGGATGCAGTACTGCAGGTGGGGTCTCACCAGAGCGAAGCAGAAGGACAGAATCCCCTCCCTCGCCCTGCTGGCCATGCTTCACGTGGTTTAGGAGACAAAAGGGTCTGCCAACAGACCCAGCACGTGCGCACCCCTAAGTGATTGATTCTTTTTGATGTTGTTACAAATGGTCCCTAAACTGCTAAAAGCTTAGGAAAAAAAAACTTTAGGTTCATTTAAAAGGGAAAGGGAGCCTGCAGAATTTATGGCATCTGCAGTGACCGGGGGCACTGCCAGCAAATTCAGAGAGTTACGAGTGGATGAGCAGGCGGGTCTCTTGTTGGGATCACACATCTGACAGTCGCAGCGATCCCGGGGCTGGCTCTGATGTCATCCCGGTGAATTGTGCTGCTGTACGTGGGCAGGGCATCACATCGCCGTGCACCAGCACCACATGATGCTCTGGGTGATGGGGCACACTTCAACAGCATATTTTGGAATGCCCGACATAACTTCCATGTCATTTGGAGACTCAAGTTAGTAGGACGGGATGGATTAAATAAGAGAGGAAGTATTTAGGCATGCAAAGATGCAATCAAGATACTTTCAAAAGTGCTTAGGTTTATGATTCCAGTTGCAGGAGGTCCTTATACCCAGGAACTTGCAATCAGAAGGGCACAAGTAACTGGAGGAGGCAGACACCGAAAGGGGAAAGTGTGGAAAGGAATGAGTTCCTTAGAAGGATCTGAATGAAGTGGAGCAGGTGGTTGATGGGAAAGGCCAGATCAGATTGGGGGCGATATAAAGAACACGAGGGCAGGAAGAGTAGTCAGAAAAAAAACCTCGGTATGACATAATGGCAGAGCGGGAACCCTTGATCTATTCCTGGCTCTGTTGCTGATTGCAGCATGACCTCAGGCAAAATGCTTTCCTCTCTACATGCCTCCTATGCTCTCCTCTACACAGCCTGCGAGTTCTTCAGGGAATGGACTGTCACTTGCAATGAGCACGTCCTGCACCAAGCGCAGTGGCGCTTTAATTTTTTTTTTTTGTCTTGAGGCTTCACGGGCAGCTGAACCGTTAGTTGAAAGCTGGATGTTGTTGGGGTTCAGCTGCTTTCAGAGGCAGAATTTCCACTTGTGAGACTTCACTGCTGGGGCGAGTGGTGGCTCCTTCCACATGCCACGCGCTCGTCGTGTCTGTGCGAGGGCTGCGGCTGAGCTCTTTCACCGCGCGACTTTTCTTAGACCCTGGTGCAGCTCTGATTTCCCCGCCGTGCGGTACGCAGGAATGCCGTACTTTGGCCTCCCCTGCCCCCTCCCAACAGGTTGATCGTAAATTAGGTTCTGATGTGGGTATTGAATTTCACTCCAGCTGCTGGAGCTGTGGCACATCTGTGGTCCTCCTGTGGTTAATGGCTTCACAAAAATGAAGCAATAAAGGTTATGATGGCTGTGTTTTAACCTCATGGCCCTCATTCTGTTCGACAGGAGTGTTTCTTGGGAACAGTTAAAAACCCACTGCGTGCATTTTAAGTATCTCCCAGTGATGTGCCATCTTTGAGCAGTTTTTATAAATTGATTTTATTTTTTAAATTTAACAAAGCTGAAGCATCTCTTTTTTCTCCTTTTTTTTGGTTTTTCTTCAAGAAAGATGAATTGACTCTCTTGAACATAAACAAATCCGTCTCTGAATTATGCTGTGATTTAACATTTACATATGACAGAGAAGTCGGTGCAAAGCAAAAAGGGAAAGGGGAAAAAAAACCAACCCTCAATTAACTTGAAATCTTCCATTGTAAGCCTGTAACTCTCTTCTAAGGAACACAGGCATGCACATGGTGGGGATGATTTGTCTGTAAAGAACAGTTCACAGCTCTGGTCACCAATAAGCCCTTCAAGGGAGAGTGCTTCCACTCTCTCACAAACCTACTGTCTCCTCCAAAAAGCCCCAATCATGAAAACTGAGATGCGACTTTGGACACTGAGCTTTTACTGCATCATAAATGTGGTGTTTTAGCATGTGTGCATCCTAAGAAATCAAACCCTTTCAGGTGTCTTCCTCCAGTCCTCCTCTCCTGATGCAACTTCCTTAAAAAAATCTTGGCTGTTTATTAAAGGGAAGTGAACTCTTGGTGCTCCAACTACTGCTGGGTGTTGTGGATTCTACTTAATGTGCCACTCTGAGATTCTCCAGCCATAGGATTTGGCTGTCCAGCAGATCAAATCAATAATGTATTTATCCTCCCAGCTCTGCTGACAGGTATGGAAGTGGTACTGTCCCCAAGTTGCAGAAAGAGCAGAACCATTCAGGCTATGTACTTGGTTGCCTAAAGTGGATTCACCTGGAAAAGAGGTAGATATTTAATTTTAAGAAAGTGGTTCAGATCATCTCCTGGCCAGGATGTCCTTGTGTATATGGAGTTCATAGCATCACTTATACCACTCCCTGGAGATAGCTACCCATCTATTTTCTATACAAATAACTCAAATACTTAAGCGGAGAGTTGTGAAATGCCCTGCCAGTGCAGACCTGCTGCAGGGGTATGTGGCCCCACGTGAGACATCGCAGCAGAAAGTCTGAACTTGCACAAGCTACATGAGTTGTGGCACAGGATAGGGGGGAACCGCGAGGTCCCTAGGATGACAGCGAGATTATTCCCTTAATGAGTTATTTTGCTACACTTGGGAAAGAATCGTTTTTCTCTGACCCTGTTTCTACCCTGAATTGTGTTTTACCCCATATACAGTTGTACACAGATACCACTGTCCTCCTTGGGGGCATCAAAAAGAGTGTGGCCAGCAGGTCGAGGGCGGTCATCCTCCCCCTCTGCTCTGCCCTGGTGAGGCCACATCTGGAGCAGTGTGTCCAGTTCTGGGCTCCCCGGTTCAAGAAGGACAGGGAACTGCTGGAAAGGGTCCAGCAAAGGGCTACAAAGATGATGAGGGGACTGGAGCATCTTTNTTAACATGAGGAGGAACTTCTCTCCTGTGAGGGTGGCAGAGCACTGGCACAGGCTGCCCAGAGAGGTGGGGGAGTCTCCCACTCTGGAGCCATTCCAAACCTGCCTGGACACCATCCTGTGCAACTGCTGGAGGTGCCCCTGTTCTGGCAGGGGGTAGGACTGGGTGAGCTCCAGAGGGCCCTTCCAACCCCAACCATTCTGTGATTCTGTGAAAATCTGCTGATAGTGCTTGACGTGCCAAACTCTGGCAGAAGAGCAAGTAAGACATGCTAGCCACCCACTTGGAGAAGGTGAACAATCTCTCATTTATTTATTTAATTTACTTGCTATTAATTGCAAAGGGTGACCCTTCGCTCATGTGTTATGAAGCATATTGGCTTCCTCTCTACAGGTCTTCCAAGAGACTCGCTGCTTAAGCATGCTCGGCGTAAACCCTGAGAGGGGCCCTGGGACAGTTTTTGAGGAACATGGGGTCTGGTGTTAGAGCTAATGAGCTTGTTATGAGACATATACTGGTATCTCTAGTGGCTCTATCCTTTGCCACTGTGTCCAGCCTGTCTGCAATTAGGAACAAGGTCTGTGACATTGTGCTTTATACTAAATCTGCAACGAGACAAAAATGTCTGATTTTCACTGAACATAGCAGAAACTCATGATCCGCAGAGTAAGAACAAATTTTTCTTCTTTATGACTTGAATTCTTTAGAAGTCCCCAAGGACTTACTTTTTAAAATTGAAAGCTTTTTTCTTTTTTCTTTTTTTTTTTTTCTTTTTAAACTGAGCCGCTGCCCATTTTTCTTGTGATTTAGAAATCAGAATGGTGTTAGCCCAGGTAGTTAAAGCTATAGCCCTGGACACAGTGCTTACAAGGGTGTGTTAGGTAATTGATATTGATATATTGTCAGGGTAGAAGGCAAAAGAAGAGTATTTAGATGGCTCAGATAGATGGGGATGCACAGGTCTGGGTCCACGTTGCTTATTTGTCCAAGGTAACTCCTGCAGTGTATCTGTAAGAGGTCAGTAGTGAAGTAGAGTGTGCAAATGCAAGATGCAAGGCCACCCCTGTAAAGGATTCCCTCTTCTTTGCTCATGATCAGTTAAATCAGAGAATGCAGGTGTGGAAGTGACCTCAAAAAATGTCCCCATCTCCCCCACCCCAAAGAAAAGCCACTGTAGCTAAACCATTCATCTGGGACGTTCAGGTTATGTTGGCCATTGTAGTGTTTCAGGGAAGAGCCATGGAGTCTGCCTGACTAGATCATTTCTGACCGTTGGGTTTGCAGGTTTTGCCCTTATTTTATTTCATTTTATTGAATGTCACCAGCAGGCCAGCTCTATCCTACATCGGAGGACGTGCTCTTCTAGGGGATTGTCCAGCCATTGTCAGACAATTCGTCTGAATTACCCCATTCTGTTCAGTCCCATTCACTCCCTGCGATCCATTATTGTCACCTTTCTTCCCTACCATTAACATCACCCAGGCTGCTCTTTCTTTTTACACTGGAAACTTTAAATGGATAGATATGTTAATTGGTATCATTACAACAAACGGTCCTAGTCACACTGCAATTCGGGTGAACATTTCATGTTGCCATTTAAATAATGAGGGTTTTTTCTGTTTTTTTTTTTTTTTTTATGCCACTGACAGCTACTTGTGTTTAATTCATTTTGATTTCGTTAGGAGGGGGAAGTTATCAGGATTGCATCATTAAAAATGCATGCTTGGGTTATTCATGCATGTTTCATATATCCCTGTGTATGATCCATCATAATTCAACATTAGCCAATGGGGATACCAAGTGGAAAGGGTCTGCTGAGCATACATATAATTCAATTACACCCATGACGTCACATTGATTGGATTCTTAATGACACCTCCAAGCCATGCTGTGAACAGGGCTGGGCAAAATGAAGGTTTCCGCTGAGCCTGCCTGTGCCTGGGAACACAAGGTAGTGACCTCCTCTCCAGATTTGCGGAGGTTTGGATCCGGTAGGAACTGGGCAGCTGCTTCGGAGCTGCTCAGTGGCTGGAACTGAAGGCCAGATGTGAGCCAGCAGCATGGCACGAACCTTGACTGCTCCAGGAGTTGTGCTGCTTAGGCTGTAATAAAGAAATAAGATGTTCTCCCTGCTGTTCGCCGGTGTTATTAAAGTGCTTTTACCAGTACGGCAGTTCCCATGGCAGAGGGACAAACGTGTCATGCTGCAATAAGTCTTCCTAATCCAGTGTAACTCTGCTCACAGTGGGGCGCTGGTTTGGTTAAAACCCCCTTCTCGTTGATGGGTGATTGTGGAGCAGTGGGTGGAGCTATTCCCTGCAGCTGAAAAGGGAGATCACAGAAGGGTCCTCATCATCTTAGTAGCCCTCTGCTGGACCCTCTCCAGCAGTTCCCTGTCCCTCTTGAACTGGGGAGCCCAGAGATGCAACTGGTGGCACCTTTATCATTTCCTCCTGTGGTGAATCCTGTTTTAGGATAAATCAGTAATTCTGCCTTACTCCCCCTTCACCTTCACCACGGTCTTTCACCCCCTTAGTGAAATGAATCTCTCCTTTCCAGAGGTGGCCCTCAATAACATGAGAAAGTGCTGTTCCTGGGGGCCCAGGTGACACAGGGTGGAGGTTGGGCAACATAACGAGGTCCATTATTTTGATAACAGAGGTGGGCTCCCTCCCGATGGATGTTCCCGATGCTCTGAGCACCGTGGGATATGCCTCTGGTAGTCATCCATGCTGCCCTTCCCTCTTTGGACCTTCAAGGTCATGCAGCAACAAGTAGCGAGCAGAAAAAGGGTGAAGGGAGGAAGCTAAGAGGTTGTAATTTGCTTGTTGTTGGGTGAGAATCACAGAATGGTCAGGGTTGGAAGTGACCTCTGGAGATCATCTGGAGAAGACCCGTGTTGGTCAGTGGAGCTGGAGAGGTTGGGATACACGTTGGAGAGGCGAGCATGGAGAGCCCCTTCCACCCAGCATGTTGTCAGCAGCATCTCCTTGAGAGCCAGCCTCATCCTCACAGGAATGAGGAAGTCTTTTCAGGCTGCTTGAGCCACGTGTCTTGCACAGCACCTTGCACGCATGGATGCTGATCGCAGTTTGGGTGTCCTGGCACTGCTGCTTCTTGGTATTAGTCAAGTGGAGCAAGGATCGCAGATGCAGAGTTTTCTTTGATGTTCCTTTAAAAAAAAAAATTAAAAAAGGAAGACTTGACTTCCCTCACTGCCTCCCTTCAATATATTTAATAACAACTCTCTCCCCGTGAGTGTGGCCCGTGCACCCATATGCCTCAACACTTTTTAAGCTCTGGTGAATGACAAGTGGATTCTTCTGATTTTACCGGTGCTGGATCACAAGCCCGGAGAACTGAAAAAAATCTCTGTTTCAGATCAGGGCCAGGAGAAGAAATCACTCCTGCTTCTGACTCCTAGACCTCTGCTTCAAGCACATGAGCATTCAAACTACTGATCCTATTGATTTTCAATTACGGCTCAAATGGAAGTGGTTGTAGCTTTGTGTTAACCCTCGGGAGACTTTGCCCTGTCATCTCTAGCGAGGAGCAGGGGGAGAAATCCTGCGTCGCCCGTGCTGACGCGGATCTGTGGTCGTGCGGCCAAAACTCGCTCCTGAGCCGAAATGGCTTTCACCACAGCTTGTTGAAATAACAAATTCACTTTTTATGGGGACGGGCATTCTTGGATCTGCTGCTGGGGGTAATATGCGGGTGTGTGGCATGAAGAAATCATAGCTATAAATACAGAGGTATTGCGGTGTGGTAGAAAGTTATTGATGGCATGAGCGCGGGGTATTTTTAAATTGTGCGAGGAGACTTATTTTAAATGGCAGCTGGGCTGAACCTTGCTGCCATGTTAGGGGTAGTCCTGGCAGAGCTGGGTTAGCAGGCAGAAGGAGATGAGAAGTTTGAAGCTGCAAAATTCACACTTTTGCTTCCCTGATTTTTAGGTGGGTCAGTGTTTGCCAACCTTGCCAACCACCATCGTGGGCAGGTGGCTGTGAGCGTGCATGTCATAGAATCATAGAGTCATAGAATTGTCTAGGTTGGAAGAGACCCTTGGGATCATCGAGTCCAACCATCTACCCTACTCTACAAAGTTCTCCCCTACACCATATCCCCCAACACCACATCTAAACGGCTCTTAAACACACCCAGGGATGGTGACTCAACCCCCTCCCTGGGCAGCCTATTCCAATGCCCGACCACTCTTTCTGGGAAAAATTCTTTCCTAATGTTCAGCCTAAATCTACCCTGTTGGAGCTTGAAGCCATTCCCTCTTGTTCTGTCATTAATTACCTGTGAGAAGAGACCAGCACCAACCTCTCTACAGTGTCCTTTCAAATAGTTGTAGAGAGTGATGAGATCTCCCCTCAGCCTCCTCCTTGTTGGATCTCTCAGCTTTTCGCCAAAGCCAGGAAACGACGTGTCCATTCTCCTGGCTGGAGGTGCAAAGGAGTTAAATAATTTGTAGAGGCAGGTTAATATTGTGGCACATTCCCTGCAAAAATAAATAAGATTCAAGGATTATAATTCCCAGCAGCCTGGCCAAGAGCTACAATGAGTTTCACGAGATTTGGGTTTGGCTTGGACTTGCTCTGCCTTGAACCACGTCTCAGTCCATGCATCCATCCCCTGCTTCCAGACCAATGTACGTGTTTGTTCCATCAGCTTTACGTGAGAGCCAGTGGTTATGTTATTTATAACAGCCCGCCGATCGCCTGCCTGCAGCCGGGCAACTGGAACCAGTGTTGGGTTACCATCACCTGCTCCCTTCCCGGTTCCCCTTTGCTGCATCGGAGGGTGCAGCAGGGCTGGATTACAGACTGGGGTGGGGTGGTGACCCCGAATCGTTGCTGCCCCTGGCCATGGGACACTGTCCTTGTCCTCGCCTTCCCCTCAGGGCAGAGCCTGCAGGGAATGAAATGCAGCAATAGCCTGAAATAAATCCCGTAGGATGCTCTCTGCGAGGACTAAAGGCAATACTCTCCAAGGCAACTTTGTACCTCTACTCCTTTTGTGTTGGCCTTAAGACAAAAACATTTACTGTTAGTAATATAAAAAATATGCATTTTGTCTGGGCAGGAGCAGGGCCTCTTTGGGGTGGGTGTTGTGTTGCCCTCTTGAACATCCAGTAGATCTTTTTGGGGTGCTGCAAATAAGTGTTAAGTGTCCCCGAATGATAGGAGGAGAGGATCTCAGCTAAATGGAGCCAGGGTCCTCATGATGATGGTAGCAGGCTGCTCTGAGCTGGCAATTTTATCTCACTTCTTCTCCCTGGGGGGGAGCAAGCAGTCCTACCTGCTTCTTTTCCACCCCTTATCAGCAGCATCTGGCATTATCACATTTGTTATATCTCCTCCTCACAGTGCTGACATGAGAGGACATCTCCCAGGGTTGTCGACAGGATAAAAAGCAGGAAATTAGCAGAGCCCCAACACTCGAGTCTCTGTGACTCTTTCTTTTCCAGTCTGATCACCAGCTCCATTGTGTCCTGGAGCAGTAAGAATGGTGCAGGTGACCATACTCCTCCTTGTTGCATGAATATCTGCTTATCTGGAGGATGCAAACTCTGATTATGTGCCTTAGCCCTGCTGGCAACAACCGGAGGCCAGTGGCCAGGTTAGTATGGAAAAATCATAGAATCATAGAATGGTTTAAGTTGGAAAGGACCTTGAAGATCATCGAGTTCCAACCCCCCTGCCATAGGCAGGGACACCTCCCACTAGACCAGGTTGCCCAAGGCCACGTCCAGCCTGGCCTTGAACACCTCCAGGGATGGGATATATATAAAATATATGCTTTTTTTTTGCAAGGGAGGCTGCTGAGAGCGCATTTGTTTCTTTGCAGCCTGAGTGTGCACGTGAGGAGGGATGTGCGGGGGTAGGGGAGGCAGAAGGGCTGCAGCTTGATTACACGATCCCTTTTTGCGCTTATTGAGTATCAATTGGAAACAGCTCCCCGCAGTGGCTCTGCTTCAAACCCTTCTGCTTGAAGCTGACTCTGCATCCCGGTGGGAGGCCCTGACTTCCCAGAAGAGGCAGCTACGAGCTGGCCTGAGTTCATAACCTTCCCTCCCTGCCCCTTGCAGCTCCTGGAGCTGTATCGCTCTCTGGAAGATCACCGTTACCGCTGTGAACTCCTTCCTCCCTCCACCGCGCTGCTGAAATGCCCTTTGTAACGCTCCAAGCTTTTGTTTTTTGCATGAGCTGAGTTGGGGTGAACTTGGCGAGACTGCCAGAACATCATGAATAAGTTAGGAGGAAAGCTGTACTCGGTGCTCGGAGCATACACAGGCAGAGAAAGCAGGCTTGGTGCTCAAACAGCCATTCGTGTGCCTCTTTCCTGGTGTTTTATACCCTCTTTACATGCCATATTGGTTCAGAATTGGACTTTTCACGTGGGTGCTGGGCCTCATGGATCTTCACCAGTCCTGTGTTACTATAGTCATGGTGGGCTTCAGACGAGTGGCTTGCAAATCTCTCCGGCATCACCTCTGATCGTTTTGGTGGGCCATCCTGACAGTCCAATGTCTAAGAGATCTCTTGCCTCAAACACAACATCTTCAACCTGGAGAGTTCATGACGCAGTTTTGTGTCTCCTCAACGCTTCTGCTATCACAGCATCCTGTCGCCCAAGGCTCCTCCTGGAGTCTCTGGTTCTCCCACTACAAGACCGACATTTTTAAAGGCCAGAATGGACAGTCTGATCAGCTCATCTCACTGCCTGGGCCACCCGACACGCGTGGCCCCGTGACTATTTCTGCTTCTTAAGAGTAGCGGTTTTCCCAGGAGATGCAAAATCTGCAAGGTTGAGGTGAAATTTTCCTCTGCACTCTTCCTAAAATCATCTTTGCAAAAGAATTGCAACCTGGTCTAGTGGGAGGTGTCCCTGCCTATGGCAGGGGGGTTGGAACTGGATGATCTTCAAGGTCCTTTCCAACCTAAACCATTCTATGATTCTATGAAATGAGGAGCCACCTTTTGTTTCTGGGAACATCTCTGCTGTCCTTGTACTCACGTGCTTGTGGTTTTTGACCGAGTCTTCTCGATGTCAGGGCTGTTTCTGTGCTGATGGACAGCCACGCCTTCCTCTGCTCTCAGCCTCTGGTGTGTCAGTGGGATCTTTTTCATCCTTTTTACAGTTTATCACTTCTCAGGACTCCCCTTACCCCCTTCTCCCTGTAAGGCTTTCAGAGTCCCTTGTCACCACGATTTCATTCATGCTGTCCCCAGAGGGTCATTGCCAGCCACCTCTCTGCAGTTATTTCTGCACAGTTGGGGTTTTGTAATGAAAAACAAAACTCTCTATCTGCTTCATTTCCAGAGCTGCTGGATTAGCTCCTGATTTCTTCCTTGGCTTCATTTCAAATCAAAGCAGGTCAGGGAAGAAGGTACAGCAGTGTCCTCTCCAAAATGTGTCCTGCTTCACATCAGAATGACTTTCCTGGCCCCACATTGCTACGTCAGGGCCAGAGAGCAGAGCTCTGTCACGCTGCAAAGAGGTGTAGGACTGGAAGGGATGTCTTGGGTCAAATCCAAGCCTCTGCCATTGCTGGTGTCGCATTTTGTGATTCGGTTTGCGAACTTTGCAAGCTCCATCCTCACCTTCATTTGCTGCTTCTGCTTGTCCAGCCCAAGGGTTTGTCACTGCTGGTGGGCTGGGCAGGCTGGTGGTCCCATAGGGCTAGAGCTGGTGGATGGGAGTGACTGGGGCTGAGCTGGATGCTAAACTGAGGACAGGGTTGTTCCAGCAAGAAGGACCGGCCTGAGGTGGACCTAGAAACGTGCCTCCTCCAGCATCCTGCATCCTCTCTGGAGCGCAGAGGTGACATCCTAGGAGTTGGTCCAAAGGGACTTTTCTACTCTGTGTGGGGAGAGCAGGTCATCCCAAGCAAGCGAGCAGACCACGTTTCATCTGTCTGCACAAAGCTGGTGAGGTCAGGGCCACCAAAGGCTGCCTTTCGCAAGGTGTCTGGGGGCTGCAGCTGCCTGTTTAACAGTAACACAACCTCAGAGGGGGCTGCAAATAACAGCCCCAAAGCCCAGATGTTTTCTGCAGTGGGAAGTGACTCCAGCCTTGGAGTGAGGTGTGGCCACCAGCACTCACGAAGCAGCACGCCGCTCACGGCACTTAAAGATTGCCTCTCCTCTGGCCGGCTTCGTAAAGAGCAGCAAAAACTGGGCATTAAGCGTGTCTTGCCTCCAAGTCCCTCCGCCAGAAGTATTTGATGGAGACATATGCTCACCTCACACACATGCACAAACCAGACAAATTTGATAAAGGGATTTGTTAGCGGAGACACTACGATACGTGCTCCTGCTGCTGCCTCCTCTGATTTTGTTCTGAAGGCGAGGGTTAGGGTTTGTTTTTGTTTTTTTTTTTTGCTTTGGTTTGGTTTTGTTTTTTAACTGCTTTTCTGATGGCTGCTTTACATTTCGCTCGGCGTTGCAGAGGAGCTGACTCAGCAGTTTAGCACCCAGCCGCCGCTCAGAGGAATTTGCACTGGTTTTGTTTATTATTTTGAGCGCAGCCAGTTCTGCTTTGCTATTAATTGACAAGCAGGAAATGTTTCTTGGACTTTTTAGATAGCTGAGTCCATTGCTGGGACCCTGCTGTCGAGGAGGGAAAGCTCATAGGAACTTGTGTTTGAGTGATTGGAAAACAGAATATGATTTCAGTGCAAATGCCTCTCTTGATACTCGAGGTGTCAAATACTCTGAGTAATGATCATGCTTTAAATATAGTTTATAACTTTCTTCTCATGCATACACCGCCTACAGTATCTGCATTGTGGCATATACATACGGCGTGGCTGTGTATTAATGATGTAGCTGTATAATTACACCTACAGAGGAAGAGATCTGTCTGTATTTATTTTAAATACTATACGTATCTGTGTATTTAAAGAAAGGGTATTACACAGATGGAATCTCTTTCAGGTCACATTTCAATAATAATTAGAGTTCAATTATGCTGTGCCAATTTTATTTTATTTTATCTTATTTTGTTTTAGCTACCTCTAATAACTGCTAATTTTCCAACCGGAAAGGTCATGGCACAGATGTGAATAAACACGTCGTAAACTGGATGCAGTAAATAAATCCACTCTCCAGTAGCGGTGGTATTGAGCACGGTAAGGGTGCAACGACTGGGAAAATAGTCTTGTCACTAATGTTTTGATTATATTAATTAATGGCAGTTGTGTAATGAAAGATCAGAACACAGTAGTTGTGCCCAAGCGTCTTTGACGTGGGGTTAAATTCCGAGTGAGTGCAGTATCACTACAGGACCCTTTGTATAAGGGATGACCCACCGTTATTCACTGATACCGCCACGACCAACTCTGCCGGTGTCTTTAGCTTTGATTTGTAAGGCTGTATCATCTACTCCCATCCTCATTACTATTGTGTTTGGGTGTTATGTGTCTGCTGAGATTTTCCCGAGCTTATTGCCTGGACCTGGGATGCACTGGAGGAAAAATCAATCTGCGCTTACCCTGTTCCTTATGCCGTAAACCCCCAGCTCTGATTGCTTTTGGAGACAGGAGACAAGGCTCGGACCAGAACCTGGCCCTAAAACTTCAACTGAGACGATTGCTTCGGTTTTATTTATTTAGACTCTTGTTTGAAGACAATTTGATAGGCCGCAGAGAGCTGGAGCTGAGCGGCTGCTCGGTGCGAGGAAATTTGGGAAAAGCCTTTGACAAATACTGCCAGGGATAGAGCTTGTGTGTGGGGAGGGGGATGAGCCCGTGGAGGAGCCAATGGCTGTGCCAAGGATTAACCAGAAAGAGACGGTAATCCCACGCCAACAGGTGGGATAGCCTGAATTTGTGGGACGGAGAGCCTATCTCAAAGCGAGGGATTTAGCTGCTGAGGTGCCAATACCTTCACGACAGAGCAGTTTATTTTGGATGTGTGTCTGGGCTGCGTGTAGGGCTTGTGTTTGTTTTAACTGAACGGGTAAAATCCTGGTCCTGTTGAAACTGGTGTCGGAGCGAACAGCCCGTGCGGGTAGAGGAGGTGGTTTTTTGCAGGTTGTGGTGGAGGAGTAAAAGCATCTTTTCTTGGGAGAGCGTTAGTGGGAGGAGGGGTATGGATCTTTCTTTCTCACCTGCTTCCATCGTGCTTTCTGCACCGCTGCTCACATCTCAGTTATCTCCACTACGGTGGTGTTTTGGTTTTTTTTCTCCCTTCAAACTCCTCCCCACCAACTGTGCCGGCTCCTGAGGAAATAAAGCACGGCCTCACACATTTCTGTCTCCAGCTCTCCTCCTGCATGGCTGGGCTTCTCGTACCTACCCGCTGGGAAGAGCAGACGTGGGAACAGCTTTGCTTGTTGCTTGGCTTTCTGTGCTCCTGCGACGTGATCCCACTCTGAGCCCTCTGTGTTGGTGTGAGACAGGGAAGATCCTTTGCCTCGAGACAGGGTGATGGGACAGGAGGAGCCTTGACTTAGTGTTTCAGGGGCTGCTGTTTGAACTGGCTGCTGCTTGAACGCTGTTTTCAGCTGCTGGTGTTTCGAGGGTATGTGTTTCTGCAGGTCAGATATAGAACTGAGCTGGGGAAGCTCTGAGCTTGTCCTGTCCCACACCTTTGTGATCAAACTCTTGGCCACGCTTGGTCTTTCATTACCTCATCACCTGGCTGGGGTGATGGGATTCATAGAATCATAGAATCATAGAATGGTTTAAGTTGGAAAGGACCTTGAAGCTCATCGAGTTCCAACCCCCCTGCCATAGGCAGGGACACCTCCCACCAGACCAGGTTGCCCAAGGCCACGTCCAGCCTGGCCTTGAACACCTCCAGGGATGGGGCCTCAACAACCGCTCTGGGCAACCTGTTCCAGTGCCTCACCACCCTCACAGTGAAAAACTTCTTCCTAATGTTCAATCTAAACCTGCCCTCTTCCAGTTTGAAGCCATTCCCCCTCATCCTATCACTACATGCCCTAGTAAAAAGTCCTTCCCCAGCTCTCCTGTAGGCCCCCTTTAGGTACTGGAAGGACGCAATAAGTTGGTTATTGGCGATTGGTTGGGGCGATTGGATATCTCTTTGGACAACAGCAGCATCTTTCTGACTCACATACGGCTGGTCTTATTTCAACTTTATACAAGTGATACCTTAACACACAGTCTTAAGAGATTTTTTTTTGCATCCAAAGAACCTCCCAGACCTGTCCTGGATGGGACTGGGAGCTTCAGGCGGATGAGAGGCAGCATAGCAGGAGCTCCTGAGGATCCCATCAGGGAAGCCCTTGGGTCCCGGCCGTTGCCTCTCTCCCTTCACATATCATTGTTTGAAAACATTCGTGAGCAGCAAGCGAGCGGCTGTGGCTGGCAGCGCTCTGCGAGCGCCCTGTGCTTGCACTGCTGTTTTACATTGATAATGCATCCCAAGATCAGCATTTAGAATTAATTCAATTAAAGGGGCCTCATCATTCATTTATGAAGAAGGGAGGCTTATAAAGAGCTGTACACAGGGAACATCTCTGTGTGTGCTGTGCTAGGGATGGATTTCATTTCTAGCTGTAGGGTGCTGTGCTCGTGGCATCTCCTGGCCCACGGTGGGGACCTGAGCATCTCCTGGGATGGGGAGGGTATCAGATTAGGGTGCTTGTTTGGTGGCAATGTCAGCAGCGGAGCCTGACCAAACACTGAGCTGTGCTTTCAGGTTCCTACGGGAACCTAAACCTGTGTTTAGGTTCCTACGGGACCCTATTCTGTCTCTTATGGNCACAAGATGTGATGTTTCTGGATCAAAGCTAAATCACTTTCTTAGGGCAGTGCAGTACAGGGGTCCTCCATGGGTATGCACAGGCATATCCATCTCTGGAATCACCAGTTCAGCCCGTTTTGTATATGCACTTGAGTGATAGCCCCAAACTCTCTTTGTCTTTCCAGCTAGCTATATGACCAAAGAAATGCTTTTTCTTGGTCCTACGGGACCCTATTCTGTCTCTTATGGATTTTAGCTTTCTGCCCCTGTCCCAGCTTGCTTCCTGCCCTTCAGTCCCTCGGTTCTCATAGGGAAGGTCCTTGGTGGGGTGATTTGCCTTGAGTTAGACAGCGCTGCTGTGCTGCCCACAGCTTTGGGCAGGGGTCCCACCCTTGCTAGGTGGAGACATCCCTAATTGCTCAGTTTGTTTAGCTGGAATGGGCGTGCTAAAGAGACACAGCAAGTGAAGGAAGGGATCTGATCATACTCTCCATCCAAACCAAAGAAACGCGGTGATCATCAGAGGAAGAGCTCTTCTCTCTCTTCTTCATCTATGTCCACACTGAGTCTATAGCAGTCCTATCTGTTCCCATCACCAGGAAGAGGTTTTTCCACATTAGGGTTTGGGCTCGTACCATTTGACCAGCTGAAACACAGATCTTTAGCTTTCCAGACACATAGAGAGGATTATGGCTCACAGACTTTCTCTCAGGTTGAGTTGGGTGGGAGGGAACTGCTCTGTTTTTTTACTTGGGTGAGGTTGAATTTTCTGGGTCTTGGGAAACTTGCCTGGCCGTGCAAGGGTAAGCCTTCACCCCTGGTGTCCTCAGGAGCTGGGTAAGTGTACTTGGTAAGTCAAAGTCTACCAAATGTCAGCAGATGGATCATATTACCTCATGGGCAAAGCTACCTGTGAAAATTATTTCTGGATGATTTTGCCTCAAATGCCCTGTCCCCTTCTTTTGTGGCCGGTTGCGGTTCTCCATTAACCTTCCTAGCTCCATGCCGTCTCCAGGATAAAGGGAATGAAGCACCTTGCTGAGCCCAGCTCATGGTGGCAACTGCTGGCATTCCACATTTCCTTGAACTGACTTGACAGGGAGCTATTCCTGGGCTCTGTCCTTTTCCTTCCTTATATCTGAGTAGAATCATATTTTGACAGGCCAATGATGCAGAAAATAACTTGCTGCTCTCCAACTGTTGCGTCCCTTGACCCCAATTAGAATGTGGTGCATGTAGAAGTGTCAGCTTCTTGCTTTCTCTCCACTCTCCATCCCCCTGACCAAAATTCCCATTATAAAGATGACACCTGAGTGCTTCACGGGGTGGAAATCATTGCCGACCAAATAAAGAATCAGAGAGGATCTGAAGTCCATCTCATCTGGTGTTTTTCTGGCCTTTGTTTCAGACAGAGGTGCAGGAAAGTTGTCAGAAAGGAGTTACAAGATATTCCAACCCGTGGGAATGTTTCCCCTTGACCTGTCTACACAGGGTTGGACCTGTCTGTGTAGGGTTGGCTTATGCCTTGAAACATGGAACTGTATGTCCCTTCCAGACCTTCAGTATTTGAGTATATTGGAGTATTTCTTTTCAACAGTTAACGTCCTCATAGCTGAAGCTGTGGAGGATGAGTAAGGGAGTCCCTGGGCTGGGAGTGAAGCAGTTTATGGAATGTTTCTATGAGATCCAGGACCATCCAAGACTGCACGTGTTCCTCCATTCCTGTCTTTCGTGTAGAGGACCCATTGGCAGGTCCCCTCCCTGGGAATGGCTGGATTGCAACGTCCTTCTGTTATCTTACAAGCATGGCAAAACAACTGATGAACTTTCTTAGGACAAGAGAGGAGAAAACAGGGCTAGACCTGTGCCTGAGATGTATCTGAATTTTCCTCCCACTGCTTTGAATGTTGAGTTGTTGGTATTGGACGTCAGACATGTTTCAAATCACAGCTGCCTTGTGCTCTCTGATGCACAACCTCTCGTCAGGTTATCTGCGTGTGATTCAAGGGGATGAGAGGAGGGCAGAGCTCCAGATTGTGACTCATTCAGTCTTTTCCCACTGCTGCTGTAATTCAAGTGGAAATCTCAGAAGATGGTAAACCCTTCAGGCATGCTAAAGATGCTAGGCTTTAAGTGCATATGAATGAATCCAGAGCTCATTTTGAACTTGAAAAACAGGGTAGGCTTGCTGCGATCTTATTGCCCCTGCCTGTTTGAGAGTATCAGTCTCCTTGAAAAAAGTGACTGCACAGTGGTGGTGGTACACATGTGCATTTCTAAATCCCTCATGTTGAGGGGGCTGTTGCATAGAGAGCAATGAGAAAAGCTGTAGGCCTTCTGCTAAAGGTAACCTTGCATCCAGCAATTAATTAGCCAAAGGAAGTGCGTTTGAAGACTTTGGCCAGGTGTTTCTATCTTCATTTGTTGCCCTGGGACTCTGTCACCTGAATTATTTTATCATGGTTAAACTCAGGACCAGCACAGGGAAACAGAGCTGAGCATACAGAGAACAACAGTTTGGAAATTCATCTGCCCTGGATGTCAGGTCTCCCTCCCCACCGGGTGCCCGGGGACCTCATGTAATCACTGAGGATGACCCTGGCTGTGGCTTTCCCTCCTTATCGATCCATTAGGATTCACTCTCTGGGCACTAATGTTGGATTCCTCTGTGCTCCTTCTGACTTACCCTCTGGTCTTATTAGGCAGATGCTGGGTTGAAGGTGGAATATTCTCTTGCCATCAGATGACGGAGCTTAATGCCAGCGTCACTGCATTCAGCACTGCAGTGACTTTCCTTGATCCCGCCAAAGTCGGGTTTCTAATAAGACTGGTCACCTTGACCTTCTCTGCAGTGCAGGGCACAGGGATGGCCCTTCATCCAAGCCTGGGCGTTGGCTGTCCTACATAGGCTCTTGCTTGGAGACAAGGGCAGTTTGGGAAACTCTCCAGTGCCTCAGGAGAGGACATGCCACTAGAAACTCAGTGAAGGAAATCCAAGATGTGATCAGAAAGCTGTTACATCAGTATTTTGATTTTAAATAACTGGAGGTACAACTCATGCAAAGAAAATACCATTTTTTATTGGTCCTGTAACAGCAACAATTCTTTTATCCACTAAACGCCAGCAACCACCACTGCTGTCATCTGTAGCTTCCAAAACAACCAAATGAAGCACAACCCTCTTTCTTTTGTTGTTTCTGGGTGAGAAATGTATGATGCCAAGGTGTTGAACAGTCTCGGATCTGAGTAGGTCTTTAATATGAATGAAGTGGATAATACGTGAGTGACGGGCGGTGGCATGACACTGATTGAGCTGTGGTGGCTTCACGCAGAAGAGACTTTTGTCTCTGCAGCTGGAATGAGTGGCAGCTAAAGATCTGCTTAATAATTTGTGCCACGAGAGAGGAAAAAAATAACATGGTAGGGCAGAATGGAGCCCTCTTAACAAATCAATCTCTTCCTTCATTTTCTTCTGCACTCTGTATTGGGATGCCAAAAATTATTCTTGGACGGACCATGAATGGACACATGAGGAAGGACGCTGGTATGAAGAAGGTTCAGAAACTCTCCCTTTTCCTTACCCTCTTCCCCAGAGGTCATAACCTGAAACAGAGGGAGGAAAGCTGTTCTTGCAAATAGTGCTGTCAACAAAACCCTGCTTTTGCTCTTGGGCTGGAGGGCATGGAGCAGGGTGAAAAATTATAGCAATGTTTATTTTACAGAAGATAAGCTTTAAGCTGAATATATATATATATATTTTGGCTGACAGTAATCAGGGAATTTTTTCCTTAAATAAGAAAATAACTTTTCAATCTCCAGCTTCATTTTAACCTGAGAAATGCTCGTTGCTTGACAATTGTTTGAAAAAGCATTTCTGGATGAAAACCTAATGAATGGCTCAAAAGTTGATTAAGAAGGAGGGGAGATGCTAAGTCAAAGTTTTCTAGCTGGAAATAGTGATTTATTATCCAGCTATCTTTGCAAATGACAAAATAACTAATTAGATACAATTCATCTTCAGAACTTGAAGCTGCCACTAGAATAAGTTAGAAGATTTTATGGACAATTCGTAGCCTCAAATTCTGATCTAAATGTAGCATGGCCTGTACTGAGAGTTAGTCAAACACACTGAGACGCTGGGAAAGGCGTAATAAGATTCTGAAGTTCTGCCCCCCTGTAGAATTTTTTTTTCTAATGAAGGATTTGAAAAGGGCATTTTAGAATGATGTTTCATACGGTAGCAGTCTTTTCCCATAAAACATCAGCTATAATAATTATTTTTATGCAGATCCTGAGGCACAGAGAGATTAAATGACTTTCTCAAGGTCAGACAGTGAGTCAGAGGCAGAACTGGTGAATGAATGCCAGTCTTGATTCAGGGGCTATGGCGTACACAAGTAGCCCTCGCTTCTTTAATCTCCGAGGCTAGATGCACTCAACCTTTCTGAGTCTGATGTCCCAACATCTCCTAACCCAGTTGTTTCTGCAGGAGGAGGGCAACCCTGGGAGTTGGGTAACGTGCTCCCAACTGTCTCTGGTTGATCCTTGGAACCAGCATGACCTGCATGAGGCTACTGATGAGTGCATTGTCCTTGATGGGTCAGCTCCCAGGGGATAGTTGTGGTGATGAACGGCTTCTAATTGGCTGTGTTGTCACTAGATATCTCAGATGAAAGTTGTGGGCAGGGGCCAGGCAGAGGCTTTCCTGCATACCTTTCTACTGATAAAGACTGGTGCTTAATTTTGAATACCCACGGGATGATACTCACTGCTTTCCTGGGGTCACCTGGAGATGAGAAGTCCTGCAGCCTTAACTGCTGCAACATTTCTACCTGGAAGAGCTTGTGCAGTGGTGAACCTTGCATTGCTGCTGCTTCTGGCCAGTACTGGGTAGGGATTTGCATTCTAGCCATTTTGCAAATATTTCTGATCCGCCTAGTTCAGCCGCACCAGGTCCCAGGGGACACATAAACTGTAGCAGTTGTATGCTCGTTCGGTGAAGTCGGGTAAGTCAACTGCATTCCTCTTTGGACATTGTTTGTGCCTCCTGATATCCCCTGATGAATTATTAGCTATGGAAAGGACTTATTGCTAAGATATTGTAGTTAGTTTAGTCTCCTGGTCGTTGCAGGTTTGCTTCAAAATACGTTTTGTTCTGGTTTAAGTGGCTCTAACGCCGGTCCTCCTGACATTTCCCCTGGGCCTCTCTCCTGCAGTCCGATAGATCTTGCTGTCAGGAAGTTATTCCTCATACTCAGGCTACTTCTTATCAGTCTGTCACTTTTTCAACTCATTGGGCTAATAGTTTTCCCATTACAAGAGCTGTCTCTCTGTGTTCTTTCGCCCCGGTGTCCCCAAGGGAACCTCTCTCTTCTTGCACAAAAAGAGGGTCAGACTAGATGACTTTACAGGTCTTTTTCTCCCCTCCTGCTCTAACTTCTTGGAGCCTAAGAGATTCTGGATCTGACCTATGATGAACTCTGGGTAGAGTGTGTAAAAAAATAGAATTGTTAAAATAAGCAATGAAGACATTGGTGTTCATAAATCCCACAGGCTTAGACATTCTCATAAATTTGAGAATCGCATCCAAGAAGGGGTGAAACAGGGTCTTTTCTGGCCTGAATGTACATGACTTTTGGGGGCACAGGGAAAGGCTGAGTTATTCTGGTGCTGAGAAATAATTTCTCGGATTTGTAGCTGGGTTTTCTAAGGATGAGAAGAGACAGGGAAGACAAGGCAGGAAAAACAAAACAAGAAAGATCACTTCTGATGGTCATCTGAGGAACCAAGAGAAGGCTGAAGGCCCTTTCTTCATGTAGATTCAGTTCAAGACTGGCACACCACTGAAATCTTCCAGACACCCTATCCATTTAAGGCTCATAAAGGCAGCTATTCCATCTCAGCTCCAGATGCTCACAGATGTTGTGTGGAGTTGTGCCCCATCATGCACTATCATTTGGCATCATCAATACTGTCCTGCATTCCCAGTCTCCTCTCTGGAGGACACCTCACCAGCAAAGCAGCTGGGCTGGAGAGCAGAACAGTAGTGCTCAATGCTGATTAAGCAATAATGAAATTAATGGCCTCTTAACATTCTTACATTAACAACGTCAGCGTGTCAGTGTGTATTTACAATATAAGTTACACAAATGTCATTTTGGTACACTGAGCACTTCATATTTGCAATTCTTTGCTGCAGCGCTAAGATCAATCAACCAGTCGGAAGAGAAACGCACCCAGGAGATCTCATTCTTAATGGCACTGGGCCAAGCTTTCGAAGATCTGTGTGGGAGGCAGATGAGCAGAGAGGGGCTCGCATTCCTGCGCTGAGATGCCCTCAGGTCTCTTCATGAGACCACGTTGAGTCCAGCTGAATGGAGGCTCAGTTATCCAGTCAGCAAAGCGAGGACATTTGGAAGAGTTTGAAAATAAGTCGATCATCTCCTCTTCAGGACCTCAGAGTAAGCACCAAATCAGTGTGCTTTCCAGGGCTTTGCACAATTTGGTTTTTAAGCTCTGAAATGATTTCATTTGTCTTGAAGACATTGCTTCCTGCAGTGAAAGATCTTTCCTTGTGCTTCCTGCCTAACATCCTGAATCCTGGGCATCCAAAGGCCCTTTTCCCCATCAGATGCCTTGATTCTGCTCTGGCTGTCAGTGCAGATGGCCTTGATGCTCTGGTGCTTTGTTTTTAAGTCTTGGATTAGTAGCTGGATTTGATCTCGGCATCCCTACTTGGTCATTTGCAAGAAGAGTTGATCTCTGCCATTATGGTCCAGGTTCATAGGGGTGTGAAGGCACTTAGCTGCTGAAGGTGCCAAAGCCTCATTCTTTTAAGGCAGATTGCGCTGAAATGTCCTGAGAACCTCACAGCAGGATGCAGATCCCACTGAAGGCAACGCAAAAATTCCTGCTGTTTTCCGTGGGAGCTGCACAGATCCAGAATGGGCTTTTTATCCCGTTTTCTTCTCTAATGAGAAGATAGATAGACTTTTGAAAGTGCCGCATTTACGTGGACTGTTTTGTTGGCGTTGATCGCTGCAATCAGAGAGACCCTGCTATGTAACAGCGTGGGCAAATTATCTACTTCTGCTGTCCCTCTGTTTTCCTCCGCAAGATCCTAAACCTCACTACACAAGCCAGATACGGCAGGATCCATGAATATTTGCCAAGGTGTGTACCTTGTGTGTACTCTACACACTGAGACCCATTAACATGGGTCTTGATGCGAGAAAAGAATGTGACAGCATTTGCAAGTATTGTGTTGTGGTTTCAGATATAACAGCAGCCGTGGCAAATTCACATTTGTCTAATAAAAAGGCCAAAAACACACAGGAAAAAGAAAGAATTCTGACGCTTGAAGGATTAAATAGTGTGTTGACTGCCTACCACATAACAGGCCCTTTGAAGGTTTGGATGTGATAAAAATGCACATGCCCATCCGACACACAGCAAGCACTGAAGTCAATAGAATTACATCGGGGACAGATTTGAATTTGGCCCCTTGCTCCCCACCCTCCGCTGTCAAATTATGATTTCAAGGCAAAGCATTATAAATCATATGTAGAATAGGGAAATGTGGGGACTGTGTAAACTAATACAGGTGCCTGAGCTCCTGCAAGCTCTCGAGTCCTCGCAGAAGAACTGATGAGCAGGAGTAGTTTCGGTGAGAAATCTTAAAGGGTTCAAATCAACCAGAAGTGTCAGTCAAGTAGCCCGACAATGCCGGGAAATCAATGCTGAATTCTCAAAGAAGAGCGCGCAGGGAAAATGATACCATTTGTTTGCAATTCTAATACAATGAATCAACAGATCGCTTGCAAAATGCTCCTAATGAAAATGCGCATAATAGATGTGCAGAGCCAAGAGGGAGAGAGACAAGGTATGTGTGCTAGTGAGGAGAGGGGATATCTGAATCTTGGTTTTGCTGCTGAAATTTGAAAGTGTTCTGGTATAGCCGGGACGGATCTGTCATCCGTAAAGTCCTGGGAGAGCCTGGCAGTGAAAGATGTACATTTTTTGCCAGGGGAGAAGATATTTTGATAAAGAAGCAGTTGTTGCTATAGAGGGGTCAACTGTTTTATAGAAATAACGAGCATGGAAGCATGGTATAAAACTGGAATGGATTAAAGATGATCTAAAAACGGAGAGAGGTCTCCTAATAGACAATCCCACCATTATTCCTCTATTTTCTTTTCCTGGTGAGAAATCCAGCTTCTAGCACTGTTTGATCTTTTTTATTGGTTTTTGGTGGGTTCTATTTTGCAGATGGAGGAAGTCATTTTCATGGAAAGTGGATAGAGATCAATTGTTCATTGTCTTTTCCAATGTAAGAACTGGGGACATTCTCAGGGAACTAGCAGATGTCAGGTTCAAAACAAATGGAAACTTGTTCTGGGGGAAAAAACTTCATCTTTCTGGTCACAAAAACTAATTGACTGGTAGAACTTCCTGCTGCAGGACATATTCTGGGTTCAAAAAAGCAGCCAGAAAAATCTGTAGGAAAATAATCAATGGAGGTCCATTAACTGTAAAGTTTCTACATTTGGCTTGGGACATCCTTCAGCCTAAAACTCTTGGAAAGAGCATTTTGGGCACATATTGCTGTATGTTTACCTTTCTCCTCTGCTTTTCCCTTGGCATCTGTTGTTGGCCATTGCCAGAGGCAGCTATTTGCTAGCTGAATCTTTGACTAGACCCAGTAAAGCTGTTATTACTGTCTAAAATTCCAGGGTTGTCTTCTCCCTCCTCAGTAAAGATTGTATAAGTAAAAAGCTTGCAACTTCTACTCAAATGCAATGGGACTTTCCAGGATGTATGACAGTAAGGTCTCGTTTTCAGGTTCAAGATGTATCTGAGTACGCTTTCAAGAGCAACGAGAAAGGGGATGCTGCATTCCTACAAAATTAATCACCCTTTTTCTATAAAGTTAAGATCTGAGCCAAAGCTGATGGATTTGTCAGTCATTGAATAGGGCTGAATCTCAGTTTGTCAGTCCCAAAAGATGGGTGTGGGCAGCTTGCCTCAGGCTGTTGGCTGGAAAGGGGACAGATTGTCACCTCTGGATAAACAAAGCAGAATGGCAGATTTTAATTATTTTCAAACTATTCACTTCTCAGTAATACGAAGGAGAAGCAAAACCTAGATCATCCTCCAAGTCAGAACAAAGCAATTAAGGTGCCATAGGAGAATAGGTGATGTAGGATGACCCGCTGTGGATCTGAATAAAACTTATGAGTCAGGTGACCCCAGGGATTACCTGTGGTTTGTGTTCATTCTGGGAATGAGTGCTGTGGATTAGGAATAAACTGGTTCTGAGCATTAAGGTTGTTGATGATCTGGATTCTGCCTCTTCTGGAATCTTGTCTATCTAGGCCATGATGGAAGTTGCTCAAAAATGGCTGCAATATGATATACGTCCTCAAGGAAGGAGACAAGTAAGGCATTCACTGTGAATGGAAAGGTACTCACATCCACAGTAGTAGTCAGACTGGAAGTAGCAGTGTAATAGGACAGAAGTCCTGTTGTGCAATCTATTTATCCCACAACTGGTGTGTCAAAAATACCAGAATACAGATCTGAAGCACTGGCATGATGTACCATCACACGTCTATTCATTTTGACTCCAGGTCCAGAAGGATTTCCTTTGCTTTCTTCCTGAAAGGACCATTGGGTAGCAGAATAACAAACCCCTTGTAGAACTGGCCCAGAATATCTGTAGTCTTCTCTTTCCTCTAACAGCACATATGTGTATTCTATCATTAAATATAGGTTGGGATGATGGGAAAGCTTTGTGGATAACTTCTTATTCAGTGTCAGAGAAGGTGGCTCTCTCCCCTCCCCACACGAGAACCTGCTGCATTTTCTCTCAAAGCAAGTTTCATGGATTCCTGATTTTTTTCCCCCAAGACTTCCATGCCTGGCTCAGAAAAAGCGAAAGAAGAGCAGTGCCAGTTGCACCGAGCAGCTTTTTCCCAGGGCTCCCTCCAGCTTTCCCAGGCAATGACCAACACGGAAGGCAGAATTCAGTTTTTAGGGGTACGTGGGCATTGTGAATCTCCACAATTGAACTTACACTCTGCTCCTTTGGCACTGGAAAGCTCCATCAAGAGAGGGCAGGAAATTGGGTTCCCTGACCCTTCTTCTCTCCCTTGGAAGCTGTCTAGAAAACCAGGACTAATTTGTGTCAGGGTAGGTTTCTGCTAATTATATTGTGTTTTTTTTCTTTTCCCACACAGTAGTCATTTTTTTTTTTATCATTCCTCTTTATTAATCTTTTTATTTCCCCCTTGTCCCCATCTCCTTTTCCCAGTGCTTTCAGCTTCTTCCATTTTCTTTTTTCCCCTGTTGCTTCCCTAAATGCACAAAACAAAATGTGTATTTCTAGCCTGGATGTATCGGATATTAGGTTCAAGAGGACAACAGAGACAGACTCCACGACAAAGAACACATATGGAAAAAACACAGGGGAAAAAACCCCAGACAACTCAGGAAGACAAACTTGTGTATCAAAAAAACCCCGATGTCCCCTTTAGCTACACACTTCAGCTACACGTGCTGTCCTGGGGATTTCCTCTGCTTCCACTCAGTGGAACCAAAAAAAGCTTGCAGAACAAACTCTCATTTCAGGCTAAAGTAAGATGAAGTTATGGTAAAGCACAACTTTTCTAGTCACACTGGAAGTTGCGCTATTGCAGGCGCTTGGTGATCCTCATCATTTGGACTGAGACAGATTCAATAAGAGCTAATGTTGCCTTTCATCTCCACACAACTGCTGGAAGTGCTGCCCATCCAGGCCAATTGTAAGAACAGTTGAACCCACTACAATATCCAAACAGTGAGCAGAAGCTTGGGGAAGAGTAAGAATATGGGCCAGCTTCATCTTCCCAGCTTCCAGCAGTGTGTGTTATAAGGAAAAGTTTTGAGGGACTTTTAAACTTTGCTCCTCAGGTTGGAGACTGGTCTTAGATCGTTAGTTTCCACAGTGAATTTTTTATGTGGTCCACAGTGAAGGTTTTGTTCTCTCTTCTGAAATGCTCCATGTGGTTTGGGGTGGATACCACGTCATGGGACTAGTCCAGGGTGTTATCATTATTTTAGTGCAATGGGGATGAACCACTTCCTTGCGCAAAGAGCAGTGCTAGCTCTGCTTTTGGCAAAGCATCTTCTAAGGCCCAGTATCTTAATTATGGTTCTCACTCAATGCAATCTTTGGTTTTCGCCCCTTTTTTGCATGAGAGGTTGCTGTGGTTTCTTAACAGCCTTAGGTGCATGGAGGTGGCTGCTATCTCTTGGGAAGATGGAAGTGGGAACTTTCCTCTTCCTTTCTTCTCTCCGTGCTTCCTTGCATCATCCCTGGTGAAGAAGAGAGATCTGCTAGCCCAGAGAGGAGGAGGAAAGCAGGCTGAAATGCATGACTTGAGTAGGGCTGTCTGGAGGGAAAATGGGAAGGCTGATGGCAATGAATTGTTTCCATCACTCATGTTTTAGAGAGCACCAGCAATACTGATGGGCTGAAGCTGGATTCATTGCTGACTCTTTTCATGACAAAAAAAGCCCTTGACTATTTCATGGGTTTATATGAAGGGTAAATGCTACACTAAGCTATTTGACAGCAGGACATGGGTGTTGTTATCACCTCTTGTCCTCCTTCCACTTTAAATTTCCATTTTTATTTAAAGCTATTTTCTCTCCTTCCTGTAGATGAAAAGCCTGGAGTTATCTCCAAGGTGATCACCGACTGTCTCTTTCCAAGGTCTCTAACACAGGTAATTGAGGGAAAGCCAAGTAGCAGGGAGAACTTGAAGGAAGCTCAGAGCAGGCAACAAACGGCCTCAGATCTAAGTGGGAGGAGAGTTACGAGGCCGCCGATAACCACGAGATGGAGGTTTGCCTTTGGCAAAATAAACAAGGCTCCCCCTGAAGTCAAATCTCTCTTTCGCTCTTTCAGAAAAAGCAGAAACACATCAGCCGTAGGAGAAAGGGACGGTGCGGGTTGTAGTTAATACTCAAGACGTGAGGAGGACATGAAGAGAAGGAAGAGCTGGAGATGCCTTCTTTCCTATCAGCACTTGGTGAAAATTCATTACTGATGTCTCTTCTTGAATCTAGTTTGGAGGGGTAAAGGCTGGCCTGTCGCAAACCCGCTGCGAGCCATCAGCTCCCTCCTGTCTAGGTTACATGGCAGGTGAATAATCTCTTTCAAACAGTTGCTTTTATTCATGGAGATTGAAGCTTCCTTTTGAAACATCAAATCCGACGATGGAATTATGGGTGGTGTGCACGGGAGAAATCATCCTTTCTGTCACTGCTGAATTGCTCAGAAGGGGAAAAAAAAAAAAAACAAACTGCTCCCAGAAGCAGTTCAACTTTTGTGGAGGTTTGATAAAGCCACCCCTGCTTCTTGTTGGTTTTCATTTTCTTTCAACGCTATTTAGCTGCATCTGTGGTAAAGGGAAAGGATTTCCACGGGCTGTTGCTAGCTAGAGTTCTGCTGGGGATGGCTTTGTGCTCTGCATGCCGCTTCCCCCTCTCCTCTGGCATGCCACGTGGCTCTTGCCTTCAAGCTGTCAGGTCTTTTTATTATTTTTTTTTTTTTGAAGAAGAGCTTTTTTCTTCTACAGAGATAAACACGATGACTTTTTCATGAGCGTGGAAAAGCCAATAACTCAGAAGTACTTCCAAGGCCCAGCTCTTATTTGATAGTCCTTTGCACAAACAAGGGACAGTTAATAACTGTCCATGTGGGAGATATTTGATTGATTCCATGCAGTAGCGTTGCAGGGACTTGTGGTGGGTTTGGGTTTTTTTTTTTGGTTGGTTGGTTGCCTTTTTTTTTTTTTAAAGTATATAAGGTAGAATTACTTATTTCGTTCTCCCAGAACTGTTATCATATTAAACTTGTCTTCCACAGGTGTAGCTGTTTTCTGATTCAGTTGACGATCTCTCCTCTTTAGGTGAAATTATTATCCTCCGCCGTGGTATAAATTACATGTCAGACTCTTTTTAGGCAGTTTCAGGCTGGTTAGTTCAGAGACAGCACTGCAAAAAGAAGTCAATTGGGTTTTATTGGGGGACAACTTTCTTTCTTTCCAGAGTCGGCTGTTGTGTATCATAATGTAATTTCCTACGCGGAGTCAGGCTTACGTGGTTTGACAGGCCCAGACAAATGCAATATCCCACCAGGATCCAAGGCAGCTTTTCTGTAGCGATACTCACTCTTATTTACTTATTTATTCTATTTTGAAGCGAAGGTGGCTCTTACTTAATAAAAAAAACCATATCGAGATCCCAGAGCTGTGTGATAGCGGAGGGTTTATTCCTGTTGGGTATGGAGAGGAGCACCAGTCAATAGCAACACACCAGTCATTCGTGTGCTCCAATATGCATTTTCAGAAATCCGTCTTCCTTTCACTCTTTTCAGTTATTTTTCCTTGTGTGGGTTTGGAAATAACCCTGGGTAGAGGGTTTACTCTGGATCTGACTGTGCTCCCGCCTTGCACATGAAGACAAAAGCTGTTTGCTCCTGGGAGCAGAGGAGATGACATGAGGGTCACGTGAGATCTCAGACCTCCACGTGGGTAACACAGAGCTAATGAGATCAGGAGCTGGTCTTGGCCATCATGAGGTGGGAAGGACAGAGGATGGCGAGAGGGGACAGGAGGTAGCAGGGCTGCACTCGTCAGTCCTTTGCCAGTAGAGATTCAAGGCTGAGGGAGCAGAAAGGAGCTCATGTTGTCATGAATAAATCATGGTGTAACAGCACTTGGGAACAAAACAGCTTCTGCATGGACTGGCGTATTAGAAGCGGGTCTTAAAAAGGTAAATTGAATGAAAAAATTCAGAGAACGCCCTATTGAACTTCTGCTCTAGTTCTGGGTGGGGTACATGGTCTCTGCTTCTGTGCGGGGCTTTGGAGAAAGGTTGAGAGGTGCCTCTAAGGTGGATTCATGGGTTCAGAGGGAGAACATTCCTCTGTCCGTTTTCACCAGTGGTTTCCTTGAAGGGGAAAGCAGGACCAATCCTAAAACTAATCTGTCACGTCCTTAGGTATCCAGGTCTCTTTCTGCCCAATCTGGGTCCAGCTAAGGGAGTAACTGGTTGGTAGTCTGGTTTTGTGTCTTATTTTTACATTTCCCAATGCTGGCAATGCAGGTGTCCACAAAACCATGAAAAAGTCCATCAATTCTGCAATAGTGCTGAAAAGTGGATATGGGCAGATATCAGGGTTCAGATTTCAGATAATAATTTATACCTGTGTTTTCACTGCTGTATTTTTTGGCCTTTTAGTTGTTGTTTCCCTCCCCCTAAACAGCAATGTCTTACTGGGGATGGAACGATACCAGAATTCAAAGACAAGAAAATAGCTGGAGATAGGTATTACCCAGCCCTGATACGCAACCAAATGAATTTGGGAATTCTTCTACGTGGTTGTAGGCCACATGGTATTTCCTCTACTCTAACTGAGCATCTGAATCTCCTTTTCTCACCAGCTGAAAAAAGTCAAGCAGGAACTGGAGTCTCCAACTTGGAGGCCAGCAGAATTGCAGTAAGGTACAGGGAGCTGAGGGATGTTGCATCTCCCAGAGCTGGGTGTGGGATCTGAGTGACAGCACATTGGAAAAGCTGTTATGTCTTCAGGGTTTTATTTGTTCCCTTGTCACCAAATTGCTCCGAAACTTTGGTCAAATCACTTGACCTGGTGTGTAGGTTCCTCTTCTTAGGAAATAAGGCAGTTTGTTCTGTTAACATGCATGTCACAAAGAGGAGAGGGTTGAGCTCTCCAGGATGGAATAGCAAGTCTGTACTGAAGGCATGGTTTTCTAACAGTGACTAACAAAATTTGGGGCTTTTTTGCTTGTTTTGGGTTTTTTTTTTGAGGGGGGTTCTCATGAATGTGCTAGTCTAACCTTGCAGATGCAATCTAACTGACTGACCAAAAACCCATGCATGTACCCTGCATGATGGTAGAATGAATATGCATGAAGGTTAATCCCCAGCTGGTTGACAGCATGATCTAGCATGTTGGGTGTCACGGTGTTGGGGGACAGAGTTCTTCTCTTCCCCTGCTTACCTCGTGCATGATACCGTAGGAAAAAAAACCCCACAGCACTTAGATTTTTGTACATTTCCCCCCCCGTTTCCAGAAATGCCTACTTAGATGGAGGTTTTCTCAGTCAGGGACCGCTTCCAACAGTGTACGGTGCCTGGCACAATGGGACCCCGCTCTTGGTTATGACCTCTAAATGTTGCCATAATAATAATAATAGTATGTGGCTTTTGGCACATCACCTATTAATCACAGCAGCTGTCAGGCAAAGCATTAAATGGGAATAGCTCCCTGCAAGAAAAAACAAATACAACAACACCCTGTGGCTTGTGGAGCATGAATCTACACTCTGGAGGGTGCCAGAGAAGGAAGGGAGGGCTAAGCCGTGACATTTCACTCAAATTTGTTAACCTTGGCTGGTGTTCAGATGCAGAGTGTTCAGGCGAGGCGGCGTTGAGGAGGGGGGGGTCTCCGGAGAGCGTGAGCTTTGTTAAATATTTGCAGTGAGCAGAAGCTGAAGTGAAGGTGCACAGAGGCATCGGGGATGGAGTTTGCCAGTGGGGAAGAGGCCTTCATGAGGAGTGTCCATGATGGTTTCTATGCTGCTTTTTGAAGCCGTGCAGATCTTGAGCATCCAGGATGCCCTGAGGCAGGCAGCTTCGCGGTTTGGCAGCATGTTGTGCAAAGAAATAGCCCCCATCATTTTAAGCCCACCGCCCATCGGCTCCATTGGGTGATCCCAGTTGGAAAAAGCAGCAAGCTCGGTCAGGCGCTTCATTGCAAGACCACGGAATTCGGGCTGTGGTGGTCCGATGTGACAGACCTCTTGTTTATGTGGTATGTCGTAGCTACTGCNTGTCCATGATGGTTTCTATGCTGCTTTTTGAAGCCGTGCAGATCTTGAGCATCCAGGATGCCCTGAGGCAGGCAGCTTCGCGGTTTGGCAGCATGTTGTGCAAAGAAATAGCCCCCATCATTTTAAGCCCACCGCCCATCGGCTCCATTGGGTGATACTGGTTGGAAAAAGCAGCGAGCTCGGTCGGGTGCTTCATTGCAAGACCACGGAATTTGGGCTGTGGTGGTCCAATGTGACAGACCACTTGTTTATGTGGTATGTCGTAGCTACTGCCCAGAAGCAGGATGGGTAAATGTGTTCAAAATTCACTCTCTGGAGCCAGTCCCTGAAAATTGCTCCATGATTATGATTGCAAAATTCCCTGGTGCTAAACTGGTCCGTCTGCAGAAAGCAAACTGGTCCGTTAAAACATCTGCAGAAAGCAAACCCAAACAAAGCGAGATTACTGTCAATTTTTGTTTATTTGAATTACTGGAGAAGTCCTAGTCATGGATCGGGGCTAAACATGTACAAATAATTGATTTTAGGTTCACTGGCTGAAAGCAAAGACACTTTGAAAAATCTTTTGGTTGACCTAAAACATTTTCTTCCAGCTTTCTGTTGAAATAAAGGCATTTAAAAAAGCAGCAAAAGAATGTACTGCTTTAACACAGGGCCCAGTTAAATATTTGAAGCTTAATGTAATATTTTTTTCCTCATTTAAATGTTTTCTAATTTTTGTAATTTTTAAAATGAATTAAAAATTCCTTTCAAAATAAAATATCAACATCTTCAATTTTGAAATTTTACAAAGAAAAGTCTCAAACTTTTCAAAACAGTTGAGAAGGTTTTTTTGCTGTGTTGTCTGATGACAACTGTATACAAGTCAAAATCTCTGTCCGACTTTAATCCAGACCCCAATGTGACAGATGCCGTATGAATAGTGAGCATGAAGATTTTTAACAAAGATCTGTGAGACTTTCTGCTCGAGGAATTTCTTTTGCAGAGCTGCTTCAGATCTGAGGCCAAGGGCATTAGGCAGTTTTGACTGCGTGGGTTACACTGTTTAAATCCCAGGGGAGTTGAGGTGGACTTGAACTGGGAGCGAATTTAAGCCATCTGAACCAGACCTGCTGTTCTGGAGTTGAACCAGGACTGATTTTAAACATTTTCTTCTTGGACACCTTAGAATCATAGAATCATAGAATTGTCTAGGTTGGAAGAGACCCTTGGGATCATCGAGTCCAACCATCTACCCTACTCTACAAAGTTCTCCCCTACACCATATCCCCCAACACCACGTCTAAACGGCTCTTCAACACATCCAGGGATGGTGACTCAACCACCTCCCTGGGCAGCCTATTCCAATGCCCGACCACTCTTTCTGGGAAAAATTCTTTCCTAATGTTCAGTCTAAATCTACCCTGTTGGAGCTTGAAGCCATTCCCTCTTGTTCTGTCATTAATTACCTGTGAGAAGAGACCAGCACCAACCTCTCTACAGTGTCCTTTCAAATAGTTGTAGAGAGTGGTTTGGTTGACCTAAAACATTTTCTCGCTAAATAACATTATAAACAACGTGAAAACTGCCATGAGGTATCATCCTGTAATTGGGCACCTTGCAGGCTCCGGGTAGCAAAGACCAAAGTGCACTTGAACTAGACCAGTGGAAATAACCGTTTTTTAAAAACAAGATCCCCCGCATCCGCTATCGAGGATTGAGCTATTCACCTCCTCCCTGTGTCCCCTTCAGACAGCCCCACTGTCACACCGTATGGTACCCACCACAGCAGCTGCCTCCAGACCTTTCCCACCGCTCCTACCTCCGCCGCGGTTTGACGTCTGCAGGCAGCACTGGCAACTCATGGGTTTTGGGGCAGTTTTGCAAGACACCAAGGGCTAAGCTTGCTGACAGCAGGTCGAGGAGGCTGTGAAGCTGCTTGGATTGAGATTTTCCAGAAGGGGAAGGAAGTGTAAGGATGGTTGCAGAGGTGTGCGTGCCCAGAGCACTGCCCTGCACCCCCATGGGATAGGTATCACGGCAGCTCGGCTCCAGCTACCGAAGCCCCATGGAAAAAACAATCACCACCATCATTTCCCAAAGGTGTCCCCTGCCTCTGGGGATGCATGGCCCCATCCATCCCGGTGCAGATGCATGGGAAGGAAGTGCGGACCCCAGCAGACTTTATTGGCAAATGCTGCCACTGATTAAAACAGGCTTGAGCTGCTGTAGGAACGAGAGGTTGCCATGGAAACAGTCTCTTGATGTGTCCAGGTTTTGAAACCGTTTTTCCCTCCTCTCCTCAACGCTTCTTNTTTTTTTTTTTTTTCTGTTGTTTTGTTGGAGATTTGCTCTCCTGGGGCGATGTGTTGCAGATGGGCCCTTGGGACTGGGAAGGCACCAAGAGGAACTGCTCAGCTCAGGGAGGGTTGTTCAAGTGGGAGTTCCTCGCTGATGGTCCAATGACAGGGCAGAACTTGTAGGGATTCCGGCAGAGTGGGGTCTGGATGCATCCCAGAGGCTCATAATGTTGGTCACCAAACAGAACAGCGGAGAATATTCCAGGGAAATCCTCCCCACAAAGGCACCTGACTGGGATGGTGGTGGCATCTGAAGCACTCTGCGTCAGAGGGGTCCCTCCCTGGGGCGTTCATCTAATCTAATGACTCAGTCTCCATCACCTCGCTGCACTTGGGTGTGGTGGCAATGATGGGAAGCCACCTTTTGAACAGTGGGAAATCAGGCGAGAGCCATAAGGAGTGCCGAGAGACAAAAGTGGACCCCTTCCTCCTTCCCCCACCCCACCCTGAGCTCCCTACCCTGGGAGAGGGTCTTTCTTTTTGCTTAAGTCCATGCAAAAAAACCTGCCCCTGTGATAGTTGTTACTATGCAGCTGTGTTGAGAAGCCATTGACGACTGGTGCAAAGATTTGAGGAGCATTTTCCTTATAGATTTAAGGAGCATTTTCCTTATAGATAATTCAGCCCATGTTTCATACGTTGTTTTTTATTATTATCATTTTTACCAAACTCGTGTTTTGTTTTGTGTTGTGTTTTCTTTTCAATCACGGTGGTATATTCTTGAACACAGGCTTCTCCCGGTGTGTTTCATCCACTTTTGCTTTTGTCCCCTCCCTGGGAAGTCCCCTGGCTCTTTCCCAGACCCATCCCAAGTGCTTCGAATTCTGCATGTCAAACCCCTCCCTGCAAGAGATTGAGTATGTTACTGCATCTGCAGTGGGGTTGGGGAACCCTAAAATGGGGTGTCCTTTGAATCCTGTTCTAAAAACTTCCTTTCATCACCTCTAAACTTGCATGATTACTCAGGCTTTCCTTCTCGATGGGAACATAGCAAAACAGGGTGGTTAACGTCTTCATTCCAAAGCGGAGTGTCCAGACTGAGTTGCTGTTTAGGCCCCCTCTGAAATCCAAGCTAACCTCCCATGGACGATCTAAAAAACATGGTGACGCTGATAATTTTGCTCACTGTGTAATGCATCTTGTGTCCCAGCCTAGACTTCCTCAGCAGAACTGGTACCTTCCAGTTAAGCATGCTGCAATCCCTGAATATTGATCATTGCAAGAGTTGAGAACCACATCCTCAAAAAAACATAGTCCCACCTACTTGAGATAGCTAAGTGAGCTGCCCGGCCACCCTTGGGCTTTCACTGGCAGTGCAGAGCCATTCACGGAATCACGGAATTTTCAGAGTTGGAAGGGACCTCTAGAGATCATCTAGTCCAATTCCCCTGCCAAAGCAGGATTGCCCAGAGCACATCACTCAGGACTGCATCCAGGCGGGTCTTGAAATCTCCAGAGAAGGGGACTCCACCACCTCCCTGGACAGCCTGTGCCACTGCTCTGTCACCCTAACTGTAAAGAAGTTTTTCCGTATATTTGAACGGAACCTCCTATGTTCCAACTTGTGCCCGTTGCCCCTCGTCCTGTCACTGGGAACCACTGAAAAGAGTCTGGCTCCATCCTCCTTCAACCCACCCTTTAGATACTTGTACACCATAATAAGGTCTCCCCTCAGCCTTCTCTTCTCCAGGCTAAAGAGTCCCAGCGCTCTCAGCCTTTCCTCATAAGGGAGATGCTCCAATCCCTCAATGATCTTAGTTGCCCTACGCTGGACTCTCTCCAGCAGTTCCCTGTCCCTCTTGAACTGGGGAGTATGTCCAGAGTATGTCCAGAGGTGGTCTGTCTCTGTCTTCAGTTTGAATCGCTCTCCGAAGGTGCCTTTCCATCTCATTGCCTGATGCAGCAGCATCGGGTGACTAGTTTCCTAAGTTACCTTAAATTTCTCTGATAGGAATCCAGGTCTGAGCGCTCACTGTGATGATGAATCTCAGAGTGAGTTAATTTGGAAATGTCTGTGTCACTTATCTGTGTAATTCCCCAAGCTTGGGTTGCGCTGTCTGATCTATATTAAATGATAGCAAGGGTATTTTTGTACAAGGATCTCTTAATGCTTCACCTGCCCGCAAAAACCTGATAAGTGGGGAGTGCAGGAGGCCATCAGCCAAACTGGAGAAGGAACTTCCAAGAAGCCACTGCTTCAGCCCTGTTGCTCCTCTTCCCAGACCGTATGAACGCCTGTACATCCACACGTTGTGTGTTATTCCCCATGCCCGATTTTCAAATTTCAAGTCCTCCTGCAAAGCTTGGACAGTTTCTCACTTTCATTGCATCTTAAAAGGCAACGGAGAAGCCCTAGAGTCCTTCTGCAGGAACGTCTCAATCAAAGGTGTCATGAAAGGGGTTTAATTTCAAAAGCTCTGAATTACACCTAGATCAGGAAGGACGTGGTAATGGTGGATTTGCTGAGCTCAGGAGGTTAAAGAATGAAGGGGAATTCACAGTTAACATCTGTGACACACTGAGTCAGGATGAGAGAGCATTCGTAGTCAGAGCAAATATCAAAGGCATTTCCCAGATCTCATGCTTTTGGGAGATTTTTAATTACTCTGATGTTTGTTAAGAGTCGCTTACGGCCAAATAAGTGGGTTCTTAAATTTGAAGATGCTTCTCTGCTTCCAGAAATAACGGCTGAGCAGCAAATCAACCCTGGCACGCATGGCAAGGAAGATGCGGTGAGCTTAGGGCTTCTCTGAAGCCAGATCAAATATCAGTTCGCAGAGCGGTCTCTGCCTCCAGCCGCACGAGGAGAACGGCTTTGAAATCCTCCGAAGAAAAGCATTCGGGACAGTCCTTTCCTGGGTAAATGTCTCCTTTCCTGGCATTATATTCTCTGGTAGCTCTTAACGCAAGAGGTGGCAGGTGGTGAACCTATTGCGCGAGGAGGGATGAGGGAATTGGATAGGTGAAATTAGGCAGGTGTTCAGCAGCGCAAACAGCAGCCGTTCGGCGCTGGGTTTCCACGCTTCGCCTCCGAGCCACCTGGAGAAACCTGGACTCCGGTGTCACAGCATTGCTGCGCACATAATTTGGGAAAAATGTTGAAATAATGGGTGGCCCTGGGCCACACAGGTGAAATATCAAGCGGGGCTTTGACGGGAGAGCTCAGGTGTGTAAGAAGGTGTTAGGTACAGAGATGTGCACACAACCAGAACCGCAGCTCCTTGCAGCAAGGAGGTCTGGTCGGAGGGTTTTGGGAGGGGTGAGCATCTACTGTGGACACAGATTTGTTCCGGTGTGTGGAGCTCCTCTCGGTGTCTTCCCTTGCTTGCGGTTTCGCGACATCTTTCTGCTGGCACATCGGAGCCTCGCTTAGCTGGGGACTGTTGCATAAGCCTCACTGGGGACCTCGAGAGCAGATTAATTCCTTGAGCATCTTCCTTCTTGCCGCCGGTGAAGTCTGCTGCTCAGATGCGATCCAGGGAGACGGCTGGGCAGGGCTGAGTCTGAAACCTCCCCCAGACAGATAAAAGCATGGGAGAAAGAAAGATATTCCTCTCTCCCAAGCCCAGGACAGCTCTCTTTTTTTTGGGGAAACCCTTTCTTGTGGCAGCTTGCAGGGGCCAGCTGCAGAAGGGACCCTTCTCCAGGTATCTCGTGATGATGATGGTAAGAGAGTCAAGTTAAGGCAAAGACAGCGTGTGATTAAGTCCCCCTCCCTCCCTCAGGCAGAGCTCAGCCTGCGAAAATGCTTTGGATTCGGTGGCCTGTAATTATGTAATTCTTCCTCGTTATCTTTTCTAATTGTTCTCAGCGCTGTTTCCTAAACTGATTGGAAACAATGGCAGACGGGGATGAAGTGGGAGGCAGACGTGAGCATGGCAGGCTGCCAGCGTAGTACAACGCTTTCCAGAAAGGGAGAGAGAGAGAAGGGAAGGAGAAAAATAATAATAATAATAATAATAAAATAATAAAAAAAGAAATCCATGGTGGAGACTTGGATGCCAGGACCCGAACGGAGGGGACACCTGAACCGCTGCCAGGCTGGGAGGCGCTGGCAGGGGATGTCTCATTCAGGCTCGTGTATATGTGATCTGTATTACATCCAAGAGATTTCAAGCCTTCCCCCAGCCCCGGCACACCTCTCCTCCCCGAGAGCTTTGCTGTTTTCCTCTTTTCCAGTGACGTAGGTTGAACCCTCACGGGGGGGGCTTTGCCCATCGCCGGGAGACACTGTGGTCCTCTCCCCTCGGCATTGAGTTGTTTGTTTGCTTGCAGAGGGGGAGAAATAAAAGAAAGAGGGGATCAGTTCGGTGTGTGGCATTTGGGAGGGTGGCTGCAGAGGGCAGAAGGAGGGGTCTGGGGGCGAGATGTTGCACTGAGTTTTCTTCATATTTGGCAGCTGGTTTCGTGGGAACCGTGGGGCGCAGCTCCCTAAAAGTCAGTTGTTGTTATGTTGACTCTCATTTTCTCTGCAAATATCTCGCTGTTCTTCACCCTCTGCTCTCTCCCCGTGCGGGTGAGGGCTATTTGCAATGATGTGCAGTGCAGAGGTGTTTGGGGATCCAGCAGAATCCTGGTCTAATAACCCTGCGCTCTTCTTTCACTGAAAAGTCCTGTTTTGCCAACGCAGGGGGAAGGGGGATTGGAGGACTGCTGCTATTATTTTTGTCTAGAGAGGGCCAAAACAAGCCCTGGTCTTCCAGGCATAAAGTCTGAGCATCGGTTTCTCGTGGCAGGGGGAGACAACGGATGTCTGTGGGGTGACGTGGCATCCCACAGAGTGGGACCACCAAACGGCAGCATCACGACCCCCGGGATGAGCAGGGCTAGCTTATAGGATGGGAGGCACCCTTATGGAAAGCAGACCGCCTTCATCCATGTGGGATCAGTGCCAGGCACTGGTTTGAGTCAACCCTGGGTGCTGGTGCAGACTTGTCCTCCTTATCCCAGTCTCTGGATGCCCAAACTCCATCTGGGGCCCCGTGTCCTTACAGCGCTGTCAGCTGGGAACTCATCGAGTCGCTGACCGAGCAGAGGCAGTCAAGAGGGAAGGAGGAATTAATTTATCAGAGCTGTCCTCTCTTCTTCCAAACCCAGTGTTCTGCTCTTTTTCCATCGCCGCTGACTTCTCTGCATGCCTGCAGGCTGCCGCTGCCAGCACCATCCCAGCTGGCCAACCTCTCTGGCTTCTCTGCACGGTTCTCCGGGATGGAGAGGAGAAACGCTGCCTGAGGCTTGCTCGCAATATGGGATCGGAGGTTTCCTTACTGCTGTGGGCTGAGCAGGGTCAGGGAGATGAGGCTGTTATGACCGAGAGCTGGAGGCTGCAGTCAGGGTGGTTCATCTCCAGCTTGCATAGGAAGGAATTTGAGTGTTTTGAGCTGTGGTGGTCTCCAGCCACCTCTGGGCAGGAGCAGGTGAGAAATAGCCAGAAGGAGCGGCTGGAAAGCGGTGGAGGTTTAGAGATGAAAGACACAAAGGTGGACATCTACTTCCACCTCTGGTTCCTCCTGGTTCCTAGGAGAAATTATCCAGTCCACCGCTGGAGGTAAACGGGGCTGAGGGCTAGGAGGGTAGGCAAAGCGTGAACCCCCGTGGTGACCTGTTACAGGAGGGACAGATCATTGCAGTTATCTGTTTCCAGAAGGCAAAAGCAATCTGCCTGAATAGAGCCAGAAGGAAACATCTTGGAGTGGTGGTTTGTAGCCCAGGTATTTTGGACCTGTCGGTGATGTCACCTCATCTGGACCTGCCTGACACTGTACCTTCTACAAAAGGAGTCTATATCCAGTATGACCTGGGGGGTGGAAAAAAAGAAAACCCCCAAACCCAGCTGTCATTGCATCAGCCAAAGGATAGACATTAATGGCAGATGACTCCTGTCTTGGGTGTACACCGATCTCCCTCTGGGGTTGCAGACCTTACTCCTCTTGCAGCCCTGCTTCCTCTGCAGCACGGTGCAACTCATCGCATGCTTTCTGGCGTGTAATGGCAGCAGTCACTGTCCCCGCTGGCTCACAGAAGGGAGATGGGCTCTTTCCTTCTGTGCTGGGAACACACCAGGAGTCAGGAGACAGTTCGGGAAATGTGGTGTTACGTACAGACTGTGACATGGTCCAATCTGAGAGCTGTACCGTGCGGTAGGGAATGGTTTGATGGGTGATTTGCGGGCTGGATGTGGCCCCTGGCACAGTCTTCTTCAGCCGTATGTCCTATAATCTCTGCAGCTCTGGTGGTACCAGGGGTGAGGGAACGGCAAACAAATGACTCACAGCTCCCAGCAAATGCCTCCCTGTGTGGCACTCTACCAGTTGTGCACCACTGTGAGCTGCTGCTGTGGGTCTGGGGAAAGGATTTGCTTTTGTGTGAACCTGAAGAGCGCAACTCGGTTTTGTCAAGGGTTGAAGCAGCACCATTTGCTGTCCTCTGAATGTATCCTGAGTTTGCTCAGTGCTGACAGGCACACAACGAGACGGCTGGCAGATATTTTCATGTAGGGTGGCCTACTGGCTATTCCCCTAGCCGTGGCTGTTGTTGTAGGCTGTGTAAATGCATCAACTTCCTTTGGCTCCATAGCCTCTTTCCCCAATAGTTCCCGTGATGATATAACACAGGGGAAAAGCAGCTCGATGTATCAGCTTTATAATTCCCCATTTTTAATTCCATTCTTCATGCGGAATTGTCCTTTTTCTTGTGTTATGAGGCAGAAAGAACAAAAGATCCCTCTATCATTTTCTAATATACCTTTATCATCCCTTCACATTCATCTCCTCTCTGAAATGTACAGTCTCAGAGCTCCTGCTAATCCCTCTTCATGAGCAAAGTTTTGCCATGACCTTGATCAGTCTTGTCACAGTTCTCTGGACTATCTTTAGGTCGACTGTAGCCTTTTAGGGGTGGGTCGCAATTCTGTACACAGTGGTACTTCAGACACTGTCAGAAGGTCCCATCTCTCAGACAAACAGGGAAGACCACCAAACACTGTACTGCAGAAGACCCTCCTCGAAGAAGTCATAGGTGGATGTTCTACCAGAAAATGTGATGCTCAGGGAGATGTTTTCCCCTACACCAACCATTAAGCCAGGGCTAAGCCAGGACCTCAACAACACATAGAATCATAGAATCATAGAATGGTTTAGGTTGGAAAGGACCTTGAAGATCATCGAGTTCCAATGCCCCTGCCATAGGCAGGGACACCTCCCACTAGACCAGGCTGCCCAAGGCCACGTCCAGCCTGGCCTTGAACACCTCCAGGGATGGGGCCTCAACAACCTCTCTGGGCAACCTGTTCCAGTGCCTTACCGCCCTCAAACACCTCCCACATGGCACTGGGATGCAGAGGCTGGTGTCAACATGAGGACAAACGGAAGAATCCTCACCTGCCACAGCAGTGGAGGGAACTGGTGTGAATGGGGAGGAAACAGCCGGCAGGTCGAGGAATGTGATTCTGCCCCTCTACTCGACTGTGGTGAGACCCCACCTGGAGTACTGCGTCCAGCTCTTCCCCCAACATAAGAAGGACATGGACCTGTTGGAGTGAGTCCAGAGGAGGCCACGAAGATGCTCCGAGGGCTGGAGCACCTCTCCTATGAGGACAGGCTGAGAGACTTGGGGTTGTTCAGCCTGGAGAAGAGAAGGCTCTGGGGAGACCTTAGAGCACCTTCCAGTACCTAAGGGGGCTACAGGAGAGCTGGGGAGGGACTCTTGATTGGGGAGTGAAGCCATAGGATGAGGGGTAATGTTTTTAAGCTGAAAGAGGGGAAATTTAGATTAGATATTAGGAAGAAATGCTTTGCTCTGAGGGAGGTGAGGCACTGGCCCAGGTTGCCCAGAGAAGCTGTGGCTGCCCCATCCCTGGAGGTTTTCAAGGCCAGGTTGGACGGGGCTTGGAGCAACCTGGTCTGGTGGGAGGTGTCCCTGCCCATGGCAGGGGGTTGGAACTCGACGATCTTCAAGGTCCCTTCTAACCCAAACCATTCTATGATTCTGTGAAATCTCAGTTCCTTCCGAGCTGCAAACGCTTCTTCCAGGCACATGTTCCTCATGCAGAGGCATATTATTCTCCCTCCATTTCCAGGATTTATTTAGTTGGTTAGTTAGTTGGGGGAGCGTGGAGGGTGTGAGGTTCACATTTGCTTTGCTTTCATTACGTATTTGCATTACCTTCTTCTCTCTTCTGCAGAACACGATCCAAGGACTGGCTGCCGGGAAATACAATCAGAGCAACTCATGTTATTTCAGTGTATTTCACACAGTTGTTTTTCTTCTGTTATTAGTATTTTTTTTCCCTTTCTCCTCCTTTCTTTCTCAGACTAGAACAAATACAGTGCGACTGGCAGAAAATTGGCAGGCTTCAACGATCCAGAGGCAGTGATTTTTCTTCTAAGTAGCTTAATGGAGTCTATATTTTTTTATTGTTTTCTCAGCCTGCAGGTTGATCGAGTATTTAAAAAAAAAGAGAGAGAGAGAATTCAACAAGCTCTCTCTCTTCCTTCTCTTACCAGCCCATTTTAGAAAGTCCATGGAGAACTCTTTGGGGTCATCCACATTTTGGAAGCGTGCTGAATTGCTCAAAGATGTTAATGAAGGAGACTGAATTACACTTCAGGCTCAGTTTTGAATAAAAAGATGTAAACAGAACCTCTCATCTGCATCAGCACCTGTGTTTAGGCACCCTCACACCACTCTACTGGTCTGCTCTCCCTCCATCCCTCCCCCTGCTTTTTGGCTGGGATCTTCTATGTCTTTCACAGTCAAAGCTCCTCCAGGGCTCTTGTCCTCCTGGGCCCCTGCTCCCTGCAGACTTCGTTTCCTTCTGTGGAAGGCAACAGCAGCAAAGCTGATTTCTCCTCCTGGTCTGCTCTGAGGATCCTCTTATGTTGACTGCAAACAAACAGATCATAGAATCACAGAATGGTTTAGGTTGGAAGGGACCTTGAAGACCATTGAGTTCCAACCCCTCCATTTGAACCATTTGGAGCCCAGGGCTGGAGCGCTTTAAATGACATCCCCGAACACCTCTTTGGAGATGATGGCAGGACTTGGGGATGATGCCTGGGGACAGCCTGGACCCCCTCTCCTGGTTCTGCCGGGGAGCTTGAAGGAGAGGAGTCAAGGTGAGCACCTATGGTCTCACAAAGCATTGACCTGGTCTCTTTTCTGTCCCAGGCAATCCACGCCATGGCTGATCAAAGCCTTTTTGCGCTTTGCCTTGGAAGTCATCTCTGGGGTTGGCTCTGGGTTTGCTTTGCTGCTCCCAGAGGTACCCTTACTCTTCATTTTGTCTCGATTCATTGTCTCTGAGGGAGCACCATTCTTGCTCTGCCACTCAGGTGATGAAGCGGCCTCTGGCCCGCAGCCATACCCTCTCGTGTCACGATCTCCTCAGGTTTCCTGAGCTGAGCAGTCAAATGGGAAATCCCCAGGAACTCATGGGTGTTACAAAAAAAAAGGTGTTAATGAGCTGATACTTGTTCCTTCTCTGCTTCAGTGCAGCAAAGGGAGGCCAGGGAGGATACGAGGAGAATCAGTCCTCGGTTATGAGAAAGATTAGTGTCTCGACTTCTGCTCATGAAAAAATAGAGTAATTTTCTTCAAAGTTGGGAAATTCCAGCTTCTCTTTTCCAGCCAGGTTCCTAAGTAGGACCTTGCTTTTGTTCTTTTTACCTGAATCCCCCAGCTGTCTGGGGATTTGCAACTCATTTTACACAGTACAAATCCTACGGGTTTTTTTTTCAGGAGCAATGTTTTTATTTGTTTGCTTGTTTTAATGCCTTTCTCTTTGGGGAGTCTAAGTCAATACGCTATTTTTTTTTCATGATGAATAAGCTTTGCTGGCTCAGTTTGTCCTTGTGAAAGATTCTAACAACCTGCCAAATACTCTGTGCTTTGCTGCTGTGGCTCAAGTCTGATTGCTACTGGTCCTGCAACCCTGACAGGTTGCCCTTAAGTCCGTCCTGCAGACCCATATGGGTATTCTTTAACCATTTGTGACCCTCTTCTATGTCTCTCCTTACCACATCGTTGAAAATAGGTTGCAACCTTTAAAATGAGCATTCAGAGCTGTCTATAGGTGTAAGCTAATGAGGCAATGCATTCACCAGTTTGTCATCTAGTCCCGCTCCTCATTCTGATGGGGAAGAGTCAGTTTTTGCATGTGCTGATAAGGAACTTTGACCCAACCCTACTCTGGCTCAGTGATGCCATCTTCTGTGTCTGAAGGACATCAGGAGAGCCTTGAGGAGGGCTCCCAACTCTGAGGGTGCCCAGATGGGGATGTTCCTTTTCTCCAGAGTCAAAAGGGATTTCAGCTGACATCAGGCGTGGGTGCACAGCTTCTTGACTCCTGATGATTCAAAATCCAGGGCAGTGAATGAGGAGCTTCTGCAAATGCTGGCCTGAAATTCCTGATGCTCAGCTGTTGCCTAGTCTCACAGACGTGCTTTGAGCAGGAAGGTATGGACTTTTATAAACAACACAGAGCTCAAAAGGGAAATCCTTCATGTGATGGAGTTATATTGAATGACTAATTTGATTTAAAATGAAGGCTCAGAACCATCTTCCAAGAGGCTCTGCACCAATATTTTCAAGGAGCCTGAATTTTGCTGGCTTTAACTAGTCTGCACAGGTCAATACTACCACGAGCACTACACGAGAGGGTCTGAGTTGTATCGGTGCTCTCAGAAGCTAAGTGCTAGCACAAAATGATAGATTATTCAGGATTCTTGTCAAGCTGTCTGTGGCTAAGTGCTGCCTGCCAGAGCCGGGGTGCAGGGTATCCATCTTCTTGGATCTTGCTGGGACAACATTGACCCCTGCATCAAACCACTCGGTTGAGCATCTCCTGTGTTGCAGAAACACAGCTCAAATGGGCTGAGCTAGTCACATCTTTAGCAGATTGCTGGTGCTAGTGCAAGTGCTTGCCAAGGTCCGTCACAATGCCTGTTCTTTCATCTGCTCCTCCAGACCCATATTAAACCCTGACACAAAGACCAGTGACCCTTATAACCTTCATCACTTTGCCATTTAAAAGCGTCTGTTTTGCATGTAGCTCACTGGGAAGCCCACTCACCTCTGATCGCTTAGGAACTGTTTGCAAGGCAGAAATGATGCGATGAGAATCCAAATGTGAGGTTAATTTCTCGGGTTTATTTTCAAAGTTTGAAAGTGGCAACTTGTTGGCCTTGAAGTTTTTTCACCAGCGCCAGAATAATCCGGAGGGAGAGATTTTCTTCTTCTTACTAAGACCATGGGATAATTAGCAGATTTTAATGACTGCTTGAGAAAGCTATCTAATTAGCTATTAAAAACACCCCTCGCCCCCTCCCCCTTATCCAGTCCCTAAATGAAAGCCACAAAATAGTCAGTCATTTCTCTGACCGGACACGTCTTAGAGATATTTTTCTTTTCAAGCTAATTGTGTGTGTCTGGTATTTGCTGGGGAAAACTCTGACTGGGAATGCAGTAGGATGAAAAATGATCTATTCTGCTTCTGTGTAAGTGTTGGACACAGCCACAGCCTGTTGCATGAATCATAGAATCATTTAGGTTGGAAAAAACCCTTAAGATCATTGAGTCCAACCATTAACCTGACACCACTTCTAACTTGCTCATGAGCAATCCATGGCTGTCCCTGCTGGCCAATGTCACGTGGAGCCACCTTGGTTGAAGTCCCAAGGTGCCCTGTGAGTCCGGTGCCTCCAACATGGATGCTGGTACCATGTTGTGATTGCACCTTAGAGCCGGGAGTGTTTGCTGCCATGACCACTGTTTTTCAGAGCCGTACCCACACTTGGTTTAGTGACACCTTGTCAGTCAGGCTGCTCTACCCAACCTATCTGTCCTTGGGGTGTCCTCTTTCTGTCCACGTGCAGTATTAAGGTGAAGGGGGGACATAGCCAATGTAGTCTGTGCTTCCCGCATGTGTCCGTCCTGCGTGACTGCGGACAAGTCAAGAAATAGCCCTCGGCGCCTGCCGTCTCTGCTCGTGGAGCAAGTGACAACTGTTTCTGCTCACTCCAGCAGAGGTGGACAGCTTTTCAGAACAAAATAGCTCCCCTCCCTCTGGCTATGAACTCTGATGCTTCTTAGTTCGGCTCTTGGCATGTTCTCCTCTGTGCATTAATGCTCCTTGCCTCTTCTAGGGGCTGGTGATTGCTCTTGCCAGTATCTCTTCTCCCCTCTGTCCTTCTCCGCCAGTGGCGATGTAAAGTGGTTTCAAAGACTTGAATAGAAAGGGACAAAATGATTGTGGGGGAGAACCGAGGCAGCTTTTGCTTTGCAAGGTGACATCCTCTCCTGTCACTTACCATTCCCTTAAAGAGCACTGATGCTCTGCAACCCGTTGAGCTGGGTGGACAGTCTCGCTCAGGGGCTGTACGCACTCCCTGCCTGCTCACACCACAAATCCTGCCCCGCCACTCCAGACAAAGGCCCTTTGCTACTTTCTGGAGACGCTGACCTGCTTCACCTTTTATGTAAGGACGATGGACTTCACTGTGACACAAATCAAAGCGTCTGCTTAACGTTTGGTGCACGCAGAAAGGGCTTGACAAACCAGAGTCTGTCTCCTCATTTAGCCCTGTCATCAGCTGCAGAAAGGCTGCACATTGTCCCACTCCTTCCTTTAGGTGTTTGTGAGGGTGAGCTTGGGTCTCGACTGGAGTATACTGGTGTAGCTCCAGTGATATTTCATGGGGTAGTTTAGGTGTTGCTTCTCCTGAGAAGTCCCATCCATCACACAGGAAACATGGAGAGGTTAAGACCATCTACCTGGCTGATTTCCTTTTCCAACCCATCATCTGCAGCTCTCTGCTCTCACAGTCTGTTGTTATGGAAATAATACAATTACAGTCATTGTGAATAAAGAGGAAATACAGTCTGCCAGAGGGAAGAAAAGGAGACCAGTTTTCTGAGGTTTTCTTAAGTACTTGGTGAAAGGAAGAGGAGGAGAGGGAGACAGACAAGTGCCGCAAGGCAGAACTATATTGATATCTAGCCATGTCCCCTTTTTCCCAAAGCATTCATATCAGTTTTTGTTCTTCTGTAAACAATGGTCAAACCTTGGTCAGTATATTCACTGGTGCTCTCCACTTGGCTAATTAATACTCCTTAATCAAGCCAGCGGAGGTGGACAGCTTTTCAAAACAAAATAGGTCCCCAGCCTATAGCTTTTTTACTTTGGCTCTTGACGTATTTCTTCATTAGTGCTCCCTCAGCCTTCAGGGGACTGCTGATATCTCCTGCCAGCATCCTTCCCTTCCACACCGCTGCTTCCAGCTTTGTTCTCATGGAGACCTGTTCCTAAGTTGGCTCATGTCATGCAGTTTCCATGTATTCACTCTTGCAAACCTCTGGAGTTTCTTCCCTTTCAGACCAGGAGACCAACCATGATCCTGTGATGAGGCTATGCCTGAGCTCCTGTGGTGGAGGAGGATTGATGGGACAGATGGCCCTGAGGCCAAACAATGCTTTATCTTTAGGAGCGTAGGTGACCTGTTGTTCACGCTGGGGCCTCATGTACTGGTCTTACCTGAGCAGCAGGTGAAAGATCTGGTCAGCCAAGTGGATCCAACTGGTTGGTCAGATGGGATCCATGGGATTCCAGAGCAAAAGACGTCTGTAGCTGATGCTGCAAATGCAGGACATACAAACATGGATTGTTGCTCCTCTGCAACACTAGTATAAGGCAGGGCATGGTGGCAGCACACCACAGGCAGCTAGAGAAGATAGAGGCATGTGGGTTGTTACCGGTCACTGTGTTGAATGTAAGATCTGCATCCTTCCTTTTAGCTGAGTTTCTCGCCTTTCCTCTTTAAGGACAAGTGTAAAGAACATGTGAGACATGAGATTTGGAGCAATTGACCTTGCCAGTGCCAACACATCAAACGTTTAGAGTGATGTGTAAGACAGTGTAAAAAGAGACATGTGAAACAATGAGGGATGAGGCAGAGAGTAGGAGATGGGGTTTCTGTTTGAGTGTTGGTTACCAAGTCTGTGTGATTTAGGAGAGTATCTTTTTATTTTCTGTGCCTTGGTTCAAACCGTCTTCAAACAGGGAAGATGAAACTTTCATTTTAACTGCCCTAGGGACTGGGAGTATTGCCATCTCTGGAAGCATCTGTCTTGGAGTTATCACTGATTTCTCTGAAGATGTAAATGTTCTTTTCTTTAAGCTATTTCTTGTCAAGCAAGGACTTGAATGCCTCTGGTCACTTAGGCCTTGGGTAGTGACCCATTCCTGAGGCCAGTTTGCGAATGACTGTGTAACTGTACGACCTGACAGCATTCGCTCCTCTCTCCTCCTTCCACCCAGAAGATGCTTCAGGGAGAGAAAGGCACGGAGAAACAGAGTGCTCTGAAAGGGTTGTCTTGGTTCCCAGAAGTCACATTGCGCTCATCAAAGCCAGCCAAGTGGAACTGGTGACACACACCAGAAGAGCCTGCTCTAAATTAAGCAAAACTGCAGAAACTTTGTAAACAAGCACTGCCTGCTCCAGACCACAGGAGGGAGAGGTGGCAAGTCTGGTTTGTCCTGTGGAGGAAAGCAGTGTGGAGCACAACTTTCTAAAAATGGTTTTGTTGAGACCTGCTTTCATGTGGGCACATTGAGTAAAAATCCATCGGTCTCCCAGTCCAGTCTTGGAAAGGCAGATGTCCTCTGGGCCAGTGTGAGGACCAGGGGCCTCACTGTGAGTTAGTTGAACAAGAAGCTGATGAGATGTATGGGTACAAAACAAGTAGAGAAAGAGACGATGAGAGCTTTGCTCAGGGAATTATTCTCAGTTTTGAGTGTCCTGTGTCAACCCATCCTTTATTGTGCTGAGGCTGCCTTACCCTGTTCTGGATAACAACCTGGAGAAGAGAAGGCTCCGGGGTGATCTTATTGCGGCGTTCCAGTACCTAAAGGGGCTACAGGAGAGCTGGGGAAGGACTTTTTACTGGGGCATGTAGTGATAGGACAAGGAGGAATGGCTTCAAACTGGAAGAGGGCAGGTTTAGATTGAACACTAGGAAGATGATTTTCACTTTAAGGGTGGTGAGGCACTGGCACAGGTTGCCCAGAGAGGTTGTTGAGGCCCCATCCCTGGAGGTGTTCAAGGCCAGGCTGGACGTGGCCTTGGGCAACCTGGTCTGGTGGGAGGTGTCCCTGCCTATAGCAGGGGGGTTGGAACTCGATGATCTTCAAGGTCCTTTCCAACCTAAACCATTCTATGATTCTATGATTCTATGATTGACTGGGATGGATGTTTATTGTATTTACATCTTGTTTATATCTATTTGAGAGCACTGGGCAGAGTAAGGAGGCATTACTGTGGAGCTGCTGTTTTTCCTGTCTGGTCTCATAGCTGACCAAAGTCAGGTGTGTTGGATACCTGCCTGGCTACCTTCCTAAAAAAACCTCTAGAGGTAGCAAGAGGTTAAATTTGCCAGGCAGGGTACATTGCCCTGTGGGCAGGGTACATTATGTCCACTTGTAATGATTTCTTTTTGACTCTCATACATTTGCTGGAGATACTGTGGATCTATGTGGTGATTTGAACTGTAGGCACCGAGAGCAGGGAAGGATAAGCCTGTGTGTCCCAGCCGAACTGCAGCCTCTTTCTGCTTTTTCTGCTTCCTTCTGCCCCTCTTTCCAGCTAGATAATAATCTGTTTTATTTGCTGTGTCCCATCCTGGAGAAAACCACATGCCACTTGTGACTTGGGGATCTTTCAAGATAAAAGAGCCCTGTAAGAAAATGCTTTTACTGTATAACATTTCATTATAATTACATTTTTTTTTTGAATTGGGTCCTACACCAAGAATTTAATCTAATTTTGATTATCCAGAGGATTTAAACCTCTTCAGCTTCTGTTTCAGCTTGCATAAATAACACTCCCAGCTCCCTTCACTCATATTCTTCAGCAAACCCTTCTGGCAGCCAACAGCTTCTTCATTGTACCCTATTTCTAGAGCTATTGGCAGGAGGGTGTCATGCAGAGTGTACCAGACCAAACATAGAAGTATGACTAAATTTTTCTGCAGAGAAAAAGCCCCCCATGGCTTTTTAGTTGGGAGAAGCAGTGCCGTCTTGCTGATGTACTGCATTATTGAGTGCCACCTTTGATCCCTACCGATCACTAAAAGGAGGATCCTAAACTATATCCTAAGGTCTATTCCTCCCATAAGGGGCTCTTGCCAAGTTCAGTATAATCCTAAGTACGCAGAAGTGGGATGGGAAAAGAGAGTCAGGAAGGACCTCAGCCAGTTGCTCGTTTCCTTATTAACAATTAAAATTTGAGGCAGCATCAAAGAGGGATGTGGTTGTCTCTGTCTGAGTCAGAAAGTAGCTTCTAGCTTCTGATGGATCCTGCCAGGCTCTGCCAAAGACGGGGCTGCTGTGGCTTACCGAGAAAAACTGCTGCAGCCAGAGTGCATCTCAACTGTACAAATGTCTGAGATACATCCTGCATCCAGACCCTGAGCGTGGAGGTGAGGGTGAAGCTATTTGAGCTGGTCTGCTCAGGTACATGCCTGTCTTGACCTTCCGGGTCACCGATTACCCTTCTGCCGCAAGTGTTTGTGTTCAATTTATTGGAAAAGAACCTTAATTCACTGATATTGCTAAAGAAATCCCTTTTGGTGTCCATCAGTGACAAGTACTGTAAAATGCTGAATGCAGTAATGAAAATTATGTGTCTGATTTATTATTTAGTTGTGTCTACTTCTGCTGTATATAAAACAACCCAAAGACAGAAGCGATGGGTACAATAACAATACATATATGATCTTCTAAATGACTAATGTGGATTTAGCTGTGGTGACGCTGTATCCAAACTGATGAAGGGATATGAGTGTGGCGGGTCTGCAAGAAGAGGTAAAATATCTTCTATTGAATCAACAGATAGAACTGAAAAGAAATGGGCTCCCAGTTTTGTATAGAAATCTCTTCATGAGATCTCAAAAGAAACAGCAAAATCCCAGTTAAATACTAGTTAGACACAATTATTGTTCCTCGTTTAATCTAATTAAGCCCTCAATTTAGTGAGAAAAGCAATTAGCATCTGAAAAGCCAAGAAGGGTGGTAGGAATAGTGGAGGAGGCAGGTCCGTAGCCATAGTGGTAGAGAGAGAAAAAAGGTTTTTTTACTAGTGCAGAAGGGAGATGCCATCTGCATAGCTGTATGGCCATAAAACCAATGGCTCTGTGTAGTCCATGGTCTTTAATTTCAATGGAACCAGGCATTTTAGTTCCCCAAATTGGTTTTGAAGATATTTCATAAACTTATGGTAAGGGTCAGGAATGAAAAGTCAGAGAAGGATTCTTTTCTCTGAAAAATGTTCCTCCCATCCATTCAGTTTGTGCTCTGTTGTAGTTCATTTTGTGGTAGAATCGTGGTTTTGTGCTAGCTGTGTAGTTTCCATGAGGACATTTGGTTCTTTGGATGAAATGCGCTGTGTTTTGGAATGATCACACATAGGATCCAGGGGTTTGTACGGATATCTTGTAGAGCAGTTTCAGCAGATTTTGAGTTTCTTCCCAGAGAAATAAGGCAAAAATGGAAAGTGCCAAGGTCTGGTTTCATTTGTCATTTCTTGGTGTGCAGAAAGTTTGATGGAAGACGTGATCGCTTTGGCTAGACTACTGGGCTGCTCGGAAGCTGGGGGGCACGGATTGTGGGAACACTGCTTTCAAGGCAAGGTCTCCATTCAACACAACTTTTAATTATTGAATATTCTCTGCATAAATCCCAGCATGGGATAACATTTGGTAGCAAGAAGCGTAGAGACACTAGGAGATTTCTTTTAGTACTGTAGTGTGGTTGTTCAAGGAAAATACAATTGCAGTCCTACAAACTAGTAAAAAGAATAAACAATAAAGGCTGGGAAAGACAAATTATTGGAGGGAAGGGTTAAGAGGCAGAACAACCACACCTGGGAATGTTATTTCAAAGGTCCTAATTCAAGGACATGAATACAGTGATTACAAAGGCGTTTAGAGAAAATGTCACTGCATAGGGATGCTTTTGAGATATCCAATCCAAATCTATATTAGTTGCATCTGCAGAGAGATCTGGAGTTATTCTAGCAATAAACATGTGCATGGGATGGCACCAAGGGATGTGTTGAGTGAGCAGCGAAGAGCTGCTGTACCAACTGCAGAGATGCGAGCCCAGCTCAGCAATAAAAGGATACCAGCCGGGAAAGTGCCGGGATGGGATTATACCGAGTGCTTTCCACATACAAATGTATTTCAAAAGTGTCACAGAAGTAATTGAAAAACATCAATAACCATTGATAAAAACACATAACTGGACACGCCTGGCGGAACCTCTGTCCGCAGGAAGCAGTGAATGAAGATCCATAAAGAATTGAAATGAATTGTTAATCTCTTGCTACTTAAATGAGATTCACAAGAAAGTTGCTGATTTTTGCATGGAAAGATGACCTTGTCTTGAAACCAGATAAATCTCTGAAGTCTTCCTGCCCATTGGAATTGCTTTATTGGAGTTGTGCAAGGGATTTATTTGGTCCTCAGTCAAGCAGTTTTGCTGGAAGCGGTGTACTTAGCTGAAGTTAGGGATCCCAAAGCATTAATTTCACTGTAACCTTTAAGCTAAGAGTGTTTGGACTAGGTTGGTATTTGGACAGGAGCCTTAAAACCCCCAATGTGGGAGAAGTCAGAGCTGTGCAAGAACTGGGTGGATGGCATTTGCCTCTCAGAGTGAGGCAGTCTGGATTGCACTAGTGTTTTGGCATGATGTTAAGCTAGAGTTGTTAAAATATTGGTCCTGACCTCTTTAAGGTTGTTTGAAATCAATAGCGCCCCACAGCCCAAGCCAGCAGACTGAGGTTAGGAACCTCAGCATCCTGGCCAAATCCGGCTTAGGCTTTCAAAACAACTTGAGTGGTATTAAGTGTTCTGTAGGCATTTTCAGAGTTCTTGGATTTATGGACGCTAACCATCTTCTCATTAAGGATGTCTTACACAAAGCTTTTCTGATAGTATCTATGTGTGAATTTGCTTTTAGTTGTCGCTTTTTTGTGTGGCTAAAGAAGTTGCCCATGGACCAGTCATAATATTCATGGATTGAGTCATAATATTCTCCAGTGCTTCAACTGTCGTGTATGGAGGAGTATTAAGTGAAGCATATAGAGATGATGTGAAGGGTTTTAAGACCGGTTCTGGAAACCTCTTTGGGAGAATTTGAGTTTGTCTTCATGTGAACTGGGGCTGAGATTCAGAATACTTTTAGGAGATTTAGACCAAGATCTTCGCTAAATGACCTCTTTCCTCTGTTCCTGCACTTTAATATCCATGCCTGAGAAGGGAAGAGTTAGGACAAATCTGTGGGGAGGAAAAGGAGAGGTGGAAAAGGAGAGGTGGAAAGAGTGGAGGCAAAAGTGAAATGTGCACAGTTGGATGTAGTCTGTGTTCACTGTTTCCCAATAATGTCAAATCTACTCTGAATCTTACTCCATGGAGACTTGCATGGACTTCCACAGCGTCCAGATCATTGTGGTGGGGAAGCCTGTGGTGATGGATGGACCTTGCCATATGTGAAGAGCAGTTAGCAGGTGGATTACTGGCATTTTTAGAGCAGACATTTGCAATGGCTGCACACAAAAAGCAAAAATCTGTTTGTGTGTAAATCTTGCCATGACATGATAGATGCTCAGAGTCAGTTGGCTATTTTGGAGTGGGATTCTATCAGTCACTTTTGGGCTTTCATTTCTTGAGGATTTAGCCCAGTGGTTGTCATCTGGCATCACAATTGTGACTGACATATTAATGCCAGTGGCTCAGGATTGGGTTTTAATAATTTAAGAGGAGACGCAGGACCATCTCTGTTTCCCAGGCAGTATTGGGGGTTACTCGGACAGGCTGAAGCTTGGGAAGGCAGTAAGGATTAAGGAATGCTGGATGACCAGTGCAGCTTCAGAGAGAAAAAAGCTTTGTATTAGCATCAGGAAAACAGATGCAGGGGTGTTACGGGAAGGGGAATGAGGATATGGTTGCTACACACTGGCGTATGAAGCAAGGAATCATGATAACAGTGGTTTGTTGTGGTGGGCAGAGGGATGGAAATGGGGCATTAAAGTTAGGATAAAGCAAGCGGAGAGTCACTTAGATCCCATGGGAATGTGGGGCTGCAGAAGGCTGCATCCTTGGGCCAGAAGCTCTGGTAGGATTGGGCTCCGTTGTCTTCCCGTGTGTAAGAAAACATTTCAGCTGTCTCTGATACTGTGCTACTGATTTCTGCCTCTCTGAAATCCCTTTCTCATCACTGAGCAGCATTTTAAACTCATGTTCCTGCCCTCAAGCTTCTCTTCATTGGTTTTGGATTGATTTATTCAGCCTCTGTCCCGTCATGTCCAAACAGCTTTGGTGTCTGCGTGTTGTCTGGTGGTGGCTGCTGGTCCTTCCCAGGGCTCTGATCTTTTCGGCTTGACTGTTTCCATCCCCCATCCCAGGAGCGGGTCGGTTGGGAGAGACAGGAGAAACCATGGCATGTGATGGGTATCCCAGGTCAGGTCGGTGCTCCCTAGCTCCTTGTGAGCAGTCTAACACAGTGACTGCATGGCAACCAGTCTAAGGCCAACAAAAATTGAAGGACAACTTCCCTCTGACTTTCCATGCCTTAAGGCAAATCATCACAAAGAGAGGATTTCTTGTAGGCCTATCTGTGCCTGTGAGACAGGAACTGTGTTTTCTCTCAGATGTCCTGTGGATTGGTCAATGGGGCAACTGAGTGTTGTTTGCACATGGTGTTTCCTGAGACAGCTATTATTTAATGCTTCTGCTTAGTCCACACTAATCTCCCCAAACGTTTCATTTTTCTCTCAGCTGTATTTGATTAGAGGCTGTTATGTAGCTCCTAGGAAAGATTCCTCTCCCAAAAATGCCTCTGTTCTCGTAAGCCTCTTTTGGAGTATTTGGCACAGAAGATCCCTCCATTGTGACATAGTCCTGGTGGTTCTAGGAGGGACCCTGGTTCTGCTGAGCATTCTGCTCTTGCTTTTCACTTTTCAGTGCCACTGCTGTGCCTGGGAAGCCCAAGGTAAAGCACATTTAGGACAAGGTCTGCAGCTCAGGTTGGCGTCCTTTGCCATGCAGCCAAGAAGATACTCAACAGTGTCTCTTGGTGCACTGTTGGGAGGAGGGTGCAGAACCAGCTGGCGAAGCAGCACCTCTTTAAAAGGATCTCCAGTGCCAAGATTATTATGAATCAGCTGCTTCCCTGGGTGCTGGCAGTGAGGATCCAAGCCCCAGTGTGCTAGGGAGTTTGGAGGGCCCTTCTTCTTCTTATGTCCTTCTTATGCTGGGGGCTCCAGAGCTGAGTGCAATATTCCAGGTGGGGTCTCACGAGAGCAGAGAAGAGGGGCAGAATTACCTCCCTGGATCTGCTGGACATGCTTTTTTTGATGCAGCCCAGGATATGGGGCTCCTTTACATACCTCAGAGCTCCCTCCAGGGACTAAGCTGCAGGATAGCTGAACTCTGCGATCTTCTGACAGCAGGAAGATGACTGCAGTCACTACACTTTCCTGAGGATCAGTTTCATGGGTGGCATTTCGAAATCCAGAGGCAAATCCCAGACTATATGAGCAAGGATAGCTAGACGTGGGCCTGAAGAGGAAAGCCAGGTCTCTACTCATCCCACTTTAAGAATATCTGGACGTGGACGAGGATGCAACTGCTCAGTTTGAGTTGTGGGTGATGTTACTGCAGTATCTCAGTACTCGGAAAATGAGAACTGCAAGTGGAATGGGAATTGGATCCCTATGGTTTGCAAAAGAAATAACTTTGGGATGAAAAGGTAGCACAGACGTGTAATATTGATGTGGGTATTGCCGAAAACAACCTGTCCATCCCTGACCACCGTACTGTGAGCTAGGCTCAGCGAGGTATAATGAGATGAGACTCTACCGTGACCTGATGCTTGAGATAAACCCAGTTTATTTCAAGTCTGCCAAAGCCGTTGCATCTCCGCTTCAGCTCCCTGATGGCAGATTCCCGCTGGTGCCATACGGAGGAGTCTTGCGGAATTAAACAGTAAACTTTTCATTTTAACCATCTTCTGGCCTGAGGAGTTTCATACCTACAGTAGAGGTCTCAGGGGATGTTAAAAAAATAACTAAATCTAGCAACTCTATGCAGAGGGGCTTATCCTCAGCTATGTCATCTCAGTGGCACTTGGATGCATGCTTATAACCGCTTGGTCTCTGCTAAAGTCTATAGGATGTTTCTGTATTGAGCACTCATTGCTGCTTCAAAATCTGCTTTTTATCCTCTGAAGTTCCAGTTTGTCAAGTTGACTTCTTTTTTTTTTTTTTCTTTTCTCTCCATTGTGAAGCAATTCCAGAGAGCTAGAAGGATAAAGGGGCTAAAGCTGGTGGCTTGGGACTTGATAAATATTTTCCCTCTGGAAGATTTAGTGTTTGCAGAAGGTATGTGATTGATTTCGCTGGTCACTTAATTGAAGTAAAATGAAAAGCGAATTTCCAATAAACTCAACCATTATTCATCTGAGATCACAAATCTGTACCCAGGGAGCCCTCAGCAAATCTCTCTCCCCATGTGCATTGTCAGCGCAAGGGACGAGAGGATCTCTCTTTTTCATTCGTATGCACCGGAGGTGACCGTCAGTGCCGGTGGTGCATCACGGCACGTAAGCACCATTAAGGACTTTCATTCAGCTTTGGCGTGAACGGTGGTGTGCTGTAAACACTCGGATATTGTAGTGACAGAAGATCAAATAAATATCTAGGGAGATGGATGGTTGGAGAGGAAAGTGGAGTTGGAGTCTACTCAGTCTTCCCTCTGTTCCTTGACATCTTGGGGGAAGTTTTGCTCGAACCTGGCCAGAGTTCCACCATTAACTTCACCAGGGCTGAGGTTTAACTGCTGGGTTTCCACAATAAAAAAAAAAGAAGCGTGCCCCTTAATTGCAGCTCCTCCTGGGCCCAAAGGCGCCGACCTTTAAACAGTGACATGAAACCGTACAACACAATACTCTACGCAGATGCGGCTGTCATTACGTGCGGGCAGAAGCTGCGTTTCTTTTCATTGCCATTGGCGGTGAGGTGGGAGTCGGGGAAGGCAGCGGGCAGCACAGCCCGCATCTCCGCCAGGCACCGAGTGCCAAGTCTACCTGGCCAGGACCCAGCGCGGCTCCTCCTGAATTATATCGTCAGAGAGGAGCTGCTGATGAGAAAGGGTCACAAGGGTTTGCCAGAAATTTGGCAGGAGGTTTACACAGCCCGGTAAAATGTCACCGAAGGGTTAGTGTTAATAGAGGGGTATTCCCTCTGCGGGAAAATTTTGGACAGCGAAGGATGGGCTGTCTGTCGTCTTGTCGCACTGCTGCAGTTTCGTGTCAAAGCGCCGTATATTCCTTTCAGAAATCCTGCTGCACTGCCTGAGTGCAGGGTGGTAACTTGTTAGGAAAATGATAGGAGTTTGGAGACTAACGTTTAATATATAGCTCCTCTAAAATATAATCAGTGTTGCCTCCCTGGGTGCAAGCTGAGCCCCACACAATGCCTCTCCTATGAGGAGAGGCTGAAAGAGTTGGGGCTGTTCAGCCTGGAGAAGAGAAGGCTCTGGGGAGATCTCATTGCGGCCTTCCAGTACCTAAAGGGGGCCTACAGGAGAGCTGGGGAGGGACTTTTTACTGGGGCATGTAGTGATAGGATGAGGGGGAATGGCTTCAAACTGGAAGAGGGCAGGTTTAGATTGAACATTAGGAAGAAGTTTTTCACTTTAAGGGTGGTAAGGCACTGGAACAGGTTGCCCAGAGAGGTTGTTGAGGCCCCATCCCTGGAGGTGTTCAAGGCCAGGCTGGACGTGGTCTTGGGCAACCTGGTCTGGTGGGAGGTGTCCCTGCCCATGGCAGGGGGGTTGGAACTCGATGATCTTCAAGGTCCTTTCCAACCTAAACCATTCTATGATTCTATGGTTTGAATTAGTGCTGGGGGTGGGTGTAATACCCATCTCGGAGGAGCAGAGCACCTTCTGTGCTGAAGCCACATCTCCTGAGCTAAAGATGTGAGCGCAGCAGCCTTGAAAAATGGGCTTTTCTTCTTGATGCAGAGCCAAGAACAAGAAGAGACGTAATCCTAAGTCCTGACGCAGAGATCACTGGTGCAAAAGGGAAACCTTTGCACTGGATTGGGATCCCACAGTTAAAAATGCAACCTGATCGCAGTGTTTTAGTGATGGTCTGTCTTACTGCAGTGAATGGATCGTATAAAGAAATCAAAGCTAATGTAGAGCCTGAGTTACTTGCTCACAGAATTAAGGTTAGCCTTCAACATGGGACCAGATCTCCGAGACCGACTTTTGTCATGCGTCTTTTGGCAGCAATCCCTGTTCCCCTTTTCCTCTTTCCCTGTAGCATTTCAAGGCAGACTGCCAGGACATCCCACCCCAGGGCGAGCAGACTGCCTTGCCCAGACCTGCACCTTGCCCAGACCTTCGAACCAGAAGTTAAAGGAGCCCAAGAAGCCGAGGTGCCGCAGCTCGGGGATGAGCTGTCTGCGGCTAGAAGTCAGCTGTAACTAGGGGCTGCGCCGCAGCAGCAATGAACAATTCTGGCTAATCCAATTAACTTCACTCTTCATTCATTGTGCTCATCAGCTCCCCTATGTTATTCATGTAAAACCACACAATGGCAGGAGAACTGTTTTTTTTTTTTGAGGGGAGGTGTTTCATTAAAATAAGTCAGCTCTGCAGTGAAAACATTTCTGCTCTGAGCTGGTTCTGGTTCCACAAGTTCATCCTGGTGGTTCCTGAGATGGGTGACCTGCTCAAATACTTTGCCATCCATGATACTGGAGGCTCTGATTAGGGAAAAGTGCAGGTTTCTCACCTTTTCTTCAAAGGAATGCTCTTTTCTAGGGTGTTAGAAGCTCGAGGAAGGAGCATGCACCCCATGTGAGCATAGCTGCAGGTGCGTGCATGGGTAGAGCATCTCTGCCGGGTGCGATCAGAGGGTACACGCTGCACTACGTTGTTGGTGGGTGTATTTATGTGAATATATGTTTTGTGTCTATAATATTTGCGTGGTGACTTGCGGGTGATTGGTTGAAACCAGCTGGGCTTAGAGGGGATACAGCCTTGCTGACGTGTGTTGTGGCTTGGTGTATCGGTATCTTCGGCAGCACGTGCACTTGTGGGGCATACCCTTGGCTGAAGAGGAGCCCAAGTTCCCCAGCCCCAACCTAGGCTGCCCCAGCAGCCCTACCTCTCAGAACCTGTCCACTCACCTGGCTCTGCTCGGCTTTCTCCAGCAAGCCCACAGCCTGCTGAGGAAGGAGGGGAGTGAGTGATGGGAAAGTTAGTTATATTTTCCAGTGGCTTTCCCTTGGCGCCGCTACCATCGACCTTGGCTGAACCCGCTGCACTCACAAAAATGAGAACCATTTCTCATCGCAAGCCCGAGCCCCGGGGCCTGTCATTTTTTTCAAGAGCAATGTTTAAACACCTACCAGCCTCCACGTGCTGAGAGGGGCTGGAGAGCAGGTCCAGCGAGAGCCAGCTGAGCTCCTGGGAACTTTCAGATGAAGCAGGAAAGGAGCTGCTGTATGGAGAGCCAAACATCTTGTCCTTGCCTCCGAAACTTGCTCTGCTAACCAGCTGGATTTTTCTGCCTTGGGCCAGCCAGCTCTAGGTTATAGATAAGGAAACAAAAAGCATGGATGATTTTAACCAGAGCAACCAGAGCTGCCCAAGATGGGGACTCAGCTACATGCTACACCATGCAATGATGCGGCTGGGAGGGAGCAGCAATGGCAGGCAGGGTCTCCTGAAGCAACATCAGCTCCAAACCCAGCAGATTTCCTTCTTCCAGCCACTTTGGGTCCAACAGCGTGGCCCATGTCCTCCAAAATGCATCCAAACAAGTGGGGATACCCCTATCGAAACAGCCTTGTTCTGCTCCTGGCGTGGCTTGTCTCATGGTTGTCTAGAGAGGTTATAAAAGCTGGGAGTGTTAGAGCAGGCTGGTCTTAGGAGGACATAAAATCATATCAAAGCCAACTTTTCCTCTCTCTCCCAACCCTTGTCACAGCCTCTCAGAGTGGCAGCAATCTCCGAACCCCTCTTAGTTCCCTGGAGTCCCATCACAGTGAGGCAAGGCTTCTAGGGAACGGTAATGTAAGTCAATGCCAGGTTATTTCTTCACTGTAAGGTTATTTGGTCCAACCTGACTGTTCCTGCTGAGGGTAATGGAGTTTCCCCTCTTTCCCCCCCTTGGAGAATGTTTCAGAGTGCAACAGATGCTATTCTCAGTATATTTTCTGTAGATATCACTCAAGTTTCTTCCAGACATCCCACATGATAATCAGTCAATATCCTTCTTTAGAGTCATTTCATTCTCCTGTTTTCCACCTTTGCTGCTTAGCTGAGCTGAGCGCGGTAGCTGAGCCCTATTGAACTCCACACACTCTTTTTTTCCAGTCTGCAGAAAGCTGGATTAGCTTTTCAGTAGCCTGGGTCATCTTGGGAGAAAAAAGGTATGTTAGAGGGCAGCCAATTTATTTGCTTAATATTCTGAGAGCAGCAGCCTTTTGGTTCCCCAGTTGCACGTGCTGGTGTATAATAACTCTTCTGGGAAGCAGGGGTGGATAGATCGGGAAGTATCTTTAAAACAAGCATGCACTCTACGTGGTGGATAGAGTCATTTGAGTTGCTGTATGTACAGGACTGCAGCAGAGCGCACGGAAAATTGCTCTTGCAGATCAAGAGGTCTGAGTTGTTTGGCAGCAAGTGCTGTGGAGGGCAGAAAGTTGCCCTGCTCCCGGTGCTGCAGGTGGGATGAAGCCTTCAAGGACGTTGCATCTCATAATATTCAGCTGGTATCATATTGGCGTCTATGTTTGCTGCACAGTTTGGTATCACATCTAGGTCTCTTGAGACTCAGGCTGGGACCTGGACACCTGGAGCATCCTTCATCTTCAGTTAACGCCCTGAGTTTGGTCTTTCCCTGTGATTGGCATGACAACGTATGATCCACAGTGTTCTGTAGACACCTTTTCCTGAAAAGCCAGTGGAGGCTTGTTTTTAGCCCAGCAGTTGCCACTGTCTGTAAAGTATACTACAAGCTCTTTAGCTTAATACCCAAAAGGATGCAGCCACACACCCCTCCAGTGGCACTAATAACATAATGTAAAACTAAATTAATCCATCTGCTAAACCTCAACATGTCATCCGATAATTATCAGCAACATACAATCTCCTCCAAGGAAGATCTTATTCTATTAAAGAGAAATTGGCCTATGCTTTAGCTGCCGGAATGACAACGCGCTCTTCATATCTGGGTTTCAGATATGCTGTTTAGTCTCGTGCTGTTAAGAGCCCTTTAGAGGTCAGACCTTTCTACTCAGCACAGCTATCGGAGCTCGTGGACTAACCACGGGGATGAGTGTTTGGACTAAGTCTGCAATGTCCCTATGAGAGTTAATTTGCAAATCCCACCTGGTCTGAGTAGTTAAGGGATCCGCACCATACTCTCGGGGTATATGAATCCAGAGGTTGCAATGGCTTGGTAGGAAGGACATCATCATCTAATGAATGAGCACTGCCCTGGGGCAATCCCCTGGCTTGTTTTGTGACGTTTGAAGGATCTTCCTCCTCTCACTTTTCCCACTTTTGGTAATGAAGATCATTTTAGTGTCCCTCTCTCCCAAGCACCCCAAGGACCTTCAGCTGGTGAGACCAAGCACGTGATATCAAGTTCACTGTGTTTATTGGTGTGATGGTCACCACTCCACTGAACTCCTGGCAGCTGGTACTATCCTGTACTCTTTGCCGTGTGGGTCAACTTCAGCTCAGTTACATTAAGAACGTTTAAATGAAATAAGGAGTCATTTTTCCTTTTTACCAGACTCTGTAGTGTTGTCATGTGAGATCCAGTGGAGGAACAAAGCTTTTCCCATCCCTCCTCCAGCCCTGACCTGCCTGTATTAAATACTGTTTGTATACCCTTTGTGCTTTCATGCTGTGGGAACCACCTCTGGCTCCTTGTGTTGCAGTGCCTGGGGTTTGAGCCGTAAGAGGAACAAGAGACCTTTCTGGAGTTATCACCCAGGGTGTTGCTGCCAAACGGAGGGTTTGATCCCACCTGATTTGGTTTCTGATTTGGTGCAATGAATGTCAGCTTGTTCCGTGTCGATAGCTGAAGTTTAAGGTGTGCCTTTTCCCAGTGCTGTTGAGGGTAAGCCAGTTCTGCCACCAGCAGAAGCTGCTTTTCATGCATCACACTGAGACCTGACTCAGGACCATCACGGTCTGTCTTCTCCGCGGATGACAAGCCTTACCAACCTCAGCTGATCGTCTGAAAGGCAGCTGAAATCTCATCATCTCCTACTTCCCTGCAAAGCACAGGTCAATTCGCCAGTTGTGGGGCACATTTTGGCTGAACTGCTTTTTCCTAAAGCATCAGTGTGAAGCCCTGCCAGAGGTGCGATGTCTGGCTGGAGGGAGTCTTGGTCCACCCTGGCTCCCAGTATCTCCCACCCCTCTGCCAGTGAAGTTTCCTGCAATTGCAGTGAACGGACCAGTGGCTGCTCTTTGCCTGAAGAGGCACTGGGGAATCATCTCTGTTTCAACCGGGTCTGACAGGAGGGAAGGGGCTCCAAGATTTTTGGTTCGCATGAGTTTTATGGAAGCAGGTGACTGCGTACAGAAGCAAGAGTGAAATCAGTGCTGTCACTTAGGGCAAAGCTCAGCATGAGCACAACCATGTTACAGTACAGCAGAGAGACTGCATGATGGAGATCTATCTCGTGTAGATATAGTGCTTCGTGTAGATATAGTGCTCAGGGACATGGTTTAGTGGTGGGCTTGTCAGTGTTAGGTTAATGGTTGGACTAGATGATCATAGAATCATAGAATCATAGAATGGTTTAGGTTGGAAAGGACCTTGAAGGTCA
>VUYV01000317.1:159825-236849 GCA_008711295.1 Anarhynchus alexandrinus
GACCCAGATGTAAGACATTGCACTTGGCCTTGTTGAACTGCATGAGGTTGGCTTGGGCCCACGTCTCCAGCCTGTCCAGGTCCCTCTGGATGGCATCCCTCCCCTCCTCTTCTCCACATAAAAACATCATCTGAGGAGAGGGAGACACAAATCTGTACAATTGCTGAGTTTCCAGCAGGACAGAGACGCCAGAGCAGAGAACGACTGGTCTCCATCATTTTCAAAACCTCCTTTTAGCCTTGGGCACACGCTGGCACCGGGCTTTCAAGCAGACCCATAATTTTCCAGTGGATTCTTTTTCGAAACAAGGAACACGTTTCCGTGTCAAAACTTTCTGCGAGGGCTTATTGATTTTGATGCGGGGCTCTCGTGCTAAAGAAGAGAAAGGTAGCAACCGCTTGGTTTTCAATCAGGTTCGTGTAATTTGACTTTTTTAATGAATTTTTGCCTTGTGAGGAGTGTTTTTTCTGCCGTGCTCATTTAAAAGAAAATCAAAGCTAAGCCTCCCCGCTGACGCTAAGCAAGCCTCCCAGTCTCACTCACGGGAAATTTCCAAACGTGACATTTTATCCAGTTGAGCAAACACAAGCAGAAGCCCAAATTTGTGGGATTTGCTGTGAATCAGAAGTCGGGGTCCCACATAACCCTGATTTCCAGCTGCAGAGCGCAGCAGCTTGGGGTTTCAGACCTAAACTTCCCTGCGACTCAGGTGGGAGCTGGGATTTTGGATCGGGTCCATCCTTGACAAGACGATCCAGAGTTCTCAGGTGGGAGCTGGGATTTTGGATCAGGTCCGTCCTTGACAAGACAATCCAGAGTTCTCAGGTGGGAGCTGGGATTTTGGATCAGGTCCGTCCTTGACAAGACAATCCAGAGTTCTCAGGTGGGAGCTGGGATTTTGGATTGGGTCCATCCTTGACAAGACGATCCAGAATTCTCAGGTGGGAGCTGGGATTTTGGATCGGGTCCGTCCTTGACAAGACAATCCAGAATTCTCAGGTGGGAGCTGGCATTTCAGATCAGGTCCATCCTTGACAGCAGGATCCAGAGTTCTCAGGCAGCAGCAAATCCAGTCCTGCTGGAGCCAAATTTCCGTGAAACTTCAACCCTTGTCAGTGATATTTCTTCTTTTGGATTTTCCAGCCTCTCTGCTCCTTTTAGGCTGCAAAAACACTAGAGGCAGGCTTGAAGGCATACTGCAGGGAAGGATGTAGGTGTCTAAAACTCACTAATACATGAACGTGTCTTTCGGTGTCTGATCCAAAACCTCTCCTTGTGTTGATAGAAGTCTTCCTGTTGCCTTCAGTGGGTTTCTGCTAACGTGTCTGATCAGGGCCCTGCTAATTATTCTCCGTTATTAACTGCTTGGTAACGTTTGTTAATCCAATGATGAAGCCAACCAGTGCATTCTCCTGCCATCCTATAGAAGGGCATGGCAATCTGCTTAATGGAAGTGACACCACTGGCCCCCAGACCCTCTGGTCACCTCCCCAATTAAACCATAATGAAGGCCAGACCTGGGCAGAAGGTCAGGGCAGGTGCAGCAGCTGGAGACATTTTAGGTGGGTGTTAAGTGCACCAACCTCCAAATTTGAGGTTGCTGATGGGTTGCTGAGGGTGTAAGTCCACCCCCACTGATGGCTGGATAGTTCTAGCCACCAGCCTGGCTCAGCTTTCCAGGCTACATCAGGGACAGAAAGGCCACCAGGCGCAAACTCTGGCCCATGGTTGTCCCCACAATTTGATTCCCAGCTCCCAGCTGATCACCAGACATGGTTTGCGGTTGCTTGGGCTGGAGTTCATCCCCAGTCAGCAGTTTAGATGCAGCTCCCATGCTGGTAGGAGTGCAGATATGAACTGGTATAGGGGCTGGGGAATAAACTCTGATCTGGTTTATTTGCTTATCTACAGATGTAACCACCTAGTCCTCACGAAAACACCGGGGCAGAAGGGTCTAGACCTGCCCTTCTCCCTACCAGCAACTGCTATTCAGAAACCTGATGTAAAAACCACAGGGTCTGGCCATTCTTGTGCAGTTTCTTCATCATCTGGATGTCCCTCTCATTAGTGAATGAAGTACCCTCTGCCTACATCATTGTCTGAGAGTAAATTCATGACATGAACTTTTAAAATAAAGCTTGCTTTACTGAGCCTCCCATTTAAGCATCTGTAATTATTTCAAAGAGCAGTAAAAGAAACCTCAGAAGCCTTATGAAACCTGGGAGGTCACTGAATTATCCAGGAAATAGCAGGTCTTTTCTATGGAAAATTTTGTCCTTTTATCCAAAGACTTAATATGATTTTGGTGGGTTTTTTTTTGTTTGCTTGTTTTACTGTCAAAAATCAAATATATGGAGGAAATTGGGCTTTTTGCAAATGGTTCATTCAAAACCCCTGTTCCCCATCCTAATAATGCTTGATGGGAAATTTTCAATTAGCCCCGATCATTATCAGCATTTTGTAAATTAGGGAAACTCAGGCACAGAAGTGTAATCATTTGTTTATGGCCCTTCTGCATGTCAGAAAGCAGATTATGGCTGTCCCCTGGGCAATTCCTGATGGGTCTGGCCGGTTGCACTGGGGCCTCTGGGTTTGCTGGAGCTACCAAGCTCCAGGCAGACTCATTCTGCATGTGAAGAGGCTGTTTGTTCAAGACTAGTTTTAATTTTTTGTGTCTTTAAAGTGGCAACCCTAAAATAGATCGGGGCATCAAGCTGTCCTTGCGTGAGGATCCTCTTGACATCGAAGGTCTAGAGGTTCCTCCAGGTCTGGCGGGTCTGGTCTCAAATCCAGGCAAGGTGGGAAGTGTAGGGTGTTTGGCTTCAGCTTCCCAGTCAGACCTTCCTGCTATGGTCTAGGACCAGAATATAGTTTGGTCTCCTAAATTAAGCTTTGAAATTAGAAGAAAATGTATCGTTAGCCCTGTCAGATCGCTTGGTTAGACTGGGCGCAGCAGAGCTTTGGCCACGTTGCTGTGCGTGGTCCTCTCCAGTTGGAGTGACACCAGTTTTAGCCACATCCTCAGAGCTGACAAACCTGCCTTCTGTCCCCACATCACCCTCTCTTGCAGCTGATGCACTTCCATCTATAAAGCTGTGTTTTGCTTTGAGTTTTGGGATTGAAAGGCATCACCCTTATTGCTGCTGATATGTTTTTGGGGATATGTGGGTGGAAGGGGAGGTTGCCGTTCCTGTGGATAAAATGGTTCTTTCTTGGGACCTCAAGGCTGCTGCTGTTCCCCTCTCCCTGTTTTTGGGGATCTCTTGGCCACAGGTGCCTCTCCTGGCCCTGCAGACATCCCGTCACCGTCTCCTCGCATTTCGGTTGTTGTCCCAGCTGTTGTGTGTGACGCAATGACGGGACTCATCCCATTTACATATCCACAACCAGCAGCTGATGCTGGTGAATGCCCCCGCACATTTCTGTTTGCTTCACATCTTTGATAGGTATAATTAAGTCCTGATTGCTTTGCACGTGCTTGTCACCGTGGATCTCCAAGTCTGCTGGGGGGGGGAACTCCCTCCAGCCAAAGATTTAAGCCCCTCATCCTGTCAAACCCTCTCTCATTTATCCATCTCGCCATTGCTTCCATGTCCACTGCTTTCCTGGCCATTCGCAGCATAATGTTTTGAGTCAGTGACTGTTTCCAAAGCAGAGGAAAAAAAAAACCCTCAAAGCCTCTATCTCCTTTATGGCTCGTGCAAAACTCTGGAGCAGTTTTGATTTAAACCATAACATTTGGCAGGCGATCAGTCCATAAAATATCCTAATCACTGGTAGAGTTTTAAGTTAAACATGTAATGAGATCTTTTTTTCCTTCTTCATTCTTTTTTTTTTTTTTTTTTTTNAAATCAGGTGGGAAAGGGAAAATAAAGTACAAACAACTGGGTTGCAGTTACAGAGCTGGATTCAGCTTTGCTTGGTGCCTGCTCATGCTTTATTAATTGCGATAGCACTGCTATCCCTCATAGGTGTTGCGCTGGCTCTGAGTCCCTGGGGAACCTCATCTGTTTGTGTTTGCAAGGAAAGACATGGCAGGGTTGTTTGGACAGATCCTGAGATGCGCTAATTAGAAGTTAAAGATCCACTTTCCAGCACGAGACGAGAATGCATTAGAGTGGGGAGCACTTTCTAATGCTTTGACTTTTTAAAAGCACACGCCACATTAAAACCCACAGCGCTTCTTTGATCCATGCCACCAAAATAATTCCAGGGACAAACACAAATGAGGGATAATAACTAATTTAACTGGAATTATTGGAGAGTGACACTGTAGAAGATTAGGATTTCCAGAGCAGACTGTAATTGCTGGGAGATTGGGGTCTGATGCCTGTTTATCTATTCTATTCATCTCCCTCTGCATCTGTCCTTCTACTCGATCAGCTGCCCATTAGCCATCATTTAGCTACCGTTCCTGTCTTTTCCGCCTTCAGTGTCTCACCCTTTCTATCTGCTTGTTAGCTAGAACAGATGTAAGAAAATTGCGTTCTGCACAGAAGGTAAATGTGAGCTCTAATGGGCCAGACTGGTTTTGTATGTGCTGGTGTAACTTTGCGGAAGTAAGAGAAACACTTTTGGGTTTAGAGTAGCGCCGTGGACAGCAAAATTGAGCCCTCAACACTGATATATTGTTCGCTGCCTGTTTAAACCTTCTCTACAGGACTTTGGGAGATGAGTGAGATCCTAGGGCTAGGTTTTAAGACATCAGGATCCTGATTGGGATGATGTCCATTTGTGAGGAAGCACCTTCACTCCTCTAGCTGTTTCTTTCCTATTTCTCCAGCCTCCTCTCGTGAGCCTGATCCGATGTTCAAGTGCCCTTTGTAGGGGAATGCCGAGGGGTTAAGAGCCAGCACAGGTCTAGGTTGCACATAGTGCAATTACTGTCAATATCAATTTTCCATCCGATGACCCATCCATCAATGATCCCCCTATTGTGCCAAGCTACTGTGTGCCTCTCGCTATTACTACGTCTCCAGGTGATCTCACATTTCTCTACCTGGTATCTGTCTGCTCTTCTCGTCTACCCTGGACTATTCATTTAGACTCCATTTACCTATTCATTGCTGATTTTGCATATTAAAATCTCTGCCCATCTTTGCTTAGCTAATGGGGATATTCATTGGATCTCATTTTGTAATAGGACATTAATTAGACTTTTATAATAGGATCCCTTTGGAATTGCACGCTGCATCCACAAGAGGCCTCAATACTTACATGTTATTCCTGTGGAAACCAAAGGAATTAAACATGTTTTCGCTCTGGTCTTGAAGACTGACCATCAAGCTCACAAAACACGAGGTACACCTAATGAGTGGGGCAGTGTGTCTTCCCATATGTCATAAAAAAGCTCCCTCAAGTCAAGCTAGGGAGAACATACATACTCTACAGGAGGAATAATGAAATGAAATTAAGGAGATATATTGATGTGTCTGTGTAAACTGAAGAAAACGCGTGCCCTGGGGACCTCTGGGAATCTTGCGCTTGAGTATTCTTTAAGCTTCCATGGATTTTTGTCCGTGCGTTGAAAGTATTGTTAACCCCTGAGGAAATTTAGTGCCCAGGATCAATGAACATAACACACAGATGCCTAATAATAGAAAATGGGATTGACGTGTTGCTCTGGTAAAATCACCCCAGCAGTTAATTCTGCTGCTGCAACAAGCACGTCAATAAGGTTCCCTGCTGATTCACGGAAGGATTTGGGGATACAGCATGGCATCCGGGAAGACAGCAGAGTTGGGTTTGCCTCAGCTGTGCAGTCCCAAGCGTGGTGGAAAAAGGCAGAAATTTAATTCCAGCAAGGAGTGTGTGTTCTTCAGAATAGGTTTGGCCACTGAATCAGGGACAGCACATGGCAGTGCATTGGCATCCCACTTCTGAACTCCTGCAAGATGTTCCCCAAAGGCCCTGTAGCCCCAACCTCTCCTCCCACTTTCAGCTATTTCTGGCTGCTTCAGGGCACATGGGTGGATTTTCTGATCATTTCTGAGTTGGAAGACAGAAAGAAAGATTTCACGGGATTTCAGCTCCCTCTGGATCTGATCTTGCACTGATTTTGGAATATAGAAACATAGAATGGTTTAGGTTGGAAGGGACCTTAAGACTGGTTGTTTTTCAGAAATGGCAGGTTCTGAGGAGGAATAAAAAGTGTTTTTCTTTGCCTGGCCAGTGTGTGAAAGAAAGAGTGGTTAATTTTGTGGGAGACAGCATTTGAGAGGTTTTCTGTTCTGCATTAAAACATCCCAAATGATGGGACATTTGGAAGGTGAGCTGGTGCCCCATCCAGGCTCAGCGTATCATGGCCATCTCACCCCTGCTTAGAGCTGATCAAGTTGCCTGTGGGTTTCTTTTCAGGTGATGAAGTACCTCATACAGGTACGTGCTGCAGGACTGCAGATCTCCCCTGCTTCCCTGCCAGGCCCCAGCTGCTTGATCTGAGCTGGGATTTGCCTCCTGGATGTGTATGGCACATGGAGGCATGAAGCAGGAGAGACAGCAGGATTGCACCGGGCTCGTGTAGCCCATCTTTGGGTCCTATACGCAAGGGTTCCTTCTTCTCCATGCCACATGAGCAGGCAGTGGGGTTGGAATTGTGTTTGGAGAGAAAATGTTTGGCAATTTTGACTTAAAGATGCTGGTCCTGTTTATCTCTGTGATCCCTTAATCAGTGAGATGTCCTAGTCCTTCCTGTTGCCTTGACTGGACACCATCCAGCTGGGCAGCATGGTGTCTGTTGATACTATGGGATCTAGTGGGAGGTGATCCCATTACCCAACTGCTTGTGTAAAGCCACGTCGTTACCTCTCCACCGCTCTCTGGGCAGCTTCTCTGAATGCTGAACGCTTGCAATGATTTCACTTGCTCTGGATTGTGCTATGCGTTTACTCACAGAGAAAAGCCGGACACTCCAATTTGGATCCAGAGCGGGAAGCTTTACCTTTAACCTTGAGTTACCAACCCATGCAGGAACCTCAAGGTTGGTAACTCAAAGCCGGAGGAGGGAGAACTGCTGGAGTTTTCCAGGCGCTGATCCACAGACCAGGGAGATTTTGCACTGCTATATATCATAGAATCATGCAATGATTTGGGTTGGAAGGGACCTTTAAAGGCCATCTAGTCCAAACCCCCTGCAATGAGCAGGGACACCTTCAAACAGATCAGGTTGCTCAGAGCCCCGTCCAACTTGACCTTGAATGTTTCCAGGGATGGGGCATCTACCACCTCTCTGGGATATCTGGGCCAGGATTTCATGACCCTCATAAAAAATTTCTTCCTTATATCTAGGTTTCATGTGCCTGAACTCTTTGGTGTTTGTTCGATGTTTGTCCTTGTTTTGAAGTTGATCTTCTTTTTTCTTCCTTAAGCTTTGAGCTCATGGAGGCAGTCAGCTGTTAGTTGCTAGGTTGCAGTAAGCCCGTCGTACGGGCACACAACGTGCTGATGGAGCTGGGGCTGCATCTGAGAAATTTGGGTCTGGATCCAAATTTCAGATGCTCACAGATTTCAGGGCAGTCTGGATCTGGCTCTTCAGTTCTTCCCCTTCATGGGAGGTGAATCTCTAATCTCCTCTCTTCCTCAGCCCTTTCCAGACATGGGGATTTTGGGGTTGTGGATCAGACCCATCTCTGTGTCTCTAAATAACAATAAGGGGATTATCCTACTTGGGGGGGTAGGGGGTGGAGGGAGGAGTGGGCTCTGCAGGAGACTCTCTGGGACCCATATGTTGGGTAGATGGTTAATTTCTGCAGTCGGACTGAGACCAGCAATCTGTCTCGTGCCAAGGCTGCTAGGATGCCGTCTCACTGGGTGCCCCAGATCCCGTCCTGCCCTTAGTTTATTAAAGATCAGGAAAGAAATTGCTGATGGTGCCTACAGCACCGAGGAGGGGGGAGAGACGGGGGGGTGTCTGTGCAAGTCTATTACATCTGGGCTTCTTTCCAGCATGAATAAAAATGTTCTGTATGTCCGGAGTTATCAACATATTCTTTTTTATTCCTGTCAATTAATCTAATCTGAACGAGACACTGCTGCTCCCGGAATAATAGCCTGGAATGTAAGATCTTATTTCTCATCTGCGTTGTGGACTAGACTCTGACGCTGTTGGCCTGTTGATTTACTCCGAGCTGAATCAAACCCTCTTTGACCAAAGCGCTGTTGGCCTCGGTGAAGCAGCTCACCCGTGAGAGCAGGCAGCGTTGTTAGGGCACGAGGAGAGAGCATCATAGCCCTGTCCTGGTTCAGACGCCGTCTCTCTAACCCCATCCTGGTTCTTGGCACCTCTTGCCCTTCTCCCCGTACTGTTTATTTTTCCTTCCCACAGATGAAAGGCAGAGAAGCAAACCGCACGAACGCTATATTGTTCATGGCTTATTGAACAATTAGTTTCAGCTCAGGGTCTAATCTTCCGGCATTTCTTTGCTTTCCTTTGTATGCCATGCGTGTCTTGGAAACTTGTTGGCTGCGGGACTTGCGTGGCACTGGCGGACGGGCTCAGGACTTGGCTCAGAGGGATGCTGTGCCCAAAGCAAAGCAGGTGTGAACTGCTCTGGCTGCTCAGAGAGGAGAATTGCGGACTGTAAACAAAACTAAAGAAAAAAGGCTACAAAAACCGATTGCATGGGAGCGCCTTCTGCTCAGGGTTGGATATGCCCCTCTGGCATTCTTTTTCCCGAGGTCTCTCCATCAGCTGGCTGAGGTTTTAGAATCACAGAAACACAGAATCATAGAATTGCTGAGGTTGGAAGGGACCTTTAAGATCATCAAGTCCAACCATTACCCTACCCTGACAAAACCACTTCTAAACCACGGCCCCAAGTACCACATCTACCCTTTTTTTAAACACCTCCAGGGATGGGGAATCCACCCCCTCCCAGGGCAGCCTGTTCCAATGTTTAATAACCAGTTCAGTGAAAAAATGTTTCCTAATATCCAATCTAAACCTCGCCTGGCATAACTTGAACCCATTTCCTCTCGTCCTATCACTTGTCACTAGGGAGACAAATTTCTAAACCCGTTTCAAGCCTTTTTTTTAAACCCTTTAAACCTTTTCAACCCTTTTCAAGGCTCTCCATGGTTCCTTTGCCTGGTGGGCTGTGTCGGAAGCACGGGCGATCTGTTGGTGCATCTCTCCCTGTAAAGCCAGGAGGGTGCGGGGAGCCCGGCGGGCACCAGGACGTGTCTTTGCAGAGCAGGACGGTGCCAGCACTCCCCTCCTGGCACCAGCGCAGGGCTGCATGTGCTCTTCGCTGTCTCCTGAATGAGGTTTGCTGCTGCATGCCAGGACCTGGTATGTTTGTGTGTCTAGGGGAGGAAGCGGTCCCACATTGTCTCTGCACCATATTCCAGCGCCATCGCAGGGTTTCGGGCTGGTGGATCATTGTGGCTTTGCATGGGGTGACCCACAGCCATGAACCTTTGCTCACAGGGTCGGAAAAGGAGAGCTGTGTCTCCTCTCTTGCCCAGCAGCTTGCTCATTTGGGCTCTGCTCCCATCTAACTCCAACCTGCCATGTTTCCCATCCCCGGGGCTTGTGACACTGATGCGTGTTTGGGATTTTTTCCAAGGGTTGTAGCAACTCCTGACCTCTCCCTATGCAGACTTGCACATGGATATATCAGATCTTCTCACATCCATTCATCCAGAGGTTTCTCACCCCTGTGCATTCACAGCAGAGCATTTTGCATATATTTTTTTCTCCCACATTTGGGCTCCTCCTGCCCTCCCTGCTTGAGTTCAGCTATCTTGATACTGTTCGCTAGTCCATACGGAGGGTTCAGTTCACGTGACCGCCCCATTAGCTGCTCTAACTAAAGCCTCAGGCAAATAGTCATTGAGGATTTATTTTTATTAAAAAAAAAAAAAAAGTCGGATTAAGTATTCTGATGAACAAGAATAACATTAGCAGCTGTGCCTGCTCAGCCGACATGATCCCATCCCTCATATCATAAGCTGATTGCCTGTATGGGTCAGTAAGTTGTCCCAGCAGCCCCTCTCCGATAATGCTTTGCAGATTGTTTTCATAGTGCATGAGGTGTCTGGAGAGGGCTGCGATACCTGGAGAGGCTTCGTGGGTACAGAAATCCCTTCTTCAGATGCCTTTGAGCATCGAGTTGAACACACCTTAGGGCTGCGATTGCAAGAGACCACCTTGCGAGTCCCACGCATGGCCAGTTTTTTATCCCCATGGCACAGAAGCATCCCCAGTTCTTCTGGCTAAAGTCCCTGGAGGGGGTGATGGAGAGACTGGGCATCCTTGGGTCAGCCTTTGCTCGGTGGGAAGAGATGACCTGAGGCTTTCTGCTTGTAGAACATGAAGCTGTCACCTGGGCGAGCTGTGCTGCACCCTCTGATGGCTGAAAGGGAGGCACAGGGGGTCGGTGGAGGGGAACAGGGAGGCAACAAAACTGCTGTCACACAGGGGAGCAGGGGACAGGCGATGCTCTGCCACCATCCGACATGGAGCCGAGCAATTTGCTTGGGTCACTCCCACTGTAAGGTCCTCGGTTATTGAAGTGGTGCCAGCCTGGGGAGCAAATCCCTTCCTCTGCCTCCAAAGCACCCAGAATTAGGGCTGCTCCTCGCATGGGTTTCTTTCCCCTGGTGAGCAGTCCCCGGGCCCACGCTCTCCCTGCCGGCTGGCAGCCGGCGTTTGTGTTCTAACGTTGGTATTAATGATATCAACAGTCACCTTAAATCCCGCTAATGCTAAACCCTGAGCTGGCACCGGGCTGGTGACTAGCTTCTGCTTCACAGGGGCTTGCCAAAAGCTGTGGGATGCCCTTTGAAGATGGGGAAGCGAGCGCCATAAAATTATACAGCCTTATTAGTAGCATTATTATTTGTTCTCCGCAAACATCTGAGACTCTTCTTCATCCCCACTCCCCCACCCCCCCAACTCCCATGCTTGAAAACAGTGGCAGCTTTCAGGAACCCGCAATCAGAGGCACCATTCAGCGGCCCCAAACCACAGGTGAGCATCCCAGGGGATGCTTTCTTGTCCCTTTCCAAGATGCATCTCTCCAGGAGGGCGATGTGTGCATCAGAAGCCGCTGTGCCATGTAGCTCTGCTGCCAAGAGATAAATCACAGCGTGGGCATGCAGGCTGGCAGAGGAGGGCATCCCCTATGGATGCCAGCCCTTAGGAGCTGGGGGCTAGAGACAGAGGAGAAAGCCCAATTTTCCAGGCTAACTGGAAAGCGGTCCATACCCTGCAGCGTGGAAAGGTGGATGAGGTCTTGCTGGCTTGCTGTGGTCCTTCACTCTCTTGTTTCTGTTATTTAAGGAGTGGGTTTGCCGAGGTGGACGTTTACCTGGTGGAAGTGGGCACTGTGGCGCAAAGCCCGGTGCGATGCAGCAGAGGCATTGCTGAGCCACAGTTTCTTGTGAGGGGCTGAAGGAACTTCTCTGTTCTCTGTCCAAAAGACAGATCCCACATTCCAAACCCGCCTGGACGCTGTCCTGTGCAACTTGGTGTAGGTGACCCTGCTCTGGCGGTGGGGTTGGACTAGATGATCTCCAGAGGTCCCTTCCAACCCTGACCGTTCTGTGATTCTGTGATCCATAGCTTCTAGCTGAAAATCTGTTTTTATTTTAGCTTTTGGAGGATTTTCTTAGTAATCTTTTACAGTGTATAAAGACGTGACTGTGACTTCAGTCCATCTGTCTGTCTGGGCTTTTCTCTGCAGCTTACTCCCAGGATATCTTGTATTATTTTAGGTCCTCTGTTTCAGTGCTGTGGACTAGAAAAATTATATATTTTTTCTCTCTGAAATCTTCTAGCCATTTCTAGTGGATGCAGGATTTTCAGCTGTTTTCTCTTCATGGGGAGGACACTGTCACAGGGATAAAGGGAAGAGTGTATGTGTCTTCAGATGGTGATGGACGCAGTAGAAAGGGCTGCGTGAAGCTGTTGCTCCCCCTATTCTGCAGGGAGAACCCTCTTTCTTCTCAGTGCAGAGGAGCAGCTGTTGGGTCCCAACCAAGCGGCACTTCTCTGATGCTTCAGGGAGTTGTTTCATAAACATAGAATAATAGAATGGTTTAGGTTGGAAAGGACCTTGAAGATCATCGAGTTCCAACCCCCCTGCCATAGGCAGGGACACCTCCCACTAGACCAGGCTGCCCAAGGCCATGTCCAAAACATCTCTTGGTCGCTTGTGAACAGGGCCCATGTAAGAATCATGATCTGTGAGCCTACAGTTGACTAGACTTTAAGGGGCAAACAGAGTAAAGAGAGGTTCTCCCAGCTTGGGGCAAGTATCCCATATCCAACATGGTCGGTACGGGATGCTTATGGGAATGGGATAAGAGCAGAGAGGGAAGCCGGTGCTTAGACCCTCAGCTTTCATCAAGAAGATGAAGAATTCGTGCAAAAAGTTGTGTTAGGACTGTCCTGTTGAATTGCTGGAGATGATCTCCCACCCATGTGTGTGTTTAACCCCTTTCTGAATCGCTCCCTCTCCTTGGCCCCTCCAGATCTGTGCCATCTGCGCCCGAGCTGCACCAGGGCAATACCTGTGCCGTCTTCTAATAAGGGAGAAAATTAGAAGGGAAAAACCGGGCAGAAAAAGGAGCAAAAGTCCCGCTTCTGACATGGGAGATTAAATAATTAGCAAATGTGGCAGGAAAGACGATGAAAAACAAGTGCAATGATTCATGTTTTATGTCTCCTACTGTACAGAACACTTTAAAGTGTCAGACAGCATGACAGTCACTCTTTAAAGCCAATTAAAGTTTTATAATAAATAGAAGCTTTTTTTTTTTTTTTTTAATCTCTCTCTCCATGCGGTGGTGATGTAGTTCGCTGCAGAGAGCCTGGCGCTGCATTTGCTAGAAATCCACAAACAAATGGGTACAGAGGCCTGCTTTTCAAAAGCCTCTTTCATGCCCCTCTACTCCACTCTCTGCCCCTCTACTCCACTCTCGTGAGATCCCACCTGGAGTACTGCGTCCAGCTCTGGAGTCCCCAACATAAGAAGAACATGGACCTGCTGGAGCGTGTCCAGAGGAGGGCCACGAGGATGATCCGAGGGCTGGAGCACCTCTCCTATGAGGAGAGGCTGAAAGAGTTGGGGCTGCTCAGCCTGGAGAAGAGAAGGCTCCGGGGAGATCTTATTGCGGCCATCCAGTACCTAAAGGGGGCCTACAGGAGAGCTGGGGAAGGACTTTTTACTGGGGCATGTAGCGATAGGACGAGGGGGAATGGCTTCAAACTGGAAAAGGGCAGGTTTAGATTGAACATTAGGAAGAAGTTTTTCACTCTGAGGGTGGTGAGGCACTGGCACAGGTTGCCCTGAGAGGTTGTTGAGGCCCCATCCCTGGAAGTGTTCAAGGCCAGGCTGGACGTGGCCTTGGGCAACCTGGTCTAGTGGGAGGTGTCCCTGCCTATGGCAGGGGGGTTGGAACTCGATGATCCTCAAGGTCCTTTCCAACCTAAACCATTCTATGATTCTATGATTTACCTTCCTTAAATTCAGCACCGGTGGGGAAAGTAGCCGTAATAATATCACATTTTTTTTTCATTGTGCTTTTCATTCAAGGAGATTGCAGCCAATAACCTGGAGAGGGTAGGGAGAGATGCTCTCTTTTAATGGTTGGGCAAGGGGATTTGGCAGCTTGGAGATCGGCAGAGCAATACGTGGGCTGGGAGCAGATTTTGAGACCCCCGTTGCCAGGGAATTCCTTTGGAGAACGCAGGTCGTGCTAAGCTCTGCAGGTAAAGTTGGGCTTGGAGGTCAGATGGGGGTCCAATTAAGTGAGGCAGGGTCATTTTTGGGGCCAGGAGAGCAAAGGCTGCAGGATGCAAGACAGAATGACCTGGAATCTATTTTCTTTGTGCACCATCTCCTGGGGGAGACTGATGGTTTTTGACCTCTTGGACTGGCAATACTGGAAGTTGCTGTAAATTGGGAGCAGCTCTGGTGGAGGCCATGCTGAGGGGCCCATGAGGACTATGGTTATCGTAGCCTTCACCTCTAAGTTTCCCCATAGGTAGCATGGATATGAGAAATATTCTGGATTCATATTCATATTCTGGATATGAGAAAAGTTCCACGGGACTTATTTCACCAAACTCCTCTTTGGCAGCTTCACAGCTCATTGCTGGTTTTGTATTAATGGTGCTTCTTGACAAAGAAAAGGGATTTCCCACTGCTCCAGACTCTGGAGTAAGATCAGGTTCACAGTTCTGAATCAGATCTTGCTTTCCTCAAGCCCAGGGAAGAAGCCATGGATGTGACTCCTCTTTCAGCCACCACAGCCTCTTCATCCTCCTCTTTTTTCATTTACACTCCCATCAGCGGCGCTCATATTTATGCATCTTTATCTCGCACACGCAAAAATACACCTCCAACCCATTGAAATTTTAATCCAATTAACATTAAAAGAAAATGAAAGGACACTGAAATTGGAGGTCCCCCTTGCCATAGCCAGCAGTCCCCCTTGGCTGAAATATCTCTCTGAACCTCGTCAGACTGGAGCCCATGATTCCCTGAGCGGCATCACTTTTATGTTTTGGAGTGGACACCTCAGATGCAGAAAAACAGCTTCTTTGTCAGATATCTCCTCGGTTTTAGTTGGGAGGGTGATCAAATTATTCCACAGCCTTCCTGCCAGAGGGGAGTTAGAGGAGCGGTGTCCCCGCTATTAGGCAAAGATCCCTTTAATTGGACAGGGTGAATATTCACTCTTTAATAGCGACGGGGCTCTAATCCTTCCTTATGTGGCTGCCGTCCCCCCTCCCGAATGTTTTTTAATGACCCGTTGTCTAGATCATTAATATCACAAGTGCTGACACTGGTAGGAAATACAACAATCAAAGAGAGACCCTGAGAGGTCCGGGAGCAACAACACTTTCCGTCTCCCCTTTGTTGTGGAAAACGCCAGCACGGGTGCCCTGCAAAACTGAATCAGCAGTGAGGTTTTGGCCTCCTGCGGTGGGCGAGGGGAGGGTTAATTCTGGCAAATTGCAGAAGCTCAATTAGTTCAATTAGGAGCTTGAAAACTAAAGCAGCTCTTCCCCAACGCCAGTCTAGGACCGGAGGCTCTGCCTGCAGGCTCAGGAGCACTCCCACACCGCCCCGTTCCCTGGGGCTTGCAGCTTTTGAGGGCAGCCTACGTTAAAGAGGGAAGGTCAGATTCCCACTGCCTTTACTCCATCCCAGACTAGAGGCGCTTTGTAGAAATCCATGACGTTACTCCAGCATATTCTTGGAGGAAGAATTTGGTCCAGAGAGTCCCAACTGGGAGATATTTCATAAACGGATGAGAAGGAAAATGGTAAAATCCTTTTTTTCTTATTTTTTTTCTTATTTTTTTCAGCATTCTTTTGAGTGCCTTCCCAATAGTGCATGAGCAACAAGCACTGGTCACATCTATCCGTCCCCAACTGTATTTTTTTTGCTGGGTGACAGCACCTGCCTTTTGATAATCTCAGAAGGTGATGGGGGTATTAACATAACAAATCTGCGGCTGTCTAGAGAGTACCATGTTGCTGGCGTGTCACAGAATGCGTACATTGAGTACTGCTAAGTTCCCATTGCTCTAAACCCACCCTACGTATTAAGACTTAATGAATTTCTACATGAGGAGCCGGTGTTGGCAATGCCCTTCTCTCCCTCCCCCTGTGGCATATCACATTTTGCAGCTTTTAGCCTCATACTGAAGGCCTTGGGAAATGCTTTGCAGTGACCATGTGTCATGGTGCGTCTAGTAGATGCTCTGCAGCCCCCCTGCATTAAAGGTGCCTGCGGTGGCAGGGAGCTGGATGTGACCAACATGATGTTTTCTGATGTTTTTTTTTAAGATTTAAATGGAAGGGTTTGTTCATGGTGGTGGTGGGGTGGCCCCAGGCTCTGCTGAGTCTATACCTGCAGCATCCCTGCGGTGCCGTGCACTGATTTTGTGTGTGGTCCAAGCAGCATGACCCACTCCAGAGAAAAAACACCTGACCCCAGCATCCCGGCCACTTGTTCTCACATCATTGCATCCTCCTTGGGCTGTTTGTACAGCCAGGTCACCGACGGGTGTGAAAAAAATGCAGGGACTGGAATAATACACATATTTTTTGCTAATTCAGTTCCCGGCTGGATTGAGTTTGCTGCATGGCACTGTGGGCACAGATTTGTGCTGATACGAGGAAAAGGTGACGTGGGGAAGGGGGTGAACAACCAAGGCTGGGAAAGGGCACAGGGGAGGGCTCTGGTCTATCCCACGTTGGTACATCCAGGAGAGAAACGCTGGTCTCCCTGCGATGGGGCAACAGCCCAGCAATACTCTTGACAGCCGTGGATGGGAAGAAGTGACTCATCTCTCTGGGTTACATTAGATGAGTGAAAAGCGTTTGCCTAAGCTAGAATTTAATGAGAAAATAGGGGTTAACAACCTCCAAGTCCTGGCTGTTCTGGGAATATCAGCTTCAATTTTTTCCATCCTTTCCCGTCGAATTTATACCAGGGTGGGTAACGCTCACCGAGGTGCCCCAGCTGCAGTCTCTCCCTGATGCAGCACAGGATTGGGCTCAAAGCTGTCATCTTCCAGCGAGATACAGGATGCCACACTGGGGAGAAAATATGTTTACTCCCAAGCTTTCTTTTTCTTTCTAAGCTTCCCCCCCACCAAATGATTAACTTCCCAGTCCCCTTGCGCTGCAGACAGTGTTTGTGCAGCTTTTATTACCTGAGCTGCTCTGGGAGAGGAAGTTCTGTACCATTGGTGAACCACACGTCTCTCCAGAACATCTCAAGTGGCCGCCTGTCTCTCCTTTCGTGCTCATCCAGGCTGCCTCCGCGAGCCGCCGCAGGAAGCGAGGCAGACTCCTCTTGCAAACCACAGAAAGGCGCCTTTCTCTCCCACCCCTATCAGTCCTGTTCAGATTCACGTGGCTGGCACTGCCGTGGTGCACGTTGACGCAACCCCTTTTGTTGGCCCGGCGTCCCGCGCTGCTGGATGAGATGCCATCTGGAGGCAGCCTGCCTCAGCCTGACAGCGTGATGGATGGTGTCATAGGTGACGCGTTGTTGACACCTGCTTATCTTTCTATGCTTGGTTGCCCCAACCTCAACACATTCATTAGATCGGCATCTGTTTGCAATAGCTTCTCGACATCTGCTCTTGGTTACCATGGCATGCACTGAGGTGTGTGGACGGGCAGGGGTGGAGAAGCTGGGCTGTTGGATGAGTTTAGGCTTATGAGGTCTAAGCGTGATGCCGGGTTGATTTATAATTACGCCGCTCTCCTCCCACAGGCCCTCTAAGTCTTGAAGGAGCTACTCATATTAATGCAGTCATTTTCCTGGAAGGTGTGAACCTCCAGGCTGGGGTTTTCTTTTGCTTTGTAAAATCAGGGACGCTTCAGGGTGGAATACGGTCCAGAGAGTGGGGCCATGACACTGCCCAGGGATAGCTCAGTGGTCAGGCATTTCTCCTTTCCAAACTGCAGAAAACTGGCTGTTCTGGCTGGGTTATCATCTGTTTTCAGGCTGCGTTTGTCCTTGCGCACATTGTATGAACATTTTTTTCTTGAAAACAAACACATGGGAATGCACACGTACCTTATTGCGGAGCCCAGAATAACACAAAGGACCTTCTCTGTGCAGAGCTCAATGGGCTGTCGAGCTGCAGCCTCTAAAGACCAACTCTTTCTCAGGGCAGAAATATGTTAAGACATCTGCATATAACTTTCATACACAGGGAGCATACGAAGGCATGTTCTTTCCTACGTAGAGCTGGAGGCAGTCCTGCATTCATCTGTGGCTCCTGGATCCTGGCAGGCATCTCCACGATGAAAGGCTCCGACTGTGTCTACTTTGCAGGTGCCATACACTAACTGTCTGCAAGCACAGACTTCCCATCAAGGGCTGTTGGATGGCCAAGAAACCCAGATGTCCACAGCGTATGCACGTGGTGGCTGCCCATGGCAGGCACAGTAAGTCAGGTCTGTGTGTGCGCACAGGTCGCATGCGTAACTCATAGCCACACGGAGCCCGTGGGATGCTAAGGAGTGACCCAGAACAGCCTAGAAAATGTATATGCCCCTTGGGGTCAAAATGGGAATCTAGAAGTCCCGCTGGCTTGACAGATATGTTAATGCTGGCATAAGAGCTGGAAAACCTAAGAAACGCCACTGTGGCTTGCTGTAATATCGCAGCCCCTTTTGACCCTTGCCATCCATAGAATCACAGAATGGTTTGGATTGGAAGGGACCTTAAAAGGCCATCTAGTCCAACCATCCTGCAATGAGCAGGGACATCAACTAGATCAGGTTGCTCAGAGCTCCATCTGACCTGACCTGGAATGCTTACAGGAATGGGGCATCCATGACCTCTCCGGGCAACCTGGGCCAGTGTTTCAGCACCCTCGTAAAAAAAATTCGTCTTTATATCTAGTCTGAAGACCTCCTGCCTGTGTAGCTGTGCCTAAATACTCCTTCTCTCCCCAGCCTACAGGCACACAAGGGAGAACACAGGCAAGTCCACAAACTCATGGTTCGTCTGGGACACTGCTCCCACAACCACGAGCGGTGGGGTCTTCTTGGTAAAGATGTCTCCCACAGGCGGTGCCTCTCTGGCAGTAAGATGAAAGAAGAGAACGGGCCATGCCCTCTAAGAGCCTCTAGCAGAAAATCTGATCTTTGGGAGTAGTTATTTTAACTTTTTACAATACATCAAGACTAATAAAAGACCCAACCACATGAACAGGAGCAGCTTTATGGGCCAGCGGAGACTATTTCTTGACTTATTTGCTTGATCTCCTGCAAGCCAGCCTCTCTTTTCTGCCTTTGATGGCACTTTAATCCTCTCACCTTTTTTTGCCAGGCCATGTTTAATCATAACCCATCAATGACAGCGTTTGAAAAGCTTGTCCTCAGTCAGTGATTCAGTGCCGGGCATTGTGGATACTGGCAGCAATGTTCAAATGGGCTGGATGAAAGGGGTTCTGGGTGATACCCGCTGGCAAGGGTTAAATTGTACTGATGGGAGGGCATTAACAGACCGTCAAGGGCATGTCCTGAGCACCTGGCCTGAAATATCTCCTTTGAAACACTGGTGCTGATGCTGTATAGATGAGACTGATGAAGCTCTGAGCACTGGCCCTTATAATTACTACAAACTAAACCAAACTTCCCAGTCTCGATGCACTGGCTTTCCCCCTCTCAATGTATGTGCTTTCTCCCTGGTTCCTCTATTTAATCCACTTGATTATTTTTTTCATGCCCCCCTCCCCCTGCCCCGTATCCCATCTATCCCCATCCCCGCCATCCTTCCCCTTTCCTTCACTTCCCTTTGCACTCTGACCCCGTAACGTGTGGCCATTCCTTCTCTGATGTTGATCCCTCTTTGTCTTCATTCATTCCTGTCTCCCTCCCACATCCTCTCCCCAATCTGTTCAAGGCTCCATTCCTGTTGCAGACACTATCTCAGCTCTGGAACAGCACATGACACTCCTGGCAGTCGTTTTGAGCTTGGCTGCTGTCCCCAAGTTGTCTAAGGCTCTTCTGAGAATGATGAGAAGCTGCTGTGTGCCTTCAAAGTCACAGCTAATTGCATTAGCTCCAGATCACGTAACTCCCGTAGATGACAGCTGCCAAATTTAGGAGCACTAGTGAGGTCTTATAGAAGATGATGGGGATGATGTGTTGGATTCAGCATAAAGGAAATCCTGGGTGCTGTCAAAGGCATCGGTGGTTGGTTCTTCTATTTTTTCAAGATGGTTATTCCCTCTTATTCCGTCTATATTATCAACCCATTCTCAAGACCAGCATTGCCCATCATCCCCACCAAAAACGCAGGGTTACGTAGGAGCATCAGTCTGAACAAAGTTTGCCAGAGCAGGGCAGACTTAATACTTTCACATGGACCCAAGATTGGTTTCTCCGGTGGCTGGATGAAGCACGTGCCTCCATACGGTCAGAGCGTGCCACAGTGCAGGTGGCTCACGGTCACCCCTAGAAAGGGCTTCCCGATGGCTGTCACAAGGGGTTGTGGAGTATCTGGTGTACCTGTGCATAAATACAGCACCCTTGAGCTAAAAACACTGGGGCAGCAGGACAGCGTGCAAGCTGCACGGCTTGCATTGCTTCACGCCGTTCTCAAACCTGCTTCATCTCATAGTGCACATGTATCTCATTGCTCCTGTTCTTCTTCTCCTTGTTTTTCTAGTGGTCTTTGCAAACGAATCACAGTTTCCAAACTATCTCGAAACCCAAAACACTTGCGTCAGAGGCATCCTGGTGTTAAATATTGACTCTGAGAGCCTTCTTCACTCATGTCTGTCCCAGGGCTTCTACATTCCTGACTTTGCAGAACTTATGAGAAACAGGATGAAATTCATCCACCTCCACCAAAACTTTGAGGTGATTTGGACTACTACCATTTCCCTCTCCCTGTTTCCCTGTCACTGAAGCCATAGCTGGGAACTTTTTTTTTCTGTAGTCAATCTCACAAGATCAGCTGCTGTGTTTTCCCCCGCTGATGGAGGATATTAACAATATCTGAACTTGAGAACATAGCATTCTCTGGGGAGGTCACACAGCGAGGTTCACGTAAGGTGGTATCCTTTTTCTTCAAGATCATTGATGATTCTTCTGTCTGGAGCATTCCTCTAATATGAGAGCAAAACAAGCATCCACAATGCAACAGGAGATCTAAACTCAGTTCTTGCAGTGCTGAAATAAGGCTATGATCACCCAGTCCCTGTAGCTAGAGGGCAAAAATGTCACAGCTGAAGTGATCAGGAATAAGACAGGGTTTTATCTGATGAGATCTCATACAGCACTGTTTCAGTTTATCTCCGTAGCAGATACGAATTCACACCCAAGTATCGCAAAATCCTGTGGTTTAATTTGGGCACAGAAGAGACATGAATATTAAGAGACAAGAATTAAATATAGCTCTTGGCCATCTGATTGCATGGCTTCTATTCTTCCCTGCACTCATATTGCTCTCTTTGGAGGAGCCCAGTAGAGATCTCATAGCTCGTTTAGCTCTGGCCCCATGAGAGGATCCAGGAGATCTGGTAAGCCTCGTCCCCTTCCAGGTCATCTGAGGATGCCGGGTCCTGCAAAGCAGGTTGATTGGTGTGAATGCATATGATGGGACATGCTGCTTAGGAGTTGACACCTCATTTCTATTTGCTCTGTTGGGAGACTATCACAAAAGTTTCTTTTTTTCTGTAGGATGCAGAACTCCTAGAGAGGATTTTTTTTTCAGATACCACAGTTCCTGTTCATTTTTTACCACAAGACTGGCCTCTGAAAAGTCAGTTAATCTGGTCAGACAGAGAAATTATACTTTGAGGACCATGCACTCAGTCAAAAGAGTTTGGTGTTCGTTAATTAATTCTGTGTGTATAGTGGTTGCATCTGCTGGATGATTGCATCTGCAACCCAGGGAGATTACAGTTGACATATTCAAAGCCACCTAACAGATTTAAGAGAAACGGAAAAAAAGCCCCAAACCCAAGCAAACCCCTCCTGCTAGTTTGAAGGAAAATTATTTTAAATCCCCTAATCGGCTCTGAGATGAACCTCTAAGCAACATGTTCAAGGTCACACGGGGAGCCTGTCACAAGGGGAAGTGCTAACCTAGATCTGTGGGGCTCCAACCGTACAGCATCCTCTCTTCACCTGGCTTAGGGAACAGGTAATCCCTCCGAGCAGTTCTCTCCCCGGCTGGAGAGAACGACCCACCCTCCTCCCAGCAGTCTGCAAGGCCACCCCCTCCATGGAAATCGCCATCCACTTGTGGTCCAGCTGAGAATAAAAAAAATTAAAAAAATAAAGAAATAAACACCCCAAAAGACTAAATCTAAAGAAAGTGCACGTAAAAAATTTGCTTAGGTCTCCATGTAGAAGGTGGGAAGAAAGGCAGCGAAGGCTCTGTATGGACCGAACTGTTCGTTGCTGTGAATACCACTATCATGCCTCCCACGTTTTCCAGCCAGACGGCTCAAGTCCGTGTTAATCTCCCTTCCATGCATAAGCCTTTCTAAATCCCTTGGTTTGCGAGCCCTGGGTGGCAAGCGATCACCCTTGTTAGAGTAGGAAGAACCGAGGTGGAGATCTCGCGGGGCGCAGATGTGAACACTTGACGGTATTTCCCTGGTTTTTGCCGCTGAGAACTCACGCCCGGGGCTCTCCGATCGATAGTTGTAGGCACAGTTGCTGCTGCAAGGTATAAGTTACTGATTATTTTTTTTTTATGCAGAGAGGACCAGGGATATAAATAACCCAGTAGATACAGTTGTGGAAACCAAGCTCTGGCTATGGACTGTGTTTACATTCAGGGCAGGGGACGGGGATGCTTGGAGGGAGGCGTTTCGAAGGTGACTCCCAGTTCTCCTGATGACTAATAGCTGCAAACTGATACAGCAGATTCTTTCCAGCATGAAGCGGGCTGAGGGATGTCAGCAGTGCTCGGAGGTGATGTGAGGGCATTTCATGCCAGGGGCTTTTCAATCAGTGCCTACTGTACTGTCACATGGAGACAGAGCTGTTTAGCATCTATATCAGGTGCTGGGAGGTGAAGCTTGTGCGTTAGATGCTGCAATGGTCTCTTGGCATGGTGGGGAAGGTCAGTCAGTGTAGTTTACTCCGTTTTAATTCTCTGGAGATATAAGGGACTCTGTTTACCGTATCCCTTTTTCTCAAGGGGTTTGAAAAGTGCCATGAGATCCTTTTGTATGGACTGAATCCTCCCGGTCTGGCACTGCCAGATGAATTGTAAACAGGGAGAACAGAAAAATGAGTTTATAAGGGAGAGATTTTGAACACAGCTTTAGGGAGGGGAGCTATGATGTGGCTTTGAGCCATGAGGGGCAAATCTCAGAGGGTTCATCACGTGTGCAAGACTCAGCTCTTCTCTGGTGACACACAAGCCTTTGGGATATTTGCCCGTGAACCGAATGTGCCCAGTTTGCCTCTGAGATTTTTAGGTCTCCCATTGAGCCAGATTTCGCAGCTGAAAAGCCTTTCTCATGTGCTCAGATGGCTCAACTTCTGGCTGAGATGGAGCTGTGAAGAAACTGTGAAAGGAAAAGCAAGGTAATGGATCGGTTTAGAAACAGTCTCGTGAAGCAGAGTCAGAGTTGTGGAGAGGAAAAGCTCAGTTTGCTTTTCGGGTCAGCTCTGATTTTACTTGTCATCGTCTGGGCTCGTGCAGCCTCTGTAAAGACATCACTGTCTTAGCCTGGATGTGACTTGTTGATGTCTTGTGTCTTCCAGTGCCATCTGGACCACGTTTAGCTGAATACCTCCAGGGGTTTGTAGCAAGCCAGAGATTGGTTGGGCAAAGCTTCAGAGAAATCACATCTTGGTCTTTGACGAGCTGTGCTCGGAAAGGAAATCCCACAGCCTGCAAAACCCCAATACCTTTTGAGAGTGCCACGGTTGTGTCATGTGGGCAAATTGGCAGAGCTGACTAGTATGCCTTGAGTCTGCCCAGCCAACCTCTCCAGGTATGTGGAGCATCTCACACTCCCAGAGGAGGAGGGACATTTAAAAAGGCATAGACCAAGCAAACCTGAATGCTGCAGAGTGGGAGGTATGAAGCCTGGACCAGGAATGGATCAGGATTATGTGTCTTGTGTTGTGAGCTGAACTTGGATTTAGACTCACATGAACTTTGGAGAAGTCATAAGCAAAATGTAGAGCCTTGTTGCTTAAGCTCAAAGCCTGCCCTTGCTGTCTGTAGGAAGCTGCACCCAGGCTGGAGCAGAGCTAATACTGAACTGACAGCCCTGAAGTCTAGGATTGACTTGAGCATTAAATCAGGACTGTATGTAAAGATGTAATATAGATAAAGGTTTATGCTTCCCATCCCTAATTCCTTAATCTAGGAAAGACTCAAGCTTTGGAGAGGCAACAGGCTGTGAATCCTGAATTTCACTATCCACTCTCTATTCTTTTTTTGAATCTTTGCTTCTTTTTCAGTCTGGGGTGCCCTTCCTGCTCCACTCCAGATAGAGCCACAGAGATTTCACTGAACACAGTGGCTGTTTCACAGTTTAAAAATAAATAAATAAATCAATCTCTCACTTCCCTGCTGTTGCAGAACTCAAGCTCGGGAGTGGCTGGGTTAAGCTGGACTCACATCTGAAACAGGAGCCAGGCTGGAGGCAATACCATCCTTTTCTTGGTCCTACATGTCTCCTTGCTGACCTGGACCTGACTCTACCATCCTTCCTGGTGTTTTTCTAATTGCCCTCTTCTCTCTTACTATGAGAGATTTAAGGACAGATCTTTAACACGCAGCATCACTGACTGTTGGCTTCCTTAAGATCTGGGAAGGTGGCTAGGACGCAGAATCTTCCCTAATTTCTTGTTTGCATCCCTTGCACAGACTGGCCGTCTATTCCTGCAGGACCTGCCATGTCTGCAGTCCTGTCTTTGGCTTGCACTCAACATTGGCTGTTGTCCAAAGACTCACACCAGGTCCGGCATCGCTGGGACAAACTGCCAGAAACAATCCTCAGATCTCTCTGGTCTTAAGTTAATTCAGTGCTCTCAATGGATTAATTTCAGAGCTAAAGACAGATACGGAGAGCCGTAATTACCTCTCTCCCACACGTATCTGTTCCCCGAGCCTGCATGTGATTTTTGCATTGCAGAAAGTTTCTCAGTGGCTAAACTCCTGCTGTGTTGTCTAATGAATTTAAGAAAAAAAAAAAGAAGAAGAAAAAATAGGAAAAAAAAAGAAAGTAAAAATGGGAAAAAGTAAAAAGGGAAAAAGTAAAAAGGAAAAAAGAAAAAGGGGGGAAATGGAAAAAAGAAAAAAAGAAAGGTTCAGGGCATCACTGTGCAGGCAAAGAATGAATCAAAATGAGGAGAGAACCTGCACCTAGACAGTTACCTCTAGCTAGAAATCGCACCATAAAAACCCATTCCAGTTTGCTTATTTGTGTACCCTCTGTAACAATCAGTTTAGGCGTTAATTTGGAGTATCCAAAACCAGTCTGGGTGCCCCAGCACGAGTCTTGAAGCATGGAGAGAAACTCAAGGAGACCTGATGGACTGAAGAGCTCCCAGGGTGGAGGGGACAAGGAGACTGCCAGCTCAGCTGCTTCCCCATCAGCTTGCCCGTGGGGAAAACACCTCATTTTGCTTTGCTGAATGCCCCGTGGTCTGAATTCCTCTCCGTGGGTTGGGTTGGGGTACCAATCTCCCTGCTCTCTATAAAATTGCAGCGCATCCTCTGGTGCGTGGCCAGGTGGCCCCACCAGCCTGACTCCAGGCTGCTTGGAAAGAGAGGTGCTGTTGCGAGCAACTCTCCTTCCAGGCACACATGCAGGCGGCTGTTTTTAGAAGCAAGCAGATGATGTGCTAATTAGAAACAGGGCACGAGCCGTCCGGGCTGGTTTCAAGTGTCGCTCCTTTTATCAGGACTCAGAGGGTAAGGGGAGAGCTCCCTGGCTGGGGAACAGAGCGTCTCCCTTTGTTGGGAGGAACAGAAGTCCCACAGACAGAGCTGGGAAAAGAACACTGGGTCTGGAGGCAAATAAAGGCCACATCAGTTTTATCAGTCCTGCAGGAGGAGGAGGAAAAATCTGGAGTTAAGATTATGGGGTTGGTGGTACCCATGGGTAGTGAGAGTATCGGGTGGTGCTATCGGACTTGATCCTTCGCATCAGGGCAGAAAATCTTCTGCCCTTGGACCAGACAGTTGGATGCTTTTGTTTCGTACGACATGGTTCAGTGATGGGCTTGGTAGCATTAGGTTAATGATCAGACCCGTCGATCTGAAGGGTCTGTTCCAACCTAAATGATTCTGTGATTTGATTCTATGATTCTGTGATTCACAGGACCCCGCACACTCACGTCAGTGGATGGTGCTGGGGTGTACGTGAATGTAAGATTTGCCAAAGCTCTTATTCCATTCTCAGGAGGGGAAAAGGCTTCCTGTGTCTGTTTTACATCTCAGTTTTGGCTGTTAAGTTTGACTCTGTCCTCCTGAATTGCTGATGCTACCCAAAAGCAAGCACAGAATAAGGCCGGGGAGGGAGAGGGTCCAGACTTACCCCAGATTTTAAGCCTGAATCCTCTCAGTGGCTCCAGACTCACCTCTACTTTGCTTTACGCGTTGTGTGGATAAACTGCAAGTTTCCTTTCAAAGCCATTATCCCGGTGCCTCTCCTAAATCGTATCATGCAGAAATGGCCCATCTGGGGAACCCCGGCATATCACAAAAGGAGAAGAAAAGATTTGCTTCGATTCCTGCAATTTTCAGTTGTCTGTCAGCACAGGGAAGTGAAAAACTCTTTGTGGGCTTTGTCTACAGCCCTTTGAAGTCAGTGGGAAACTCCTGTTACTTCAGGATGCTCCAGGCAATATGCAAAGTAATTTTCTTGCAGCAACATTGGGTGAATTTTATTCCATTTCCAGAAAGCATCCCCTCCTCCTGCGACGGCCAGCATCCACCTATGGCTCCCTCCTCCTCCCGCAGTGCCTTTCGCTCTCTCTTTCATATTGGCCATGTGAGTCCTATTAAAGTCTCAAATTTCCAAACACACAATTTTAAGCCTTGTGGTTGATAAGAAATTTGTTGGCCAAGACCCTGCAGAGGAAAACGGTGAGAAAGAAATTCAGCCCTCGCGCCCAACTCTTCTCAGTGAAGGTTTTGGCACCTGGATGAGGAGAGGACGGTGGTTCCCACGAGCAGCTCTGGCAAGAAGGGAAGGTGAAGAGAAAGTCACTGGGGATTGAATAGACTCACATCCCTTTGCAGTGCGAATTCACGCAGACGCCCTTGATTTATCATGTTCCTGAATTAAAAAGGCAATTAATTTCCATGCTGGACAGAGGTAGATGAATGACGAGTAGGTAAAGCAGCTTTCCCTTTGCAGCCCAGACCATCAAGCTGGTACCGTTCACAAGCCCTTGGTTCACGTTGCCCTGAACCATGGAGTGGCACAAACTCCATCTGGTCCCCTTCAGATGGGTCACTTGCTCCATCCCCTGTCCTCTCCCCAGTGAGCTGCACAAACCCTCTTGCTTCCTTGCTGTAAATAGGTCCCTGTTGCTCTTTGGGGTCATTATTTTTCTCTCACTCTGGTAGCCGTGAGGTTTCTTGATGGAAAGGATAATAAGTAAGTTTGCACTTTGGAAAAAACCCCATCAAACAAATCCAACACAAAAACAACCCAACCAAAAAAAGAAAACACTCAAAGGAGATAAAACCAGAACTCTGCATTGGAGAAAAGTGAACTAAGGTTTCCCATGCAGAGCAGCAAACAGCTCTGCAGCCTTCTCTCTGCTGCTGTAATCAGAAAGGCACTTTTTTTTTTTTTGTGGTAAGAGAGTGCATATCAGCACTTAAAAAGGGAAAATAAATTATGAGGAGTGGAGCTGGAGGCAGGAATCATCTTCCAGCAAAGGGGAATGAAGCCTGCAGCTCCATTTAGTTAATATGTTTTCATGAAGCGGGTGTGCTTAAGCTTTTTATATGAGCTCCTAAGCTGGCTGTCACTGTTTGCAGGGAGTTTCTAGAGGTGGTACCACAGAGTGTAAGTCACTTGGAGAGCAGGTGTTATTTCTAAAACAAAGATTATGGTTTATGGAGTTGCAATTACAGAGTCCTTTCCAGCGATGTTATTGCTACTGCTGTTGGCTTCTGCATTCAGGCAATGTTTGGGTTTCATTTCGAAGGAGAAATTGATGATGCAGTTATTATCCCTTTGATGAAATCCCACTCTCGTATAAAGGAGGCATAAAGTTCTGTTCCCTGAATATATCTGGCGATCACACAACGGGAGTAAACTTGCTTGCGGTTCCTTTTTCTAGTTAGCGCTTTGCCTGAATACTTGCCCTCCACCCTTCCAGCTGTCTATGGGGACCCCGGCCTGATTTCTTTATGTTTGTCTCTGGCGCTTCATCAAATCCCCGGCGTTTGAATCCACGTGCCTTGGAATAGGGCTGCGCCCCTGGGGCTCCTATTCCTGACGGACTCGGCACATGGACTTAGTTTTGGGCATTGCCTTCTATTGCTTCTTCTCTTTTCCTCCCCTGCCTGGGTCCTGAGCAAAGAGAGGTCCTCAGGCTTGCCAAATTTAATGAGGTTTCACTCAGCCCTCGATGCATTATTATTTATAGAGGATTCCAGGAGGAGAACTCATAACTGATGTTCGCCAGAGCAGATCATAGAAACACAGAATGATTTAGGTTGGAAAGGACCTTGAAGATCATCGAGTACCAACCCTCTGCCATAGGCAGGGACACCTCCCACTAGACCAGGCTGCCCAAGGCCACGTCCAGCCTGGCCTTGAACACCTCCAGGGATGGGGCCTCAACAACCTCTCTGGGCAACCTGTTCCAGTGCCTTACCACCCTCAAAGTGAAAAACTTCTTCCTAATGTTTGATCTAAACCTGCCCTCTTCCAGTTTGAAGCCATTCCCCCTCATCCTATCACTACATGCCCTAGTAAAAAATCCTTCCCCAGCTCTCCTGTAGGCCCCCTTTAGGTACTGGAAGGCCGCAATAAGATCTCCCGGGTGTGCAGAGAGTATCTAAAACATCTCTTACTTTGTGGGTGATTTTAGGGCAGGTGTTGTTTTTTGACGGACCCAATCCTGCTGTCTCCACTTTTCTCAGAGTAGCTCCATGCCTGCCGGTCAGCTTGCAGTCTGGGGAGGGGAGGAAAGAGCAGTTGGGCTTTGGTGTTTCCAAACCGCAGCCATTTGGAGAAAACAGATCCGATTCTTAAACGATTCTGAGTTTTTAGCCCACATCCGAGCAATTGCATCCCGCTGGGATTTGGCACTGGAGAGATGGGAGTAGAAGGACAGGAGAGGTGGGTAATAACCCTGACACTGCTGCTTGCTGAGAGCTTTGAGGAAAGAGCGTTTAGTCGGGGCCTCATCTAGTTTGCTTGAAAAATTAAGTTACTAGAACTGGGGCTTAAAGCGTACTGTAAGTACTCAGGGAAGGACTGCTCTCGCCTGGCTGTGCCGGCACCGCAGGAGCTCTGTTTCCAGCGGTCAAATCCCCACAGCTTCCAGGAGTTTTGCCAGTTGTAGTCTGCTTTTGCTTAATAGAGACCTGAAGGTGCCTGAGAAACCGTAAGCAAAGCCCGGTTCCTAATGGTCGATCGTATTAGAAACACAGTTCCAGTTCAGCAGCACCAAACCTTTTACGACTGATAATGGAGCTTCCCGATGCATTCGACTGGAAAAGTAGAAACCAGATTGAAATAAAGATGCTACCTGCCTCTGCCAGGCTCGGTGAGTTGGTTCGCTGCATTATGCACAGGGGCACACAGCCTATCTCGAATGCATCTGGCCTCTGCTGCTGTTGTTACTCCATCGGAGCATGTCTGGCCCGAGATTAAATAGCTGGATACGGGGCTGATGCATTATGCTGGCTTCTAACTCCTATAGCTGCCGGTCTGTTCCTGAGTCTCAAACAGGTCAAAAGGAAAGAAAAGTTCTTATTTTTTGTGTGTCCTTAACCCACAGGTGAAGTTTGGCCACATCATATAACCAACCTGACTACTTGATGTGGTCTCTGTGGAATCAAGTGTGCAAGAGAAAGGCAAAACTGTCCATCTATGTGAACATAGACTCAGACTCTGGGTCTTTCCTCTAGGTTTTTGTAAGAGCCAGCCAAGCATTATCCGTCCAAAACAGCTTTATTATTATTATTATTATTGTTTTTAGCACAAAGCCAGCTTTTTTACTGAATGTTTTTTATTTTCAAAAGAATGTGGAGTATGTGGACGAGGGGTTGGACTAGCTGACCTTTAAAGGTCCCTTCAAACCCGAACTATTCTGTGATTCTGTGAACTATTCTATGCATAGACTTCTGGTATTTCTATCAAAAGTAAAAAAGGAAGGATGAAAAAAAGAAGGAGAAGAATATTGAAAAAGGAAACAGCTGACAGTGGTGATTGCTGTGGTTTGGTTGCGTGTCCCCCAATAAACTCTTTCTCCATTTGCCAGAGAATGACACGAGGCAGTATTTCCTACCACCCACTGTGATGTATCACAAGGGACAGTTTAATCTGGAGACCTTAGCCTGCACAGGGGCATGGAAACTTAGGATATCTAAAATTGCAGCTTTAAATGAGCCACCTTAGGAATATGCCTGGGTAATAGAGAAACATTTTGTTTGGGGGATTTCTCTGGACATTTGCCTCCCCACCACATCCCTGGCATCTTTCAGCTTGCAGTAGCCAAAATCCATTCTTGCTGCATGCTTTTCAGCAAATCCCTTTACCTCCCTCTGCTTTCAGTAACCCCCTCATAAAAAAATTGCACTGCCTTGGGAGAGGTTCCATGAAGCCTAGATGGTCTCTAAAAACCTTGTGATGGCTTCGTAGGGTGCAGTCATCCCACACCTCTGCAGTCCATGGAGAGGAATGGGAATTTCTAAACTGCAAACCGTCTCATCCCAGTGTCGGCATCTAAAAGAGCTCAGGTGGATGGTGCCCAGAGAGTGCTCCTTTCTCTGTTGCCTGTTGAGGGAGCTGAGTGTGACCAGCTCAGATGAAGAAGTGCACAGCGGAGTCCGAGTTTCGTGTTGCTAGATATAGCTAAGAGGTCTGACGGTGTCACTGAAGGCTTTGGGACCAGCACACCTACTTGCTCATAAGCAAACCACAGGGAAGAACTGAGAACGAACCAGCCTCACGCTTTCCTACTGGTGACCCAAGGCCAGGTGACCATTTCCATTGACCCACCCGATGCACAGCTCCGTTTCCATTTCCCCTTCAGGCTCCGTGGTCCCAAGCTGAGCTGCTACGCTAAATTTCAGAGCCCCTGAGACACGCACGGGTTCTGCACATAGAAGCAAGGCAGATCCTGATGTTGTCAAGGCTTTAACGCTGGGTTGAGATGTTTTTGTCTGATTGTCTGCTGTCTGCACTCAGCCCTTCTGCCAGCCTAAAAAGACTTATATCCTCTGTGCCCCGGTGACCTGGCCTCAGCACCTTTGCTGCAAAAAGCATCCCAAGTATTGATTGGGAACATGATGAGGACACTTTCCTGCCTGTCCGTCCGTGTGCACGACACGTACACGAACACACATTGACATGCAAGATTTCCATTTCTGGTCTTAACCTAGGCATTTACAATTCCTCTCGCGCTCCTCGTGCTTTCTTCTTAAAGAAGGCAAATAAAAGTGTGAATAATCAATTTCCTAACTGGAATTAAAACCGGCTCCAGTTAAAATAAGGGAAAGCGTGAACCAGCATGTAAAGTAGGATAGAGAGGTTATCTGAGCTCCGATTAGTATCCCGCTCATGTAGGAGAACAATTAACGTGTGCATGAGAACGATTAAGCAGAAGGTAAATTACATGAAATGCACCCATTCAGCGAAGCAGGCTGGCTCGTGGACAGGGCTGGTGTGATAGTTTTTATGGCTCTCTTGAATCAGGGCAAGGACCGCCAGGAAGGATGTGGTTTCTCAGTTTGCTCAGAGCTATGGGCCAAAATAGAGTGGTAAAGATCCAGTCTCATCATGGGCTTTTATCAGAGGTCGAGCTGTTCGGTCCGAATAAAGGAAGAATTGGGAATGGGTTTAGTGAGCTCTTTAAAGGAGGCTGAAAGTCCTCTTGCTTCACATGAGCTCATGTGGAGCGTGATGCGGCTGCTAGACCAGGAGCCGGGAATGGGATTTTGTGGCTTGTGTGACTCACTGATGGATGTTTCCTGGGGCAAATCTTTCCCTTTGATTCCTCTCCTGGGTAGAGCAATGAGGATAATGGCTCCTTGTCAGCTTGAGTTGCTCTTTGAAATATTCCTGTAAAAACTACTAGACAAAATGGGGAGCGTTACGGCAGCTGTGGCCGACCAGCTTGTCTTGGGTACTTGAGGGATGCAGGAGGCTGGGTGTCCCCAAACCCTGTGCACAGTTGCTGCTGCTGTGAGGAGCAAGCCCTGGGCTGGTAAGACCCATCAGAGTTATGGGCTGCTAAGTGACCAATTTGAAGGAAAGGTAAGTCCAACGGTAAAAGAGAAAACAGTGCAACGGGAGGTGTTTGGCTGCTTCTCCATGTGGAAGATTTCCAAGATCTCTCTAGTGAGAGTAGGTAATGGATTTTGAAGGTGATCTCAAATAGAAGAGCGACTCTGCTCATTAAAGTCTCCATAGCCAGTCTAGCAAATCACAGCGGACGCCTTCCAGGAGTTTTGACAACAGACATCAACCATCAACAAGGATAAAATAAGGGCAAGTCAAAGGCTAGTATTGATTCTGGGAGCCTTCGAATTAAATCCTTGTTGGCCCACTCAGCATGTGGAGCTCTGGCCAGTTTCAAAACGCCTGTTCTTCGTGGTTGTAAGGCTCAGTGATATATATCCATTAAAAAAAAAAAGAAAAAAAAAAGAAAAAATAGATTGACTCTTTCTGTAATCAATAAACAGAGAAAGGGCAATAGAAACAAAGGGGTAATGGGAGAAGTGTGTGTATAGGGGGAGCTGCTCCACTGATATTTGTCATGAAAGAGGGTTATAAATGAAGAATAAAGAAGAGATCTTTTTTAGTAAACAAACATTAAGAAGCAATAATAAGCGAGAACCTAATTCTTAAGCGTAAAAATTCTCCTACTGAGGGCTTTGTGTGCAGTGAAAATATTATCTTAGTGCTGTCAGATATCTTTATGGTAAAAACCTACTAAGTTTGGCACGATTTAAAGAAAAGCCATGATTTTATAAAGTCTCCCAAGTCTTCCCCACCTTTTGTTTTTTTCTTATTTGGAATTAAAATGGTCCTCTGGAGGTCTGGAAAACTCTCACAATAGTACAGCTCAGATCTATCAGAATAAGACCCTGTAACCATGTGAAGTCGGCCAGCCTCGTCTTACCCTCCCTGCAGAACCAAGTGCAGAAAGTAACTCAGTTCCAGCACTGCCGAGAGGGAAAATTCAGATGCAAAAACTTGCAATTTCACAGCCTGATTGCAGCTTTCTCATCATTTATGGCTCATTAGAGTGTGATTCAGAGAGTGCCTTGTCCAGGTGATGTCCTCATCCACAGGTTTAAGATGAGCTGTGTGTTCCTAGTCGGTTGAAGTGAAATGTGCCCTTTTCTTCTTCCCGGGAATTGGTATATCTCCTTTTCTTGGCTGCATTTGAGGTCTGTATGCAGACTCTGTTCATATGCTGTTGTGGGGGGTTGATATATGATTGGTCTCACATGGAAGGCTTTTATAATAATTTTATATGGGGTCAAATGGCAACGAGGAAGGCTGTGGACCATCAAACTCACAGGCCTTATGTAGTGACCTCTGTAATAAAACTCCACCGTTTCCCTTTTGAGAATCCCAGGGGAAGAGAAGGAAGAAATGAAGAAAGGAAAAAAAAAATAGAAAAAAAAATAGAAACCAGGAAAAGCTCTTTCAAAATTCATGAAAAAGGAAAGTGAGGTTTTGTTGACATTCATGTTTGATGAAGAGCAAGCGTGCAGGCAGGACGAGTTACTCCGTAAGCAAACAGTGCTCTAGGCTGTATTCCACTCTTCCTGCTCAAATCAAGTGATATAATTAGCTCCTGGAAACTTCAAAGCGTGGGGTGCGATAGCAGAGGTAGGAGAGGTGAGATTCCTGTTCGCCAGGTGGGCAGCGTTCGGCTTCGGGGGGAAATCTTAGATGGCAGTGGAAGAATAGTGTCTTGGGGTGGCACTTTGCTTTGTGGGTGGGAGAGGAGGGGGGTAATGTAAGGTCTGCATGACCTGCTGCAGAATCAGAGAGCGGAAAGGGGTTGATTTCATCCTTTGCTATTCCCATCTGAAGAATGAAAGGGCAGGGGATGTTAAGTAGAGTCCATTGAATTAGATTAAGGGAGATTAGCTCTTACGCCGTTGCTAGACTGGGAGATCAGTTGACCAGTTTTTACTAATTTTCCCTCTTGGGGTTCAGCGTTATCTGAGATTGATCAAAACCCTTGGAGCATTGTATCTGAAAGGCAACTGCCTCCCGGGCCTCAGATTTAACCAATGCAATTCTGAGTCTTGATGAGTTGCGTCGTGCTCAACACCCCTTCGGTTACAAAGCCTGTGTTCACTTGACACGGCTTGAAAGGTACTCATTCAAAAAGACTTTCTTCCTTCCAGACGTATTTTGAAACCAGAGCAAGGTCTGAATGAGTTGTTTCAGGAGGTTGATGGGTGATGCTGTGGGCTTGGGATACCCCATTGTGTCTATTGATCGAGGAAATGGAAAAAGGGATTTTAAGGTTGTATTTGTCTGAGAAGATTTTTTTTTAAAAAAAATAAAATCAGGGGAATAGAAAAGAGTTATCTTTAATCATTTTGCTTAGCTGTTAACACATGAAAGTTCTTCTGGAGTATAACAGACTGTGAATTTAAAGGGAGTGAGTTTTTCCAGAAGACAAGTCCTTAGGGAGGCAATGTTTCCACTGTTTTAATATAAGAGGATGAGCCCCTGGTTAATGCTTTGGGCTGCAATTTAGGAGATCAAGGTGCAATTCCCAGCTCTGATGTAAAATACCCATAGCTTTTGATACGTCCCCAAAGATCCTATCTGTTGCTGACCAGGACCATTCACAGAAACACAACATGGGTGTAAATTAGCTCAAACCAGAGGGTTTCTGTTTTGCAATAATTATCGCCGCTCTGCAAGGAGCAGGGTGAGTGCATTGGGCTTTCACTCCTGAGACTATTGTCCCCTGCCTGGGGCATTAAACAGTCCTTCCCTCCACACCTTTGCCCACTTGGTATCTTCAAAACACTAAGAGATATACGGCAGCCACAGTTGCCTATTAAGGCTGTGGCTCTGCTTTTTGGAAATTACTGAAGAAGAGTGCTTAAGGCTGTTGTTTTCTGCACCATCTGGGTTCCCCTTCTTGCAGTTGCATGGAGCTGCACACTGATGAAGGTGGTGGTTTTCTCCAGGACAGGAGGGAGGCTCAGGAGCAAGCAACCAGAGGTAGGGAGCTTTCAAGTTGGCCTTGCAACTGAAGAAGACACTGGGGAAAACATACCTTGTGTTTCCAGCGGAGACCTGCTCCCTCCACAAGCCTCCATACTTTATTGCAAAGCGACACTGGAAGCAGGAAAGCAAGACCTTCTGAGTCCTCTGCCAAAGGCTCTGAGAACCCTTCTCTGCCTCAGCTTCCCCACCTTCACATGCAGGACAGGGTCCTGCTGGCTTTATAGAATCATAAAATGGTTTAAATTGGAAGGGACCTTGAAGACCATCAAGTTCCAACCCCCCTGCCATGGGCAGGGACACCTTCCACCAGACCAGGCTGCCCAAGGCCACGTCCAGCCTGGCCTTGAACACCTCCAGGGATGGGGCCTCAACAACCTCTCTGGGCAACCTGTTCCAGTGCCTCACCACCCTTAAAGTGAAAAACTTCTTCCTAATGTTCAATCTAAACCTGCCCTCTTCCAGTTTGAAGCCATTCCCCCTCGTCCTATCACTACATGCCCTTGTAAAAAGTCCTTCCCCAGCTCTCCTGTAGGCCCCCTTTAGGTACTGGAAGGCCACAATGAGATCTCCCCGGAGCCTTCTCTTCTCCAGGCTGAACAGCCCCAACTCTTTCAGCCTCTCCTCATAGGAGAGGTGCTCTAGCCCTCAGATCATCTTTGTGGGCCTCCTCTGGCCAGAAGGAGTTGAAGTTCCCTCAGGTTTGTCAGACGCTTTCTGGTCAGAGCAGATGGGGCACAGCTGGGTGCTCGGGATTTTTCATCTTCCTTTGCAGCCTAAACCAACCTATTTAACTATTTCCTTCATGCCCGCATTCATCCACCCGATCTGAATGATTGCACACAAACCTCCCCCAACACACAGTCTGGGCTCTGGGTGGGCTTCTTTTCCATGTAGCAATCTGTCCTGGTCTGTAAGCAGCGAAGGGGGCTGTTTTGCCATTGCCTGCCATGAGCGGTCAATACAGATCCAGGAAGTCCTGCCAGTTAATCCTGGTCATCTCTGACAGTGAGCTCCTATATTTGGAAGCTTGCAGCCACGGGTAGAAATTGCTGAATCGATGCTCAGCAGGGCACCACAGATCCATTATGTCTTGTTTAACTGCCCCCCATGTTCTCCCTTCCGCAGCGACAACCTGACTGATGCCTTCTGGAAATGCATGGAGAAATAGCACAGGGCAGGAAACGTTGCGAATAAAATCCAAAGTTGGCCGGACTAAGCTTTACAACCAGAACAAAGAATTCGCTTCGGTGCTGCATCAGCCCTAGAAAGGCCTCTTGATGAGCTGCTCTCAGGAACACGCAATTTAATGGTGTACCTCTTTAATTAAAAAGCAAGCAAACCTCCCCCCCCCCAAAAAAAAAAAAAAGCCCCAATGCTCTCAAGTGGAGCTGTTGCAGAGAATGTTTCTTTATACTGAAATACATCCCATTTCAGGAATATTTCTTTCTTAAAGGTCTGGTGACTGATGCTGTGTGACAGAGGATCACTCTTGGAACTATAAGTGAAGTCCACTTATGGAATTGTATGTGACAACAAAAATGAATTCATCAGGACCAGTGATCCTAATGAACGTGATATCCCTATCCTAATGAAAACCTTAAGGAGTTCTGCAGGGAATAGAGCTGGAGCGATTTACAAAAACAGATACACTTGCAAATTAAAAAATAATTTAAAAAACCCAACCAAAACACACAGATCAATTGTGCAAAGTCTTGCAACATTTCTTTAATTTTAATTTCTTTGTTACTTCCAACAAAGGAAAGTGAGTGTTGATTATATTCTCCCCCTCTCCCCCCACCCCTTCACGGCTGCATGCATGTCTCTTTGATTTGGGTTGGCTGGCTGGATCATTAATTGACTATAGTAAGGTCTTTTCAGATCTTGGAAAAGGAGAAAAAAAAAAAAAAAAGGGAAGCATTTTCTATTGCGGTTTATATTCCCCCATCCAGGGCTCGACAATCCACCCCGTCTGTTCCATAGGGCCCAGACCACCTGAGTCTAAGTTTAGATCATATCCTGCTACATTAAACTCCACACATAATACGTTGGCCACATGGGAAAATTTAAGGAAAATGAGATTTTATTAAAACCAGGAGACTGCCTGACTGCAGAGGGATATAATAACAGTGTTATGAGGTTCTTATCTCACATGAAAGTTTCACATTTCCCTGGTTTCCTTTCCTTCATGCTACTGTGGCTTCCCCCTCCCTTAATTCCATATGGGTGACTAGTTATTTAACGCAATGGCTAACAAGGCAACACAATAACACAATCATCCAAAATATTTAATTGCTTAATGAAGGCCCTATAGACTTTTTAAGTTAGCGCAATGGCCCCAAAGATTCCCGTCGGCATCCCAAGCACCTGATGGGTCGCACAATCCACATTCCAAGAGGGAAGAAGATGCCATGTGGGAGAGCGAAATGGGTTTGTACGAAAAGAGGAACGGCTGATCTTGCGTGTTGTGCCTGAATTCCTTCTGCTTTGACATTTTCATATCTTTGAAGATGTTGCTCAGTAAGATTTTTGGAAGTTTTGAAGGAGCTGGTGGGCACCTGGGCTTCAGGGTCCATCAGGCTTGCTGTGCCCATTGGCTGGTTTGCTCTGAAAGCACAACAGATACCTCGCTCGTAGGTATCATCGTGCAAGTCTGTTGGAGCTGAAGGGGTCATACTCTTCGTGGTGAGAGCTTTAGATTTCCACTCTTTTATATCTCCATACAGTCAGACATTCACGTTCACAGCTGAGCGTCCTGTTCTGCACTGGCCAAACCGCCTGCGCACATCTTGAGACAACATTTCTTGCAGGAAGTTGTTGGGAGGACAAACGACCTCCGACAGCCTTGGCTCTACTCAAAAAGTTGATGTCATTGGACTCCAGCAGACTTTCTTTAGCTGATAGCGTGGTGGAACGTACCGGAAAGGGGGACAAATCCAGTCTGGTACTGACCTTGTCGAAAGTTACAGATAGAAGTGAAAAACCTCAATAATTCATCTTCCCAACAGCATAATACAAACTTCCCTGGTGAACTTCCTTCCTGAAGCCTGAGGGTTTTTCCGTTTTTTATTTTTTTTCCCCCTACTTTTATCTCCTTCACTTGTATAATTACAGAAGTCACCAAAATTCACTGAAAACCACGTACCCAAGTCTTTGGAGACCCTCCTCGCCCTTCCCCAGAGAACATCCCTCCAGCACTTTCCATGGGCGCTCTGATCCATGCGTCACTCTGCCTCGAGTCTGTTGCTTTAATTATACTCCTGAGAGCCGCGTGTTAGCAAGGAGCTCTCTGGAGACAGAGGCAGGGAAACCCCTGGCATTCCCAGATAGCATTCCAGACAGGTAAAGGCTGCAAGAGGATTTGCTAATAAATATCGTTGCTTCCAGCAAGGAAGATTTTCGTAGCATTGCTGGGTGACATCTATGCTTCTTAGACCATTCCCAGGGCTTTGCCATGGACAGATTAGATATTAGATTTGGCATTCTGAAGAAATTATACGAAACCTAAATGCCTTTGATGAGCTTTATGTTCAAAGCAATGCATTCAGGGCAGGGAACGTGCATCGGCTATACAGTTTGCACAGTTATTTCTTTTTATCAGTCCGAGTCACTTATCGCTTAAACTGTTTCTTTTATCCTTCTGTGGGTTACTCTACTCCTGGCATTTTTGCGTGGCCCGTTGAGATAATGCCTCGGGAACAGAAACGCAACTGTTAGGGCTTCGCTAGTCTCACCTTGAAGTTGGGGAGACTTTTTCTGGGCAGCCCATCTGGGGAGTCACGGGTTGCCTTCTCTGGGGATCGCCTGTTTACAGAGTAAGCAAGGTATTTAATTATGTTTCTTGCACCCTGGTGGTTTGCTGGGAATTGTAATCAAAGAGGAGGCTTAGTGGAAAGCTTAATACAGCCTGTGCAACTGATTTTCGCCTGAGGGGAAGATGAGAGTTGAAAGGAGCAGCAGTGGTCAGAAAAACAAACATACAACTGAAACTAATGAAACTAATGAGACAGTTGCCTCTTCCTATGCTAGAGCTCCTGTAGAGACCTCGGTGCTCCCTTGCATGGTCCATAAGACCTTATTTGGTTGTAAGGTCATTTCCTTTTCCTCTCTAACAGACTTCCTAACAGACCAGAGGTGAAAAGGTGGGGAGAATATATTGCCGTGCTTTTAGGGAACCTGTGCTATTCTGAGCGTGCCTCCCTTGCCCTGGTTGTGCATCGCTCCCCTGAGCTGCGATCCCGTGGTCCTTCTGGTCACAAGAAAACGCAAGTGGATGGTGATGAACTCTTGGTGTTAGAGATGGATGCTCTGTTCTGGTGTGTATTCTTCTTTGTATCCCTTTCCCCGTGGAGCTTGGCTAAGTCTTCTTCAAAATGTGACCCCCTGAGGAGAGGGCGGAAGAACCCGGGTTGCTCAGAGATGTCCAGGGATGAAAAAGCAGATCATCCCTGTGTACATCAGCAAGAGCTGCACGGAGGAAGGGAGTCGTCTACTCTCCGTGCCTGCTTTGGGTGGGATGAGAAATCAGAGAGTCAAATTATAGCAAAAGTGTACTTCAAGCAGTGGGAAAAACACCTGAGGTGGCAGCAGCGTATGAGTGATGAGCGGCGGAAAGGCCCATGGAAAGGCAGGTGAAGAGTTTCTCATGTTTTGGCTTGGTATGTCCTGAGCAATGAGGGTTTAGCTGGTTTTGGCCACCAGCATACTGAACAGTTGTAAATGTCAGAGGGCTTTTTGCAAAGCAGGGCTCCCCGATGTGTCTTCTCTTTGTTCCACGTGCTCGTTTTGGAGCATAAATATGTAACAACCAAAATGCTAATGAATTCCTCCCGCTGACGTCCCTCCCTCCACATACGCACGTACAAACAATTCACAACCCACACGCAGACGTAATGCCCAGCCATTACATGAACCCAGCGCCGTCTAGGAGGGAAAAATCGCTGCATCGTAATCCAAATTTTAATCGCTCCAGTCCTTCCAGTTCCAAGCCTGACATGTACACAGGCCCCAGTGACACACAGTATTGCCGTGTGCAAGCTGTGGCCCTGCTGTGAGCACTGTGGAGGAGGTTTTGGGTAGGATAACCCGTGTGCTGAATCACTAACAGAAGTAAAAACCCAAGGACACCCCCTCGCCTTGTATGTGGAAGTGGTGGTTGTTATTTCAGACCTTGGATCACGTGAAGACAAACATGTCAGAATCTTGTGGTTCTGCTGCTGAGCGTTGATGGATCACGAAGGGGTTGTGTCACAGGAGGATACGTGGCTGGGCAGGTGGTATGATGGGCTGTGAATAGTCTTCTGCACTGGGCCACTCTTTGTCCGCTCTTTGGCCTGCAAGTGCAGCAGTCATTGATGGAAAATGTGCATGTTTGGGGAAATACACTCTTGTTCTGCTACCGTGGTGTTTAGCTTTGTATTTATGGTTGCTCGTCTTCTTCAAACAGGAAACCCAAACTCGGGAAGGTATTAGCCCATTGTGCATGTTCACACAGCCCCCTGGATAAGCAGATACTTGAATGCGTAAGAAGGTCCTTCCCTTTGGATTTTAGCATTCAATTTGTCATTCAAAGTTTTGACAAGAGGCAGTCGTACTTATGGGCCATGTATCTCTGGAATTAGGATTGCTGGGTGGCCGGGAGACACAAGAGAGCTACCACATATATTAGGAGGGGAGCTCTGGAAGCAGGAGAGAGGAGGGATGACAGCAGCCACAGGAGGATGGGGTTGGGGTGAAGGATCACCCTCGTCCTCCTGTGTGTCTCATCAGTGACTCTTGTCCCAGTGCAGCCTTGCTCCCAGGGCAGGGAGCCCTTATCAAATTGCAATGAGTTGCAATGAGTTAATGTGTTATCGGTTGTACACCTTGGTTGTGAGAAGTCAGTCGCACACAGGGACCTACCATGCCACCCACCACTGGGCATTACGGGGAGCAAAAAGAGGGCTTTTGAAAGCAGAAGTCTTCCCTGTTTGGATTTTTTTTAGGGCTAGAGCTGAACACTTTCAAAATTCCTACTGTTGTTTTCTGAAGGTTTAATGAAGGAGAGTGAGTGTCACAGTCCCTACTTTGTAGGGAGAAAGGTGCCGTGACGTGTCCAACACGTGTAGTAGCAGAGCTGGGGGGACTTGTGCACCCACACTTCTTCCATATGCACCAGGCAGTCTGTGATCAAAGTTTTATATTCGGTATAAATTGCTTCGGTCTCCCAGACCACACACTGGTGTCTCGCCAATAAATGCAGCTTCGGGGATGCTTAGAGACAGAGTATCCCTGTACCCTCTGCAAGCAGATGAAGTTTGCTCTGGTCGCCACAACAGCCTGGCTGCGATGTGTGGGGGGAAGGGAGGAAAGTCAGCCCACTAATTTCACGTCGTTGGAAATATTGCTTTTGCAATCCAGCATTTGGTTTTCATTTGGTGGCTGTGCTCAGTTCATTTCTGCTGGCGCTTCACTTCTGATCCAATTGAGTTATCGATGCAGGCGAGGAGAGGGAAGCAAACAAGATTGGTGTCAATTTTTTTTTTTGTGGCTTTTTTTTTTTTTCCCCCCACCTCCCTCTTGCTTCTTTACTTTCAAAGATCAAAAGAGGACAAAATAAAACTTTATATATAATGAAACACAGGCAGAGGGAAAAAATGGCAGCACACAAAATTGTTTTCAGTCTTCTTTTAAGGTTGCTGTTGGTATCTTTGATTTAGGCACCACGGCTTTAATCAGGGTGTTGGAGACGACAAAAAAAATTATTAATCTAACCAAGTTCCCCTCTCACTCTCTTTCTCTCTGTTTTTCCATCTCTCTCTCTTTTTTTNTTAATGTGGTTTTAAAAAAGATTCTCAAAGTACAGTGCTGGCTCAATTTTGTTTCCCCAGCTAATAACCCAAAGCGGGATCAGCTATTTTGCAGCTGACAGATCTGTCTCTAAACTAGATTGTCTTTCCTGCTGAATTCATCCATCATGCATAGCAAAAAAAAAACCAAACCCAAAACAACCCAAATAAAAATAAAAAATAAATGAATAAAAATATATTTAGTTTCCATGAGCTCATCACTCTCTACAGTAGCAGTGACCTGATCTTATCCATGCTGTATCAAGCCCACTCCCAGCTTGGCATAAGCAGGACACCACTGCAACAGCACACGCTTTTGGGGGTTGCTTTCACACTTGGCTGCTGCATCCAGGGCAGAGCAGGGGCTCAACGGGGCAGTCAGTGTGCAGGATATTTTCTGAGACATCTCCATGGGGCAACCAGCCTCGCTCATGCCTCTGAGCGAGAACCAGAGCAAACCTGGGCAGCCGGCTCGGCGTGCTCTCCCCTGGTGCTGTTGCCCTCTGTCTTTTTTAACATCTGCACCTTCTTCTGAAGGAGCCAAAACACGTTGCTGTTGAGCAGCTGATGTGCATAAACTGCACCGCGTACTATGGTCCCTGGAGCAGCGTGTTGACTGGAGCCAGAGATGCTCATGGAAAACAGCATGTGCTGAGTAATCCTTGCCCTGAATATCCTCCGCTCTTCCAGCAGATAGCGGTGCAGGGACTTCCCAAGGTGAAGGTTATATCCTGAATAGTGTTCAATAGCCCTTAGTGGACCCATCCTCCTTCAAGTCATCTGATGTAAAACTTTTTTTTCCACTTCATTCATATTTTTTTGGCCTGCCTGACATCCTGCCCTGACCAGTTCTCTAATTTAATTATACGCTGCATGAAAAAGTACTTCCCTTCTTTTGTCTTCAACTTGCTGCCTGCTAACGCCGCTGCCCGATCGCTCTTTCCCACGTGCTGAGAAGGGAACAGCCGTTTGCTCTCCTCCTCCTCCTCCAATCTGCGATTTTATAGACACCTCATTGGTTTTCTCTTCTCCAGGCTAAAAGCTATCGGTTCACTTAGTATTTCCTTTTTGGAAGCTGTTTTGTACTTCTGCTTATTTTATGCCCCCTCACTTCTGCATAAATATAGGAGCCGTACCTGTTTGTGTTAGACCTTCCCTCGTGCTGAGTGGAGCACATCAATTATCCACGGTAACAACCTGGAGCTATATCTGACGCGTGTTTTCTCCTACAAGGGACAGGCTTTATTCAGACGGATATGAGCAGAAGGAAGAGGAGGAAATCAACAAAAGGGATTTAGAAGAATCGTATCAAATATCCAGGCAGCGGGGTTTGTTAGAGGGGAGAACGTCCTTCCTCGCGGGGTGATAGGAACCCGGTCACAGTTTTTAACCCAAGTTTGTCAGATCTCTGCGGCACTTGCTATGCGTGATGATACCAAGTAATCTTCTTCTCTCTTAGGACCTACTTTTTTCCTTGATTCATCTCTTAGGTAACTTTTCTTTTTCCTGTAATCTCTGCCTCTTCCTAAAAGCCAGCCCAGCCAGGACAAGAGAAAACCATTTTTGGAAAATCAATGAGAAATCGCATAAAGGAGAGGAAACCCTCATAATTCGGTAGTAGACATGCATCATGAGGGGAAACCGGGACATGATATCTTTAACTGCAGGCCCCCAAAGGGAATATATTTGTTAAACATTATAATTACCCTTCAGTGCTGAACTCTATAGCAATTGAATCCACGGTGATGCACATTATCATTTCTGAAATGATGCTTTCATTTAGATAAGGCATGCAATTATACATCTTGATTAGGTCACTGTTCCCAGGAGCTTTGGGTTATTTATGATGAGTTGCCCCTTCTTGTAAATTATGTGGTGAGGTTGGGGATAGAGACATATTCCCTCCCTCTCCTCCCTTACCCCTTCCTCCTCCTCCACAGACCCTTCTGCTCCTCTTGTTCTTCCCTCATTGCACACCTTTGTGCAGGCAAGATCAAAAATCCAGTAATCAGAGAGAGAAAAATGTCAGGTATATAGTGGAGACATTGCCATGAGAAGTCAGATCTGGGAGGCCTTCTCATCCCTTGGTTTCTTTGCAGGACCTGCTGGCTTTCATAGCCGTGGTATTAAGGCTGGGATTTCCATCCCCATATTTTAGACCTCTAAAAACTGTCATCTTTTGCACAGCAGTAACCTCAGCTTTCTCTGTGATCAGTGGCACTTCCTGAGGGTGATGTACAATAGCTCATCTTAAACTGTGACCTGAAGACATGGTTTCCAGCTAGGCGCATAAGCTGTTGGTTCCCCAGTGCTCTAATAACTACATTGGCAACAGACCTCACACATGACTCCCCTTCCCTCCTTACCCCTCCTAGGGGACAGTTTCATTGAACTACTGTTGAAATACTCCCGGTTTCCATAAGACAAGTGGAAGTAAGGTCCTCTCCTGTTGCTTAACTGGGTACCATGTGAAGTGTTGATTGAGGCAAGAAGAGTGGATGTGAAAGCTCCTGGGGAAGGGAAGTGATGGGAAAAGGACAAAAGTGACTGGAGGAAGATGATATTCTGAACTGCTTCTGGAGCAAGTCTGAAGAGTTCCTCCATGCTAGAAACTGAAGTTGTCTTACGCTTTTGTAGGTAGTCCTGGTAAATCCAAGTTTAGGACTGAAGAAGCATAGTCAGGATCACAGAATCACAGAATGACTGGGTTTGGAAGGGACCTCTGGACATCATCTAGTCCAACCCCCCTGCCAAAGCAGATTCACCAAGGACAGGTTGTGCAGGAATGCATCCAGGTGGGTTTTGGATATCTCCAGAGAAGAGACTCCACAGCCTCTCTGGGCAGCCTGTGCCAGCACTCCGGCACCCTCAAAGGAAAGAAGTTTTTCCTCATGTTGAGACAGAATTTCCCGTGTTCCAGTTTGTGCCCGTTGCCCCTTGTCCTGTCACTGGGCACCACTGAAAAGAGTCTGGCCCCACCCTCTTGCCACCCGCCCTTTAGATATTGATAAGCATCGATGAGATCCCCTCTCAGTCTTCTCTTCTCCAGGCTGAACAGCCCCAGGGCTCTCAGCCTTTCCTCAGCAGAGAGATGCTCCAGTCCCCTGATCGTCTTCGTAGCCCTTTGCTGGACTGTCTCCAGTAGTTCCCTGTCCTTCTTGAACTGGGGAGCCCAGAACTGGACACAGTACTCCAGATGTGGCCTCACCAGGGCAGAGTAGAGGGGGAGGATGACCTCCCTCCACCTGCTGGCCATGGTCTTTTTTATGTACCCCAGGATACCGTTGGCCTTCTTGGCCACAAGGGCACATTGCTGGCTTATGGATGCAGTAAACCTGCTTTACTCTGAAGGTGGTGAGCCCCTGGCCCAGGTTGCCCAGAGAAGCTGTGGCTACCCCATCCCTGGAGGTGTGCAAGGCCAGGTTAGACACGGCTTTAAGCAACCTGGTCTGGTGGGAGGTGTACCTGCCCATGGCAGGGGGATTGGAGCTAAATGGTCTTTAAGGTCCCTTCCAACTCGAACCATTCTATGATTCTATGATATAATTTTGTAGAATAAGGGTCTTGTCCGAGAGAGTTTGATTTTGATCATTGCCAGTATCCAAAATTAAGAAAATCCAGAGCGTATTGGTCAACTAGGCATAGGAATGAGAAGTGTGATAAACTCACCAGGCTTAGAAAATAATGAGCAGGACCTCTGCAGTCCTTAGAGCCGAGACACTGCCAAGGATAATCCTACATGGTAGAGGGAGAGATGGGGCTGCGTTAGTGATAGGATTTTAAACAGCTCTCAGTTGTCTTAACTGTTTCCATCTGCCACCTTCCAAAGATGCCTCGGGGCCAAAGTGGAAGTCTTATGAAAGACCCGTCCCAGATGACCCAAAGGATCTTTCCTAACTCTGCATCTGCAGTTCCTCAAAAAATACAGCATGTCAGAAGCATGTTAATGTAACCTTGCCCTTCCTCTCCTGCAGATGTCTGACCCTTCCTCTTCCTCTGTGCATCACAGCAGCTCGTAAGCACCTGTCTGGGCCATCAAAAAGATGGTTTTCACTTGGTGCAATTGGGCAACCCACTCTACCATCTCAATGTGTAGAAGCAAAAGCGGGGAGAGGAGAGGTGCTGATATGTCAAACAGGACAGTGTTTCCCATCTGCAAATATTTATATGCAATAATTATCCCTTTTTTGAGATAAAAAGAGCTATCCACATGTGAAAAGCAAACTGTCTTATCTCTCTTTTTAAATAATATGTTTAGAAAGTTTGACCGAGCATGAAAGTTCATCTTTCAATATTGCTACTTGTAATCCAATAAGAAATATTTACTGTGTTATAATTGGTATCATTAAGCTTAGGTGACGTTATTAATATTACTAATTAAACTGCTATAAACCTAGTTTACAGTTACATAAACACATCATCTCCTGAATTGCCTGCCTACACGTTTTGGCATCGGGGGGTGGATAAAAGCAAATTCAAATGCAAATGATATGAACATACTTTAATCAGAGGATCAGAGAAATCAGACACAGAGAAGGCTTATTAGGTCTGTTCCGTTCTCCAGAGACGGGGGCAAGATTGTCTCCCCATAGAGACTCCCAGGAGCTTTGGCCAGTCTAACTCTAAATGCCTCAAGCAATGGGACTTCTCCTACGTCCCGGGAGAGACCTGCCCGCAGACTAACAGAAATGCATCTTCATAGTCAGCCTATATTTTCTTGCTAAGGCAGAAGTCAGCTGCTGCAAAATAGTCTTGAGAAAGGTCTTGCGGTCTCATCCAAGGAAAGAGAAGGAGAGAAACGCATTTGTAAGGTGTCTCTAAAGCTGTCAGTTAGTGCAGAGGGACTGGAAAATCATTTCCCCCTCTTGGTTTAGCTTTCTGGCAGGGTCGGACCAGCCCTGGCACAGCTGGCAATAAGTAGCTGTACGCAACAACAGAGCACTGGAGGAAGTTTAGTGCAGCTAAGCATCCAAAAGTTCGAATGTTTGACCTAGTTTCTCTACAGCTGGAAAATCCATCTTCTGTCTAGAATTTCCCTGACTTCGGCTACTTCAGAAATATCATGAGGACAGCATTTTCCCTGATCCGTCGGTATTTGGGTCCCATCTGGAGCCAGAAAGTGCAGAATCACGTGGAGCGTCTAAAATAGGAATGCCCCGAGGACCCGGCTCCTGCTTGCTTCAGGTTTAGTGCTCTCTCTTCCTATTTCGATCACCTGTTTCTCACCAGGTCGGATGGCTGCGGGACCATCCAGAGCTGAGACCGGAGGCAGAGCAGCCCTTTCCAAAAGGACCCGTGTAGGAGTGCAGTTACAGAAACTACTTTAAAGCATTTCAGGACCATTTGATGACCCATCTCTGACTCATCCGCAGAGCTGCACTTGTCACCAAATCCTCCTAAACCTCCCAAACAGGCAAAGGAAAAAGAGATACCTGCAACTACTGAGAAATAACTCCTCAAAGCAAGTTCACAGTTTCCATGATATCTGTATTACAAAGATTGTTCTGTTGGTCACACGCAAGGTCAATGAATATGGGAGATTTGCTCAGAGAGACCTTTAGGTCTCAGTTCACAATTCTGACTCTCAGCCAGCAAAGCCAGCTTTGCTCCTGACGCTCAGCAGTGCTTTGGGGTTCCCAGTTTTGTTTTTCTTTCCCCGGCTATGCTCCCTCAGGGACTGGACAATGAAGTCATCTGAGCTTTTCTAATGGATCTGCTTAAAGCCTTGTATGAAGATTGAGATCTCAGTAAAATCAAAGTTATTTATCCGGTTCCAGCTACTCCTCTGTAGCTTTCACTGGCCACCGAGTCATCGCTGCATGGCATGACTTCGAATGGGGCTGCTAGGCACCAGTATAGGCTAGGGGTGGACCTGCTGGGAAGCAGTTCTGAGGAGAAAGATCTGGGGGTCCTGGTAGATAGTAAATTATCCATGACCCAGCAATGTGCCCTTCTCACCAGAAAGGCCAATGGAATCCTGGGCTGCATAGGGAAGAGTGTGGCCAATAGGTCGAGGGAGGTCATTCTGCCCCTCTACTCTGCACTGGTGAGGCCACAACTGGAATACTGTGTCCAGTTCTGGGCTCCCCAGTTCAAGAGGGACAGGGAACTGCTGGAGAGAGTCCAGCGAAGGGCAACTAAGATGACTGAGGGATTGGAGCATCTCCCTTATGAGGAGAGGCTGAGAGCGCTGGGACTCTTTAGCCTGGAGAAGAGAAGGCTGAGGGGAGACCTTATTATGGCGTATAAGTATCTAAAGGGTGGGTTGAAGGAGGATGGAGCCAGACTCTTTTCAGTGGTTCCCAATGACAGGATGAGGGGCAATGGGCACAAGTTGGAACATAAGAGGTTCCGTTCAAATATACGGAAAAACTTCTTTACGGTGGGGGTGACAGAGCAGTGGCACAGGCTGCCCAGGGGGGTGGTGGAGTCCCCTTCTCTGGAGATTTTCAAGCCCCGCCTGGATGCAGTCCTGAGTGATGTGCTCTGGGAAATCCTGCTTTGGCAGGGGAGTTGGGCTAGATGATCTCTAGAGGTCCCTTCCAACTCGGATGATTCCGTGATTCCGTGAGTGAGTGTCAGAGAGCCAGGACTGCATGGAAACACCATGTCCATTGAGGTCACTTGCAAGGGATGTGGCAGCAGAGCAACAGCACAAGGTTGGTGGCTGCTTGGAAGCCGTGGAGCATTGCTGGGGTATGTTGCCACCCTGAAGCCATCAACCCCGTTTGGCCTGTCTGAGCTTCCTAGATACATCTTGATGTAATTCCCAAACTGTAAGGAAAGGAATAGAGTTTGTTTCATTGGATGAAAAGTATCACCATCTTGGGCAGCTAAATGTCTGTGCTAATAGGATGCAGCTGCAGAGCTGTGACATATCAGATCTCACCACACACATACACACACACACATAATGCACACACCCCATGCACGGACACATGCACCCGCATGTGGAAACTGGTGTACCAAAATCTCTGCTAAAATCTACTTTTTGAAAGTGTTAATCCCTACCTGGGAACATCCTTTGAAATTTCTTTGAAGAGTAGTACCAAACTCCCTCCTTTTCTTCATATTCCACTAGTGATGACCATGTGTGTCTGTTGACTATAGGACCGGGCAAGTTCTTAAGTGAAGGTTTCATAGCATCCCCCAAAACTTAAAAAGCTGTGGGTTGGGAGAGAAAAGACTCTGAAGCTTATCTAGGAGCTCCATGACCTTGGAAGAATGGACCTTAAAACTCCTTCTCATGAAAAGCATAAGCTTGGCTCGGCTAAGACTTAAACTGCTTTCCACTTGCAGGATTTAGGTTATGAGACCCCCATCCCTGACACAGCCAGATGTGAAGTGGTTGGTGTTGTAAGAAAAGGGTTACATTTGTATGACAAAGTTGTCTCAAGATATTACAGGGTGGGGACAAGCTCATAACATCAAGTACCAATGTACGAAGCAGTCTTTTCTATGGTGGAAGGTTTCTCTGTGTCTCTGGGGCTTCAGAAGAGCTCAGATGCCTTTTGGTAGAGCCCTATTACTGGAAGCCAGTCATGGCTCATTAGGTGACAAATAAGGGACAACTTTTAAGGTGCAGGATGAATGATCACTCAATCTCTGCTTTTATTAAACCCGAGGTGCAGCGTGTCCCACTCAATATTTAAGTGGGTTTTATTCTCTCCTTCTCGAGCTTCTGTATCTCACATGGGGTGGGCAGTATTGGAGCAACACACACGCACAAAAGAAAAATTACCAGCTCCTGTAATAGCTGTGATTCTTCAGTGGAGAGTGACTTGGGGACTGATGAGCATAAAACCTACTGTGTTTCACAGCATCTCATGACACGAGTGCAAGACCTGTCTGTGCACAGCTCAGGGCTGGTCTCAGTTTCTTGGGGAAAGGAGGGATTGCACATGGTCATGTCACGGAGAGAGCTGAGAGAGCCCCTGACCTCCAAGCTCCCGAGAGCCTCCCGTGTCTAATCAGGGGATGCATGAAAAAACTCAGGTCGTAGGAGCGCCTCCTGACTCACATTTCCAGCACGGGAGGACCAGCGGGGTTATGTTTTCATTATTACTTGTGGCTCTGATGCTCTCAGCTCTTTGGAGGTTAAGTCAAGGTCTTGGCTTTGAGATTTTGTTATTGTAACCTTTCACGGGCAAATACTTCTTATGAAGTCTAGCAGGCAGCCCGTGTCCAAGAAAATGCCATTTTTGCCCGAGCCACAAGTGAACCAGAGCTCTGGCCACGGTAGCCAGGCTTTGGCTAACAAGCAGTGGTGAGCGTGTTGTGTTTTGGCAGCCAGCTTGCTTATCAGATTGATAGAGGAGGCTATAAGCAATTGCATCTGGATTTGAATGGGTTACCCAGCCTGCTCGGCTGCTTGGGATTCACGCCAAGGGAAAGCAGAGGAGTTGTGAGGAGAATACCCAATTTCCCCCTGCGAGGACTGATTTTAGTTTAATGCAGCCTCCTCGCCCTTAAATCCAATTAAAGGCCTATATTATGTCAGTGGAAATTTATGCCAATCCTAATATAGTCTAATAAGCCTTAAAATAGCACTTTGCTAGTGAAAAGCCCTGTGGTTTAATTTGATTCTGAGCCTAATAACAGGCTTAATATGAGGGAATTGGCCCCTTTTTATTTTCTAACGGGGCTCCACATGCTTGCTCCCTTTTTAGGAACGAAAAGGTTTTCTCCAAAGGCCGGACAGGAGACGGCTCACCTCAGCAGGTTGTCTCTTTTCCAGTTGCTTCATTTCTTGGCTGTGGGAAGTTTCTCTGAAGACATCCCAGGCTGGGATCTGTAATGCAAAGCAGTGAACACCAGCCTGCAAAGGGGCCGGTTTCCCTTTCAGGTTTTCTGTGCCTGACCTTCTTCAGTCACTATGGACAACAACATTACTTTGACTATGACTCAGTCTCTGAGCAGAATATGCCCTTCTACGCCCACAGATACAAGCCAGCTTTTTGTAGACACCTTCTGCTGATAGTTTCAGAGATGCAGCCCTTCCTATCTATCCCCACACCTAAAACTTGATTTCCCTGCTCTCTTTCCCAGTTTCTTAATTACTCCACTGTCTTCTTCACGGTGTCTGAAAGCTGCAGCCTCGAGTAGCTCATGTATGGCTGCCCCATGGCTGTCACCTCTCTCTCTCTCCACAGCTCTAGCTTTCTGTTTCCCCTGGCCCCATCCTATTTCAGGGTTTCCATCGCTGAATCTCGCTGTGCCCTCCCTCTATTCCACCATTGCAATGTCAGTGAGCAGCCCATGGTGCCCTCTTCCATTGCTCGCTCAGAAGATATTCATGCTTTTCCATAAATGTAGGATATTTCCAAAAACATCTCTCAGACAACCACATTATTGTCCCACAAATCGTTCTCTGAACTTCCTCTACTGGGATAACTATATAAATCCCGAAGTCCTTTAGGCTTGCTAGACCACAGTCTCCTACTCCTCCAGCATTAACACTTCATAGAATCGTAGACTCGTAGAATATCTCAGGTTGGACGGGACCATAGAGATCATTGAGTACTACTCCCTGCTCCTCACGGGACTACTAAAACTAAACCATATGTCTTAGAGCGTTGTCCAGATGCTCCTTGAGCTCTGACAGGCTTGGTGAGACTTCCTTGCCTCGCATGGTGCTGTCAGGATATAAAGACCATAATGCTTACACAGTGGTCAGCCTGGGGATGCTTTGGAGGGGCTTATTGGGTCAGGGATCTGATCTTCTCCAAGACCTGAGCTGTGCAGACAGCCCATGGCCATGTGGGAAGCATGTCCTGCCGCCTGTGCCCGTGAGCAAGTCTCATGCTGGGCAGCAGCCAGGCTCTTCATGACCAGCTGAGAAGGGGCATCCCCTCAAAGCCCAGGAGAAGAGCACGGATTCACCCTGTAGTCACAGGAATGTTTTTCCAAGATGCTTGGGCATGCTTCTTGCTGTTGAACTATTCACTCAACCCGTCTGCATCCTAATTTGAAGGGGGGACGTCATCTTCAGCTGCGTAAACTGCTCTCCTTCACTCGCTGTCCCGAACTGCTGCTCAGCTTTATTGCACACTGTTAAACAGCTGCTGCTCTGCAGTCCAGAGATGACTGAATTTCGGTGGTGGGCGGAGTGATTTTGATATAGCACTTACTAAAATGCGTTGAGATAAAAGCCTCAGCAGAAACATAAAAGGCCCTTTGTACTTGCAAGTTGTTACCGTTATTTTTTGATTAAGAACAATAGTAAACAGAGGTCCTCAAAGCTGCCTTCAGAAAATAAAAGGCCTTAAAATCAGAGAGAGCACATTTTTTTGGAGTACCTAATAGATTTAGGTGCCCGAGTCCTTTTGAGTCGCGCAGTCTGACACCCCAGCTGGCACAGCTCTGCTCTCTTGCCTGAACTGAAGGCAATAAACCCTCCCCACCAGGTCCGATTCATCCTTGGGTTACTCTCTTGGCATCAAATGGCTTTACGCTGGCAGGAAATTTGGCCCAGAGCCCCGACGAGCAACGCCGCGGCTCTACGGTCCCAGGCGGCGATTTGCGTCTCCGAGACTTCTTATTCGTGCCGCTTTTTTTGTAAGTTTGGGGGGAAGGCGACTTCATGCTGCCGCTTCTTTATCCCCTTCGCTTCCCACCCCAGCCCCGGTCCCCTCTCTACCTAGGGGCAGGCCGATCGGTTAAGGCAGCTTTGTTAATGCCGTAATCCTCACGTGTGCTCAGCCTCACAAAGCTGCCACTTTCTCGCCCCGGCCGCGCTCGCAGATCCGTAATGTCCCGTGTCCAATCGATTGCTGTGCTCGCTCCGGCTGCCGCCTTTGAGCGGTTTCTCCAACGAGGGCCAGATTGCTCTGGCAAGCTCATCCATCCTTCGGGGACGGGGGGCAGAAGGCGAAGGGGTGGGGGATGGATGCCTGAGATTGGGCATTTGGGACTGGGGGGGAAGGGGGAGCTGGCAGGCGGCACGGAAAGAAAAGGCACTGGTGAAGGGCACGCAGTTGGTATCTTCTTCACCCCCAAGCCAAACGCTCTTCCCTGTTGATGCTAACGCCAAGCTAGGTCTCAGGGAGCACACGGTATTTAATTACACCACCGTCCGTGCCCACTGAATGCTCAGCTGACCCTTTCTTCCTCATCTATCCCCCTGAATTCGTTCTGACACCCCAAACTCTTGTGCATCCTCAGCGGCCAAGTACATGGAAATATGAAATTAATCTGCCAAGAGTAGTACTCCCCCTCTCTGCCCCCAAGTTTGCAGTTTCAGCTCTCATGCTAATCCTTCCCATAGCTCAGGACAGGCGGGTTTCCAAATTTTCTTGGGCCTAAAAATGTCTTTAGATCCAAGGACATGAGGAGATGGGGAAGTGGAAGTTTGATCCAAGGGACTGGATCTGCAGTAGGACGTGTCATATTTATTTCTAATCCTGGAAGCACCTAAATGCTAGTTATAAAATTGTGATTTTTTTTTTTATGCATAGTGAAGCTGTTCAGGATTCTTTTCAAGGTTTTTATGGCTCCTTCTGTGCTCTGCACATTTACACCCAGGGTGACTCAGTCATCTGGTTTCATAGAGGACAAGAATACAGTCCCAGTAAATTGCTTTACAAACTTCCTGAAAGGTTTCTGAAGTTTCTTAAATGGTTCTGGCTTATAGAAGCAAGATAGAGGTGTGGGAGAAGAGAGGGGGAAATGGCTCTATTTCCAAAGCAGTGCACTGAGAGCCTCACGTGTTAGGAAAGTGCACTTATCCTCATGTTGTTAAAGCTTTGTGTAGCACCACAACTCATATATATATATGTGTGTGTGTGTGTGCGCACTTTCCCTGCACTGCTGTGTTTCAGGTATGGGCTTTGGGGTACTGTTTCTTGAGGAAAGGTGATATGCATGGGGGCATGATTTGGGGTCTTTCCCTTCCAGTTCACCCTGCCTTTCCCAGTTCTGATGCTGGGTATCTCCTCCGTCCCTTATTTACCCGTCTTCCTCCAAGGCTGGTGAACGCAGCCCAGCAGCAAAAAGGCCGTGACGTGAAACACACAGCAGCGCAAACACCATGATCGCACTATTAAACAGAGCTTTGCCTGGTAGAGCCAAATCTTTAGCTGATATAGATAATAATAATAATAAAAAAAAAACACGTTAAAGTCAACGCATTGATTTATACCAGCAAAGGGTCATGGTCTTCCCATTTGGGGAGACCAATCTCAGGAGGAAACATCTCATTTGCTGTCTGTGCATATCAATGCTTTCCAGAAATGGGTGTTTGAGTTGAATCCACCCTGGCTGGTTGCATTCTGGGCATTGTCTCCACTGGTGTAGAGCAGCATCAACTTCCCCCCAAAATAGCTCTGTTCCTACAGCACTCGTTGCATACCACTGCTCTCATTTAAAGCCAGTCCTTCCCTAAGAGGGTTTTGAAATCAAAAAGATTTTCCCTCTGTTGTTTGCTCTCCTGCAGAGCCAGGGCAACCCTTCCTAGGCTGAGGGGAGCTAGTCAGGAAGGCTTCCCAGGCAGAGTCCACGGCCGATGGACACCTGAGGGGTTACTCATTGGCCTCTGGAAATTGCCTTTAAAACCAAACACCGCCTCATCATCTCCTCCTCCTGGGGCATTTTATAACAGACACTGGTTGACATGGCAGATTTGGGGCTAAGGCTGAGAGTTGGTAGGGATCTGACCGCCTTAAGAGCCTGGAAATGCTGCCTGGGCCACCTGCTTTTGTGCATTTTTTGCTATTTGGGGCTGTGAATATTTAATCATAATCTAAAAGTAGAAATACTCACGCATTTTTTGGGGGGAGAGGGTGTGGATCTAATTGGGATTTGGATTTAATTAGGCAAATAACGAATTCCTAACTTCATACATATGGTGCGCCCCTTTAACCCCAACAAGATTTTAGGTGTAATGCTCTTTCTGATAAAAATAGGTTTCCCTATAGACTTTGTATGTAACTGACCACTTATAAAATGAGAGGATTTAGGTACTTAGCAAATGGTTACAGTTAGAAGGCGATTTCTTTTAAAGAAAAGACGCTTTTGTCATGATAAGAGAGAAAAGAAGTTGTGGGGTTTTTTTCTTGGTGACTTAGAGACAATTTTCTGGCTGATAGGAGGGAAGCTGTACAAAGCGATGGTTGCCTCTATCAAACTTTCACGGAATGATAAAACAGCTCTCAGAACCAGTGGCTCTCAGGGGTCATCTGCTGTGATGAACCCCTCAGGTTCTGAAATCATGAATCAGGCATCAAAAATCATCAGATTTTAAAAAAATGTAATATAAATCTGGAGTCTCTTGATTGTCTTATGGTTTCTCTATGTTTGTGCCCGATTTCCAGCCTTTCTTCCTTGTCGTGGTTTCTCCTTGTATTCTGAAACCTCCGAGCCAGTGTTTTCTGTGTTTGGTAGCATATACAAAACTTGTGGCTGTTTCAGGACTGTCCCTCCTCATTTTGGAGTATGTGAGGTCATATTTTCAGGCTTTCCCTCACCCACCTGATGACTCAGAATTTCCTTTTCTGCAAACAAAGTGAACACCAGGATTCCAAGTTAATCACTTGAATCCAGAAGCTGGAGATTTCTGAATAAACTCCAAGCGACTGTGAAAATCTCCCTGAAATCGGGAGAGCGGACGGATGATAGCGCGTGCCACACAGTGCCTCGGACAAAGCCAAACTTGCGTGAAGGCTCCGGGTCAATCCTTGCTCTAGCGATGGTTTAGTTACCATAGAGACAACCAGGTCTCACTTCATCCTCCAGCACTTGCGCTCTTCACCGGTGACCCCTCCGGATTAAAGTTGGAGGGTTTTGGATCATTCTCTTTATTTTTATCAGTAGTGTAGCACACCGTCTAATCCTAGTCGTACCTCTCAGGAAAGAAAAAAAAGACAAAAAAGCTGCCCTGCTTCCCCCACGTTTGTTGTGTAGGCCAATTATCCGAAGTGGTGACAAGTAGAAAAATGAATTAACCATAGCTTTGTAATGTCAGCGTTATTTATCTTGTATAAGCTTTGCCCAGCTCAGCTGTGGATCAGCAAAGGAGTGCTTTTATTCTTCCCTCCTCTCTTTGATGCTGGGTTGGGTTTTTTTTTTTTCATTTCTTTCCTTCCTTCTCTTGATACAGGTCCTTTGCTCCGCCACACCGTCATTACAAAATCTTTTTCTTCTGCTCTAAACCGGGTGGGTTTTTCAGATCAGATGAGGGGCCGGGGAGGAGATGCCCTGCAGGAGGTGAGGGAGGGGGTCTCCCGGCTCTCATCTTCCCCATCCTTACCCTCTACCCCTGTGATAATGAAACTGTTCCGTCGGGTTTATTTCCTCTGATCTCTAACTCACACAAAAAGTAGGTGCTGAGACTGGAAGAGGCCTCTGTTACCTTCCTCCCCCCCCCGGCCATTTCCCATCCATAGTTTGCTGAGTCTGTACCCTCTCACCTGCCGCCGTAGAGACTTTCAAAAGAAAAAAAAATGGCACTTGCTGGCAGGAGGCAGGAAAGCGAGGGATGTTAAACTAGGATCCAGCCTGAGAGCAACGCGCTGGCAAGAAGCCCGCAAACACTTCAGATTTGAAGCACCAAGTCACGGGNCCTGGTAAAGCAACAGTGAAGCTGCACCTGCTCGAAACTACTGGAGCCGGTACACTGTGGCACTTCAAAGCTGCCGGGGAATCAGATACTGCAATAAGATACTCCTCAGAGGGCGTAAAACGAGCTAAATCTTGCACTGCGGCGGCTGGAGCGCTGACTGATGTGGGGAGCAAGCCTGAAGGATAATACGTGTATATACGTATATAATAATGTATATAATGCATCGTGAGACCCCACCTGGAGGACTGCATCCATCTCTGGAGTCCCCAACATAAGAAGGACATGGACCTGCTGGAGCGTGTCCAGAGGAGGGCCACGAGGATGATCCGAGGGCTGGAGCACCTCTCCTATGAGGAGAGGCTGAAAGAGTTGGGGCTGCTCAGCCTGGAGAAGAGAAGGCTCCGGGGAGATCTCATTGCGGCCTTCCAGTACCTAAAGGGGGCCTACAGGAGAGCTGGGGAAGGACTTTTTACTGGGGCATGGAGTGATAGGACGAAGGGGAATGGCTTCAAACTGGAAGAGGGCAGGTTTAGATTGAACATTAGGAAGAAATGTTTTACTTTGAGGGTGGAACAGGTTGCCCAGAGAGGTTGTTGAGGCCCCATCCCTGGAGGTGTTCAAGGCCAGGCTGGACGTGGCCTTGGGCAGCCTGGTCTAGTGGGAGGTGTCCCTGCCTATGGCAGGGGGGTTGGAACTTGATGATCTTCAAGGTCCCTTCCAACTTAGGCCTTTCTATGATTCTATGATCTCGGTGGTGTAGGCTAGCCCAGCTCAGGCAGCAGGTCAGGAGTTCTCCTGGAGAAGCAGGGAGCTGTACCAGAGTTGCATGCAGACTGTCAGCCAGCAGTAAATCTGTTTCAAGCTCTTTTGTTGTTCCAAGCAATTGCTGAATAACTTCTCTGAATTACTTCCAGTCGATATCTCTCATATGAAAAGCTCGCAGAAAGCTTATTATGTTGAAAATTCAGAAGATACGGATTCTCACATGCTAAACATCCATTAGCAACTGGATAAAGGCAACTCCCAGGATCACATTTCTATTGGGGTAGCTTTTTGCAGACACGCAGGTGAAGTTTGCTTTGTGTGAATGGTCTCTGATGCACCCTTAAAATAAGTGAAAATAAATTCTTGTTAATAAGATCTGGTAGTTCATGCCAGAGATGAGATGGGCACGACTGCAGACAAAGCCAAAACACTACCAATGTTGTTAACTAATTTTGAAAAGGAGGGAAAAAAATTCATCGTTTGTAGGTGATTTTTAGCTCCACCCTTCCAGGGGTAATTTTGGAGAGATCAGATATTTGAACGGTGAGAAGAATAGCTCTGTCCTCCCTGCCTTGACGCGCTCTCAGTGCACTCCTTTGCCATGAGACTGCTGAGTGGGCATTTCAGCGGATTTTTGTTTTAAGTGTGACGCTATTGTTAATACGCCAGGTAAAATGTTGCAGCAGCACTTTCAAAGGTGGCTAGCACGGGGCTGCCGCTATATGATTGGGGATACTGGGATACTGGGGAAGGCTGCACAGATGACCTCTCTAAGTCTACTTACAACACGATCGGTACGAAAGCAGCATTGAACGGCTGCCCACCAACAGTTTCTCACTTTAGAAGGAACAAGAGACTCTACAGCTGGATCCCATGGAGGGGAAATTATTCACCTTTGCCCAGCTGCTAGAAATGCTTTAAAAATAAGCAGTTAAGTCAATGCTCCAATTACTCTGTGGTTACAACCTCCAGAAGGTAATTCAGATCTGAATTGCTCTGTGAAGGTGCCTGTCCTCTTTCTGTTGACTAGATGGGAAGCCTAAGATGACTTAATTCCCAACTCAACACCTCAGTACCTCTCTAAAACTCAGTGGGGTGAAAGCAAACCAATAACAACTCTGTTTTATCCCCCAGAATAAAAATGTGACTTTGCTTTTTGATGTTAGGGTCGTTTCTTGTTAAAGGGATAGTCAAATCTCAGAAAGAGAAAAAAGTGAAGTGTAGCAAAGCGTAGAAAAATAAAAATTCATAATTTGTACAGTCTTTCAGGGTCTCCTATCAGAACCAGCTTGTGTTTAAACAAAGCTCTGCGTTTGTTTTGATATTAACTATGATGGATTCAAACCAGAGGCCAAAAATCTCCAGTCCTTCAGCTTTGAGGAGCTTTTAACTGTGAACTAGACTGTTTGTCTAGCCACTGCAGAGGTGATGTCCTGCATCAAAATCCATCATCCAAACTGCCACCAATGTGTTGGTGTCTGTGATTTGAACTTCCAGGATTTAGTATCTATTACTATTGTTATTTTCTTTTGAGTAGCCAGCCCTTGAGATGGCCTCAGGCATATTCACATTTGAAGGTGTGATTGTTGCCGTGGAAAGTTGATTTTAGCTACATTGAAGGGGGACAGAGACCTCTGCGTGGACTGGTGGCTAGCATACCTGTGCAGGGACTCCACAGGGTCTATGCCCTGGAGGTCCACCCAGGCTGGGTGACCCATTGCTTTGACCTGCTCCAGCTAGATGAAGGTTGCATCTTTGCCGTCTTTTGCAGACATCTTTGGTCTCACTCTGTTCGTGCCTTAGGCCAACTGGACATCAACCTACCACAAATTGGAAGCCACGTCATGGTGGTGGTTTCAGTCTCATCACGGGGCCATCCACGATGCCATGAGCCCAAAGTGTGGACGGTGGTGGCAGAGCCCAAGTGCTCATCAGGGGCTGGGCGGGGATTTCATCCTTCCCTTTGAGGAGGCTGGTGTGATGCCCTAAATCAATTGGCCGGCCTCTGCGTGTGTTTACACACCCGTGTGTTAATTCCTCTGGGGCGACAAGCTTAACTGAACTTACATTATCCCCTTGACCATGGATCATGGATAACATCTGGGTAGGATGCACCTGCGCTACTGCTGGCCGTAACCTCGCGTGCTATCGATTTGGCTGCATCGGCAGAGACACGGCAGTGGGAAAAGGCAGCGAAAAAACCAGCAGGGAAAGAAATGAGTGGTGATTCGGGCCAGTAACATTTGGTATTGTCCAGGCGCTGCGCCAGTGGGGATTTACCCAGGGCTGATCTTACTTCTGCATTCAGCAGCTCAAGCGATTCAGCCAGCAAAGCAGCCAAAATCTCCCGATGCATCACCCGACGGACACATTTTTATCCGTCTCACTTCCTACATCTTCCCAGTCTCCTGTCCTTTCATCCTCCTTGGTGCTGGCAGAAGCGGGTGTGCAGACCGCCGCGCGGGCAACAATTTCATGTCCGGGGGAATAAAAGGGATCTCTGAATCCCTGGCGCTTGTAGCCTCGACTCCCCACTGTTTTGAGCCGGAAGGTACCATACCTTGCAGGCAAAGGATCAAAAAACATTGTTGCCCTTGTCAGCGAGCAGTCACCAGGGTCCCGGGTGCAGCTGGGCATATGGGCAGGACGCTATTTATTTACTCGTTGCCGAGGGTTCATTATCTCCAGACCCCATTCAGATGGTAGTTTTCAGGTCCCGGGGGAAGGCAGTTTAGCACAGCAGCTGACACGATGCCCTGGGCAGGAGGTGGATGGCAGTGTCCCTGACGGCGCATCGCAGGCGGCAGAGAGGGAGCGCGAAGGGACGGGGGGGACGGGCGCGCGCGGGGATGAGGGAGGCGAAAGCATCAGCGGCGGCGGGGCTGGGAAAGCACATCACCCCAGTTTTCACCACAGCCGTGCCAGTGAGGGTTGGAGTTCCTTGCCCAAAGTAAATGCTTATATTTATCATTGTCGAGATGGTTTATTGTCCAGCCGGGTTCTTTTGAGAGAAGAAGACTGTCCCATCCCCGCTTTTCAATTACCGCCACCTCGAGAGAGCAGTGCTGCCCGAGCCCCCTAGGGAGGGCCACGGAGCACTTATGGAACAGCGGCTCCCCTGTTTTATCAGCTTCATGTGTGTACCTCTGCGATCCCTAAAAACTCCCTCTCCCGAGTCTTGCCAGTTTGCATCCTCAGGCTGGAAAAGGACCCAGCATTTGGGACCTGCTCAAGTTCAGGAGAAAGGGATCTCAGAGCCATTATTTAGATCTCCCCTCCCCTGAGCATGCGGGAACGCGTTGAACACATGTTATTTACTTGCTGCGTGTTTAAATACACCTGTTCTTCTCGACCCGGACATATCTTTGATGGTGTTTCTGTGGTTGTAGCAGACTCAATATGAAGACGGAGCATTGTTTGCATACTTACTTTCCCTGTGTTCATTGAGGCACTCGGGGAACACCTGTGAGAATTTCAGATGCTGAATAAACCTTCAGTTGCTGTCGTGTCTCACCCCAGAATCAGATGCATTTCTTCAGTGGATTGAGTGACTTTCTATGATTTCTGATTTGTAGTAATCTTGATATTCTCAGATATGTGCTTGGCTCTCCCCTCGCTTAACGCTGCTATAAATTGGGTGGGAACTTGGTACGCCAGAGGAATTGTCCCTGTATCCACTGAACTTCCCCGCTTACCTGTCTCTATACAGTGCTCCAACAAGAGGAAACCAGTCTGATTTTGCTGTTTAAAATTACAACGTACCCATCTGAAGTAGAAACCCGGCATACCGGTGCATACTGGTTGATTCTAGCATTGTATGTGTGTTGGCTGTAAATCCACTGGAGGCATTTGGGATGAAAGTTACTTTAAAAAAAAATAAAATCTGTGCTATATTAAGTTTTGTGTGTAAACAGGTGTAAAACGATTGGCTTTCTAGAAATAAACTCGGAGAGACAGGAATTTTTGAGTGTGTTGTATATTAGGGCAGCATGGTGCAAAGGAAATCTAAGAGTAGAGCCTCAAGGAGTTAAATGAATACTTGGGAGCTTAAGAACCTCCTGATGCTTCATGGGAAAATGGGAAAATATTCTATTTAGAGACCGCACTGCTCACACATCAGATGTTTTCTCCAGTTTTCTCTCTGTAATTTTTTTTTTTTTTTTTAAATTATCATCGGGGGCAATTTGCATGAAAGGGATCTTTGTATCTGAAGTGCCCATCTGCTGTGCAGCTTACCTCCCCCCTGACGCCATAGCCATCTGCTTTTGACATCACGACCGGCTTCGCCGCAACGCCACGCGGGGCTGCGGGCGAAGGGAGCCGGTGACACTTTATTAACACCTTGCCTTGATGTCATCCTGCTATTTGAAAGGATTCCCAGGCGCTTTCCCGCTGCGAGCGATTAGCTTGCACGCTCTAGACGGGGATGAGCTGGCTCGAGACGGCAGCGTGGCCGCGTCTGGGGTGGCGCGTGGGAGGTGGCGGTGACACTGCGTGGCACGAAGCAGGCTACCAGAGCCGTAAGCGGTTTTGAACAGGGCCTGTGATTTTTGATTTGCCTTTGTATGACACCTCATGTGAAGGAGGAGCCCCGTTGTCTCTGCCGCCTGGGAATCGAATAATAATAATTACGAGGCTGATGATAACACTTACGAAGCAGTGCTTGATTAGCTTCCCTTGCATCTGCTCAAGATGCTGCTAATTACGTAGCAGTGTCCTGGTGTCTTTCATTCTCCAAACTAAACATGATTTGCCCTTCAGAGCTCATCCCGCCCCAAGCAGACAGCAATGCCCAAACCAACACTCAGGAAGGAGAAGAACATCCACTAAGAGACCTTGCTCTTTGCATCTGATTGATTTACCTGGTCAGGGCTTAGATACTACACGGGTAAGCACAACAGATCCAAAAAACGTGTTTCCAACAGCCCAGATGGTGATGGCTCAGCGCAAAGAGTGCCACCTTCCGAAACGCCAGCTCTCCTCTCGCCGTGTGTCAGCCGGTGGGTAACAGCACGAGCTGTCACAATTGCTGCACACATGAATCTGCTGTCATGAATTAAGAGAGATGCCTTCAGGTTAGATCTATGATGCATCTGGGTTTCTGGGCATATATTTTCATTTTCCTACCTGGAAACATTGTCCGGGTGGTATTTGAGGTTTGGGGTTTTCATATGCGGGGAGAAATAACCCAATGCATCAGTACAGGTTGGGGGCTGACCTCCTGGAGAGCAGCTCTGTGGAAAGGGATATGGGAGTCCTGGCGGACAACAGGATGCCCATGAGCCAGCAATGTGTCCTGGTGGCTAAGAAGGCCAATGACATCCTGGGGTGCATCAAGAAGAGTGTGGCCAGCAGGTGGAGGGAGGTCATCCTCCCCCTCTACTCTGCCCTGGTGAGGCCACATCTGGAGTACTGTGTCCAGTTCTGGGCTCCCCGGTTCAAGAAAGACAGGGATCTGCTGGAGAGGGTCCAGCAGAGGGCTACAAAGATGATCAGGGCATTGGAACATCTCTCTTATGAGGAAAGGCTGAGGGACTTGGGGCTTTTTAGTCTAGAGAAAAGACGACTGAGGGGGAACTTATCAATGCTTATAAATCCTTAAAGGGAGGGTGCCAGGGGGATGGGAACAGTCTTTTTTCAGTGGTGCTCAGTGACAGGACAGGAGGTAATGGGCACAAACTTGACCATAGGGAGTTCCATGTGAACATGAGAGGAACTTCTTTCCTGTGAGGGTGGCAGAGCACTGGCACAGGCTGCCCAGAGAGGTGGGGGAGTCTCCCACTCTGGAGCCATTCCAAACCCGCCTGGACGCCGTCCTGTGCCACTGCTGGAGGTGCCCCTGCTCTGGCAGGGGGTGGGACTGGATGATCTCCAGAGGGCCCTTCCAACCCTGACCAGTCTGTGATTCTGTGATTCTTCTTTTATTTTTTTCCTCCGTATAAATCTGCCCCGTGGTTTCTCTCCTTCGGGAGCGAGCGGAACCACTTCAGGGCATTGTTGGTTTGGCCACCATCCACCCAGAAACCCTGGGCACCTCCCAGGCACGTGTCTAGGTCAGCCGGGCAGCAATACACTGTAAATCCAACTTGTCCGGGAAAGGAATGGGCTCTGCACAACCCCCCCCATGGAGGGGGTCGGGACATCCCACTTCATTTCACGGAGCGTGGAAGCGCTGCCGCAAGCTCTTTTGCTTCATTATTTTAGTCACCAAAAAAATGCAGGGTGATCCTAACTGAAAAACTTGTATCAAATTCAGGGCAGTATTTTATTATTTTTTTTCAATGAAAGCAATCTGCAAGCAAGAAATGGGTAGGAATCTGGTTTTAGGGTTTTGAAATGAAACTTCTGAATTATTCCTCTTGAAACCAAGCTTATCTTCAAACTCACTGAAATAAAGCAACCAACTGTAATATTATTGAATACCATCGGCATGGTAGTGATGTGTTTTTTTAATGGTAATAATAAAAGACCAATGCAAAGGAGGAAAAAAAATAAAAAAAGATGTTTTGTTTCAGGTCAAGCAGATTGTTTTCTTTTACCTGACCCATTTCCCTTCACAAATCTTTCATTCCAGTAAGAAAAGCAGAGGAAACAAGTGGTGCGGATTAACCCCGACCAAAATTAAGAGCAACAAGAGACGTTTTGCTTGGCTTGCAACCAGGACGTTTGAGCCTGGGAACCACCGTGGCATTCATGTACATACGTGTGCACAGACACACTCCTCATCACACTCGATCAAGGGAGGGAAGTTAAATACTGGATTTAAGTGCTTCTGAGCAGGTTCCCAGCCTTTCCAGCCTCTCCTGCTTTGCATGGGAAATGCCGATGCACGGCCCTAAATTCCTCTTGAATTAAGACCTATTCTTCCCCCCGCTCTCCCCCCCCACCATAGCAGGGGGAATTGAAAGAAGCAGCCGGGCAAATTGTTCCCCAAAGTTTTCCTTGCCAGTCAGCGGGTTCATTAATCTCATCGCAGAGCTGCTGCTGCACCAGGTGCACAGATTATTATAATATTGCCTCCCGTCCCCGCCAGGAGAGATGGCAGAGGGAGGCTCATGTTGGATGATAACGCTCATATAATCCACTTACTGGAGGTAGTTTTTCGGTTTAGTTTGAATACAGTTTCTCCCTCTGATCGTGTCTCCGTCAGCGCAGGCATCACTCTGAGCGACTGGAAACTCTTAATCCTTTGCAAGCATCTGTCAAATTGTTTTCCCATCTGGGACCCCTCTTCTCGCAAGCCGGGAAGCCTGCGTTGAATTCAGTGGGAGATGAAAGTGAGCAGCACCTTGCGGGATCAAACACGTATTTATGAACGGGATAGGAGGTACGCGGATGCTTTGAAGGGTGCGGCGCTTATTCCCCTTCTCGGTCTGGGGCAGGGGGGAGCGGGAAGCAAATCTTTTTCTTCCAAAATCTGGCTTGGAGGGCATCACGATGATGGAAAAAGTCCATAAGCAGTCAAATGCTGAAGCTTCTTCCCCCTCTTGCCTTTTTTTGGGCAAGCGGGACCCCAGCAAGGACAGGGCAAACTGGAGCGGCGGGCATGCCAATACTGGTGGGAGCTGGTGCGATGCCGGGGGCAGCGTACAAGGCTGGGGGGGAGGCTGGTGCCATGTGGGAGCCGGGCGGACTGGGAGCAGCTGTTGGAAAATCAGAGGGGGTGGGTTGGTTGGCAAAGGGGGTCGTGGGGTTGGGAGATCGGGGAGACCACGTGGGGAAGCAGCCAGCCTCCCATCTCCCCCCCTCCGCCCCAGGATGATGCTGTGTGGGGCTTTTCTTCCTAGCTTAAGAGGTTTTTTTTTCCTTTGCCCCGTGAAATAGGCAAACGATGGAGTTATTCAAATCTATTGAAAGCAGCGCACAAAAGCTTCTCCAGGCTGCAGACAAGCAACGCAGCTTCACTTAGTGGTGCAGGACACTACCCAACAGGCTGGGGGGTTCGGGGGCATTTCTAGATTTATGCTGGGGTTTTTCTCTACCCGCCCTTGTGACCAGTCCCCTTCCATGAAAGGGTGGCCCTAGCATCGTTTCTTTAGTTGGTCGTATTAAATTGAGTCTGTTTTATAGCTCTCTTAAACAACTGGTTATTGAAGGCTTTCGGTTAGCCTTAATGCCTTGATCTATTACTGGGCTCGTAATTGTTTAAAAACAGCAAACGTCTCAGTAATCCCTTTCTTCTCCTTGGGAAGTCCAAAGAAGTGAAGCTTCCCAGATTGTGGATGTCACAAAACATCATACATTTGTTTTCCCCTTTTCTAGCAATTTAACACATTTTGCTTTCGCGGAGGTTCAAAAGTTCGCTCAGCAACAGTTGGTTCTCTGAGCTTGTTGCAAAGGCCTGTGGGTAAACTAAAAAAAAACCCCAACCAACACCATTATATGGCTGCAGGACATAACAGTAACAAGCCATATTTAATACCCTTAATATTATGAAAATTTTGCAAGAATGCAAACACAAAGCTCCAGCATATACATGTTTTCTGTTTCTTTCCCATATGTCACTATGTTCTGTGAGTAGTTAGAAGTGAAGCCCGACCTTTATATCAGCCGCTTTCTGGATTTCTTTTAATTTGACCCAGCAGCTGGGATCAAAGCGCTGGTACGTTCAGACAGGCAAAAAAATGTAAAAAATCCTGTTCGTCCTTCAACACGCTTTATTATGCAGTTGGAAGAGCGCTCTGGAGAACGGCTGGGTGAAGGGCTGGATTAGCAGATGTTGCCCACATCACGTTGACAGCCCCGCGTTTGTGATCAGTGCCACTTTCCGATCTGAAAGCCAAGTGTTGCACACCGCTCTCTTAAACGCTTGCAGACGTTTCAGGCAGTGGCCTGACATATGGAAACCAAAATCGTGTGGAATGCGCTCAAACAGCAAAGTCACTGAGCAGAGACCGCCGCTGAGGACAGACGTGGTCTGATACATCGCGTAGGTGGTTCACAAGTCAGCTGGAGGCTGTAGAGAAAGGGGAGGTCCCCTCCTGATAGAAGAGGTGGACAATGTCATGGGACCACCTCCACTGCTACGGGAGGTTAACTCGTTGCAAAACCTTGGCTGTTTTGTGGCCATGTCAGTTGTGAAGGATGGAGAGCCGAGGTTTCTCTTCAAGAAACTCTTGAAGGAATTAATGAATGTATTGGGTTTCACCTTCTTCTGAGATATGTCAGGAGTGGGCAGCAGTGCACTGCCTGGCAGGGGAGCTGGGCTGAACTGGGCGATCCAAGGGAAAGGTTCTGCCTTCTTGTTTGGTGTCTGGTCCTTCTGGTCTCCTTCTGGGAGGGCACCCAGCACTGGGGGGCCCAGGCTCTTCTTGGGACTCCTAAGGGTGAATATAATGCCCGTAAAGCATAGTTATGATGGATCTGATGAACAGCCCTGAGTTCATGGACATTGCCAAGAGCAGGGTTTGACCCAGATACCAGCGTGCCCATGCATTTATCCATGGGTTGTGGCATGCAGCAGTCCCTGCCTACAGTCTTCTATCATCTCTTGTCCCAGTGCCAGTGGAGGTTTCCCCATGGGTCCCCTCTGTAGCTGCAGAGGAGGTCTCCAGAGCATCCCAGCCAGGTTGCTGTCACAGGGGCCGAGCTGCTCGCTCAACACAGAGTTCAGGCTCTGTATCACCAGACCTGTCAGCAGCCCGCAGGAGCATTTTGCGCATAATGAAGGGAGGTGGCAGACTGTCAAAGTTTCATCTGTGCTTTACTGACTCCTTAGCCAGCTTCCAGAGAGGGTCTGCAGCATCTTCTGGGCTGTCGGCCATACGAGAGAGCTGGAAGTCTGGAGTATGTTTCTTGGCATTGCCTCTGGCTGCCGTGTCTCCTCCATCTCTGTTGCTGGAGCCAGGATGCTGCGTGCTGCTGCAGGCAGTTTGCAGGTTATGTCTACGGTAGGGTGCTAAATACCTTCTCTGGCCCTTGGGTGACCACGTTTTTTAATTTCTGACATATTTGTCAATGTGGTTTCAGCCTCAGCCAATTTGTCACGTCTCAAGATTAAGCCCAGACCTGCTTCGAGGGTTAACATCTACCAAGAAGCATCCTCAGTAAACAGAGTTGAGGCAGTCATAGAATCATAGAATGGTTTAGGCTGGAAAGGACCTTGAAGATCATCAAATTCCAACCCCCCTGCCATAGGCAGGGACACCTCCCACTAGACCAGACTGCCCAAGGCCACGTCCAGCCTGGCCTTGAACACCTCCAGGGACAGGGCCAGTCACCCTGGTTTGGTAGCAAGAGAGTGTATAAGCATAAAACCAAACTATGCCACATCATTTGGGGACAGCAGAAGTGTCTGTGGCTCATTTTATATGCTACTTGAGAGGTACTGGAGGAGTCAGGATTTGCAGTTTGACTTATTGCTCAGCAGCGTAACAGCGCTCCTGTGCTCCCGTGCCTCCACGCAGCACAGATCCCACCGAGCGTCTGCCCTCAAACAAGAAAACCACCAACACCCGACCCCCCCCAAGGAGATTTATGAGGCAGGAGGGCTGACAACACAGCGCTCGGTCCCGGCAAGACACAAGCACGGCCCCAGCCCTTATTTCTTTCACCACGGAGGGTCCCCTTAGCGGTGATAAATGCCGTGCGGCATCCAACTTCAAAGACCGTGGGAGCAGACTTCCCCGGTCCGGGGCAACGCGGGCGCGTGAGACGCACGACCGGGGCCACATGGCGAGGAGGGACCGTGGCTGGCGTGACAGATGCACGCACAGATGCACAGACATGGGACAGATGTGCCCCTCGGCAAGGGGCAGGGCAGCAGGAGAGGAGACGCAGATCCCGACTGTTGCATTTGTCCCCTCGCCCCTGCCTTACTGTAAAACTTTTTTACTGTAAGGGTGATTGAACACTGGAACAGGTTGCCCAAAGTGTTTCTGGAGTCTCCATTTTTTGAGATATTCAAACCTGATTGCACAATGTCCTGTAGAGCAACCTGCTGTAGTTGACCCTGCTGTGGGCAAGGGGTTGGACTAGGTTCACCCTATATTTTGCAGAAATTTTACTGTGGCCGCAATTTAGCGGTGCTGAGCGAAGGATGACCAATGCCTGCTGTTGGTTTGGAGCCTGTTCGAGGTGTTCCCATCTTCTGGTTGGGTTTTGCCTAACAGGGATTCCGCTCACGAGCACTGTGGTGTGACCCAATATGCAGCACATAGAGACAACTGGGGGATGTTGGTGTAGGTACATCTTCAGGCCCCCAGCTTCAGTCCTCAGGATGGCGTGGAAACAAAAGGATTAAGTGGGTGGGAAATAAATGCCATTAATTTCCTCTTAAATGGAGATTTCTTTTGGTGGCTGAGCCCTCTTGCAGAACTTTCTCTGCAGAGAGGCACACATGCGCACGCTTATGTGCCCACACGCACTGCTCCCTCCCGGGGTGTACTGTGACCTGCTAATACCACCTCGGAGGTGTTAAACTGCAGCTGCACTAGGTGCTAAAAGGTGTTTCATCACGTTAACTGCGCGGAATAAAAGAAAACATCCAAACAAAAAGCACTTATTTCTCCTGTCTTGCCAAGGTCTGTGCACCCTGTGTGGCTGGGCCATCTCCCTTGCTGCTCTTGGTGTTTTCAAGTCTTGTCGTGCTGGAAAACACGGGAGCGGTTTAACAATGTTCGCTATAAACTTATATGGAATATATAGTCGTATCCCCAACTGTATCTGCGTTTGGCTTTAATTGTCATTTCAGTCAATGATGTTGTGTCATTTGGGAACTTACCAGTGCATTTACGCTTAGTCAGTTGGTCTGGCTCCTCTTGATTAGATCTGTACATCAATCATCACCTTGGCTCACCCCATCTGACCCCTGCGTCCGGGCCTCGCTAGCAGTGAAAAAACTTTCTTACTGTAAAACTTTTTTACTGTAAGGGTGATTGAACACTGGAACAGGTTGCCCAAAGTGTTTCTGGAGTCTCCATTTTTTGAGATATTCAAACCTGATTGCACAATGTCCTGTAGAGCAACCTGCTGTAGTTGACCCTGCTGTGGGCAAGGGGTTGGACTAGATGATCTCCAGAGATGACGCCAACCTCAACGACTCCGATTCTGTGGTATGGGGATATTTTTACCCAGATAACATGCAGGATGTGGATGGTGACTTCCAGGGAACGAATATTCACTGATTTGCTTTAATTGTGTGGTGAACCCCATCAGATCGCATATCCGGAGAAGATGAGGATGGCTTGAAAAGAAACCAGGTGTGAAAGGCTCTTTTGCACTGCTGCACACCCACAAGGAAGAGGTTGCAATTAGGATGTGCTACTGTGGCATCGAGGGGAGGGGAAAGGAAAGGCATAGCCCCTTAGAGAAGCAGCTGATTTCACACTACCACCAAGGTGATCTACTGCACAGCTAACCATGGCAGAGGGGAAACCACTGTGGGTGGGAAAGCCTGGAGACTTGCATGTGAAATCAAGCACCTTTGGGTATATTTTGGGCTGTTTCTGCGCATGTGTCCATTTGTGGACAGACTGAAGTAGACATGGTCTGTGTTTTACCTGTGTGGGTGGTGCTGCCTTGGGTTTGTTGTGGTTTCGGTTGGGATAGAGTTAATTCTTTATTAGTGGCTGGTATAGTGCTACGTTTTGGATTTGGGATGAGAAATACTTTTGATAGCGCGCTGGTGTTTGTAGTGGTTGATGAGCTCTCAAGGCCTTTTCTACTCCTCACACCACCCCAGCAGCAAGTAGGCTGGGAGGGCACTAGAAGCTGGGAGGGGACACAGCCAGGACAGCTGACCCCAACTGACCAAAGGGATGTTGCATGCCATATGTCGTCATGCTCAGTGTATAAAGATGGGGGAAGAAGGAAGGGGGGGACGTTCGAAGTGATGGCATTTGTCTTCCTAAATTACCATTACGCGTGATGGAGCCCTGCTTTCCTGGAGATGGCTGAACACCCGCCTTCCCATGGGAAGCAGTGAATGAATTCCTTGTTTTGCTTTGCTTGTGTGTGTGGCTTTTGCTCTACCTATTAAACTGTCTTTAGCTCAACCCATGAGTGCTTTCTCACTTTTACTCTTCTGATTCTCTCCCCCATCACAACGAAGGGGGGAGTGAGCGAGCGGCTATATCTCCCAGCAGGGAGAGCCAGACTCTTCTCAGTGGTTCCCAGTGACAGGACGAGGGGCAATGGGCACATGTTAGAACATAGGAAGTTCCGTTCCAACACACGGAAAAAATTCTTTACAGTGAGGGTGACAGAGCACTGGCACAGGCTGCCCAGGGAGGTGGTGGAGTCCCCTTCTCTGGAGATTTTCAAGACCCGCCTGGATGCAGTCCTGAGTAATGTGCTCTGGGCAATCCTGCTTTGGCAGGGGAGTTGGGCTAGATCATCTCTAGAGGTCCCTTCCAACTCTGAAAATTCTGTGATTCTGTGATTCTGTATGGTTCCAGCTGCCAGCTGGGGTTAAACCACGACAGGGTTTCCCTGGGCAAGGCAAGTAATACTCTTACGTGGTACAGTCGACAGGAGTGGCTGGAGAGAGATAAAACTTGAGATGTTTATATACCTGCATATCTGTAACTCAAATTGGATGTAATTATGCCTTTTAGTGCTTGTAGGGGGTCTATGGAAACACATTATACATGTGCATATACGTGTGGATTGCATGTTATGTCCACCTTTGCATGCTATAGCGGTTAGAAGAAGCAGGATGCTAAGTGCAGTTGTGTGTGTGTGTGTAGTATTATGCTATTGCTGTTCTCGGTGTGTGAGCGTGCCTGGACAGGAGGTGTCAATCTGTACCCTTGAGTCTGCAGAGGGCTGCAGTCAGTCTTGTGCATTTGTCCTCAGGAGTTTGTACGTACGTACCGGCACAAGCTCTCCCGTGCCCCGGCCTGTGACAGCGCACAGCAGTGAGTCTCTTGGCCTGGGCTGGGAATAAGCTTTATTCTCCCTGTGCAGTCTCTTGTGTATTTTCCTTATTTTGCCATTTAACTGAAAACCCCGGTGGAGCCGTGGGGACCTGAGAGGAAGGCTAAATGCCGTGTGCCCCGCAGCCACGCTGCTGCTGCAGCTTTTCCATTGCACGTTATCCAGCATGGCAATGTTGTGACTGCTGTGAGATCTTATTAGAGTATAAAAGCGGAGGGCAGCTTTTTTTTTTTGCCTTGTTCTCCATGGTTATCTCCCAGGTGTGGGTAAGCCAGTCACCACAGCCACGAGCAGGTTTTCACCACCTTCCCTGGCTGCGGATCGACTCACTGCCTTCCTGGCTTGTCCTCGGACTGGAGGACCTGCTGCCTTTGCTCCTCCACCAGAGATCAGGCTGCCGGAGGCAAATCCTTGGGGCACTCCCAGGCAGCGCTGCTTTGCTCTCGGCAAACTTGAACTGGTCCAGAAGCAGCTCCTGCTGCCGTACTCCAACCTGCAAACACTCAGGGAGGCCAATAACTATCATTCAGAACAAAACAAAGCCATTAGCATTCTCCTTTCTACTGCTGATGAAGCTAATTAAGCTGCATGCAAAGAAGGGGAGGTTGAACTGGTAGGAAGGCATGGGGAGCAGAAGGTGATTTCACCAGAACATGATTTTCATGGTTTTCTTCATTAGCCAGGGCCTTTGATCCTTAAACAGGCTTCAGGGTAGGGGCTGGCAGGGGAGAGCAGAGCTCATCCGGTGTCCTGGGGGAAGTACTACAGCTGCAACAGGTTGGAGAGAGGGCTTTTAGGGGAGGGTGTGCACAGGGCTCTTCCTCCTCTCTGGAAGGAGTTTTGTTCAGTATCAGTGGAGCTGAGATTTTCTTTACTGTCAGCGGTCTCCTCCTGCCCTGACTCTGCTGGCAGGGAAATCTTACCCATCCTTCCACTGAGACAGCAGCTTGCAGGTCCCACCACCACGGTCTCTGCATTTGGAAGCCCAGGGAGAACACGGTGTCCTGTCTGGGTTCCATCCTGACCACCACTCTCCAGTCCCACTCAGGGTTTTTCAAGCCTGGGGTGATGTTGAAGCCCTGTGAGGGAAGGCTGAACTCTCCGAGCCCAGTTTTACTGGAACCTCAACCACATGACATCATGAACCAACCTTCCCTTCATAGGGAATAGATACCATAGGATATCATAGGATCCTGTAGCCCAAGGAGGTGGTTTTGGCTATGTTGTGGTCTGAGGTTTATGATGTATTGAGGCACAGGAAAGGTGGAAATACCTTTGCAGATTGGCACCAAAAGCCCAGCCCCTCCATCCACCCACATCCTTTGAAAGGTGTGTTGCACCCTTGGAAGAGGTTCCTTGCACTTCTCTCAAGCGTGAGGGCTAAACCACCCTTTTGCTGCCCTCCAGGTTTGCTCTGCCTGAAGGATAGTTGCGATCCTCTGGTCTCTTTGCAACTGCACAGGAAAAGGGAGATGTGACTTATTTACCACAATGCAATCTCTCCTCCCCTCCAACAACAAAAAAACCCCCAAACACCCAAAACCAAAAAAAACCCAAAACCCCAAAACTCAAACCACCAGCCAACAAATAAATCAGCCTCCCATTGCGATGGGGGTTGAGGGTGATGACTCGCACGCTGTGCCTCTCCCTCTGTGCAGGCGGAGGATGCTCAGAGGTTCCCTGCTTGAGAGGCGCTTCCCCTCACACTGGGTCCTCAAAAGCTCCGCCGGCAGTTGTGGGAGGAGGAGGAGGAGGAGGAGGAGGCGGCAATTACTTTCAAGGCAAGATGTGCCGATAGGTCCTAGTTAGCAGAGGTGTCTGGCGCCTGAGAGCGATGCCTGTGAATGAACCAAATTGGTAAAGCTGCTGCTGTCACACGCTACGGATTACGGCGACTGCACTTGTATTAATGTACATCTCGCCGAAACTTGAGGGTTTCTGTCCCGAGTACGCAGGGCTGCGGAAGCGGAGCCGCCGCACGACGCGGCTGCTGCGGCCTCACCACATTGTGGATTCTGTGCGGGATTGGGAGGGGGAGCAGGTGCACTGCTTCGGAGGAGGTGGGACCAGCCATTAGCAGCCTGAGCATTAATTGTCGAATTAACATCACACTGTGTAACGGGAGTAAATAAGAGTCAGCAGTTTCGATTTCTTGCAGAAACCTCCTATTCCAGGGGCTTTGTGTCTGCTCTGATCTCTCTTCCACCTCACGTTGCAGAGCCTGGCAGGAGTGGCTGGTGTTGTCTAAAATAGCATGGATGTTTTTTCCCCTCTCTTCCACTGCTCCCGCCATGCGAAGCAACGTGTGATGAACACGCAGAGCTGGCCCGGACATAGTTTCTGCAAAATTGCTTCTATTAACGCGGTGCTTTATCCTGGCTGCATATCGGGTGGAGGTGGCTCTCCATCCTTTTGGCAATTTCTTTGTGTTTTTCTGCTGGTCAAAGTTACCAGAAGCTGATGAAATCTGCTATACATTCCACACTAAGAGGCAGCTGCATTTCAGGAGTGAAGTGATCCTTACAGCCGAACCACCCTTTTCTCCAGGCGTCTTCATCTATGAAGTACTGCAGGTCCTTTGGGATGATTATAAGGTATTTATAGTTGAGGAGATGGATGACTTGGCCCTAACTGTATGAATGATATCGCAGCAATGGTGCCTTAAACACAGACAGCTAGAGGTCACATTTGATTACATAAAGACTGGATTTCAGCCGAAGCAGCTGGGAGAGATGTTCCTCCCGCCTTGAGAAATGACAAGCGCAACACCATCCTTCCTGACTTGGGTTCCTGAGACAGCCAAGAGCAGAGTGCCTCTGCGTCTGAAACGGGGTAGGGTGCCAGCGGCTCTGTTATCCTTGGCAGGGGGAAGCAACTTGTTAGCGGTGGCAGCACAGCCCAGCTGGCAGGGTTGAGAGGCCGCGGCAAGTGGAGTGTCCCCAGCATTTGTCTTCCCATCCCCTTCCAGCGAGCGCATTAGGACATATCTCATTCTGCACTGATTGCTCTCCTGCGCTATTAATTTGTGGCTGTATAAACTCCTGCTGCTATTATACAGTTAGGTGATGCAGAACAAAGCTGCTTATTAACACATGGAGGAGCGCTGGATGCTTGTGGGGCAGGTCCTCTTGCCACATGTGGGAAAGGACTCAGGTCCCACCACTGCCAGCTGGGCAGGGACTTGACCAGCCTCTCCAGAAGGAAGCCCCAAGGCTCAGGCATCCCCCGTGACTGTGGGATGGTGGGGTGAGTTATGGAGGTTGACACTTTGCCCCCCACACTGTGGGATGGAGGTTCTGTGGGTAGGGTCTCCTACCCTAAATGAACATGTTGGCATCTTCTCTCTGGTCAACCCTTCTTGCAACCTGCCAAAAGGAACAGCATCCTTATGGCTGGAATAAGTTGGGGGAGAACCTGCTTATGTGTCCTTGCCATGGTGGTGAGGGGCAGGAATGAAACAGAAAAAGGGAGAGTAAGGTGGTAATTCGGAAGAGAAACCCAGAGCTGAAAGACCAGTAAGCCCTGCTGATCGTGAGCAAGGCACATAGGTGTGAGAGGAACAGAGTAGAGCAGGTGAGACCAAGGTGTGAAGTCCACCTCTGGGACTGGCTCTGAGCTGTTGAGGTTTTTTAGCTTGGTTCCATTATTGCAGAGATGACATGGGCCTGAGCAGATGCATCATCAGTCTTTTAGCTTGATGTTGCTCAGATATGCAGCTATCAGAACTGGCTGACAAAACAATGACCAACCCCTAGCCAAAACTGGAACCGGGAGGGACCAGCTCCTGGTGGGACGTGAGATCAGGAGCTGGATGGATTGCAGTTACTGTCGTCATCTGGCTTTGCTTTATGGTTGGAGACAGAGGGTGGGCAACCACTAAGCAAAACCCAAAGGAGGTGAGGCTGCATCCAGGTAGAGAGGAAGGGGTGGAGATGCTTCCAGCCAGTGGGGCAAAGGTAGGTGTGATGATCTCTTGCTTATCACCTTGTGGTTCCTTTCCCTGTCAGAGTCTTTCTCATTCTCACCACCTAACTCTTGCTGCCCCAGCCACATCTTAGCCTCTCCCTGTCTGCAATCTGCCAGCCACCAGTGTAATGCTCAGCCAGGCTTGACTTTTTAGGGCAGCATTACAGAGCTGTCTTTCCAGACCCCTTCCAGGTGAGCTGCAGAAGGATTTCACAGAATCACAGAATGATGGAAATTGGAAGGGACCTTCAGAGATCATCTAGTCCAACCCCCCTACCAAAGTAGGCTCACCTAGAGCAGGTTGGACAGGAAGGAACCCAGGAGGGTTTTGGGTATCTCCAGAGAAGGAGACTCCACAGCCTCTCTGGGCAGCCTGTGCCAGCACTCCGGCACCCTCAAAGGAAAGAAGTTTTTCCTCATGTTGAGACAGAATTTCCCGTGTTCCAGTTTGTGCCCGTTGCCCCTTGTCCTGTCACTGGGCACCACTGAAAAGAGTCTGGCCCCACCCTCTTGACACCCGCCTATTAGATATTGATAAGCATCGATGAGATCCCCTCTCAGTCTTCTCTTCTCCAGGCTGAACAGCCCCAGGGCTCTCAACCTTTCCTCAGCAGAGAGGTGCTCCAGTCCCCTGATCGTCTTCGTAGCCCTTTGCTGGACTGTCTCCAGTAGTTCCCTGTCCTTCTTGAACTGGGGAGCCCAGAACTGGACACAGTACTCCAGATGTGGCCTCACCAGGGCAGAGTAGAGGGGGAGGATGACCTCCCTCGACCTGCTGGCCACACTCTTTTTAATGCACCCCAGGATGCCATTGGCCTTCTTGGCTACAAAGGCACATTGCTGGCTCATGGGCAACGTGTTGTCCACCAGGACTCCCAGGTCTCTCTCTGCAGAGCTGCTCTCCAGCAGGTCAGCCCGTAACCTGTGCTAGTGTATGGTGTTATTCCTCCCCAGGTGCAGGACCCTACACTTGCTCTTGTTGAACTTCATTGGGTTCCTCTCCACCCAACTCTCCAGCCTGTCCATGTCCCGCTGTATGGCAGCACAGCCTTCTAGGAGGCCTTCTAGGAGCCACTCTAGGAGCCACTCGTCCCACAGCCTCAGTGCCTGCGAGCAAGCCTGACATAAAAAGGGAGGGCTGGAAGTCCTGCTCTCATGTCAGAGATGGGGAAGGGATGTCAGACCTGGCTGTGCAGGCAGAGCAAAGGCACTGCTCTCTGCTGCCTGGTCGGTGGGCAGGAGGGGACACATCGGCAGCAGATCTTTTATGTCTTGCTGCCCTCAAGCTGGAGGGACAATGCCAGGCATGAAATTTCACTGCCATTCCTGTCAGCCTGATGGACAGAGTAGCCCCTTGCCCTCTCCTGAGGGGGTGGGGAGGCCAAACAGAACAGAAACAAATTGTACCCAGAGGGGAGAAGCAGCTTTGTGTCTGGGGTCCCTTCTGCAGCTGGTGTTGGGTTTATCTTACAAAGTTGTATCACCAGTGTTGGACACAACCTCAGTTCTTTGGGTTATAAGGTTCAATGAATACGAGTGCCTGCATTTCATATATGCCCTACAGATAAGGAACTTAAAGCGCAGCTACTCCAGGTTCATCATCGTCTTTCTAACAGTCACCGTTGGTCTGTGAAGTCTGTACCTCTTTTTCTAAATTCAAATTCTTTCATCAAATCTGTCTGAGCTCCTGTCATGAGCACAACTAAGTTCTCTGAGGTTTGGGAGAAACAAACACAACCCGCTCAGAACGAGACCAGATGTGGTATGGTGATCATATGCTACACGCCTATGCAAATCTTGCTGTCACCTGTAATAATGCTTGATGCTGTGAAGCATGAGGTTTTAATCATAGTGATGTGAGTGACCTGGGGCTCACCATCTGTAAAATTACCCAGCCCTCCAGCAGCAGTATTTGACCCATCAGAGTCAGGGAGACATGTAGGTATTGTAGTCAGGGTGCAATGCAGCTATTCTTTCCAAGCTATCATTCAGTTTAGGGTTATATCACAGAGTTGGTCCTCCACATGTGGAGAAGTATGTATCATGAATCTTGATGGACATCCAGGTGGTCCTGAGCTGATTGCCTCCCACTTCATGTATTAAACCAGAAACCCTGGTGCGTGAACACAGGAGCCACTGCATTCACAAGCTGA
>VUYV01000317.1:239550-278810 GCA_008711295.1 Anarhynchus alexandrinus
GTAGTTCCCTGTCCTTCTTGAACTGGGGAGCCCAGAACTGGACACAGTACTCCAGATGTGGCCTCACCAGGGCAGAGTAGAGGGGGAGGATGACCTCCCTCGACCTGCTGGCCACACTCTTTTTAATGCACCCCAGGATGCCATTGGCCTTCTTGGCTACAAAGGCACATTGCTGGCTCATGGGCAACGTGTTGTCCACCAGGACTCCCAGGTCTCTCTCTGCAGAGCTGCTCTCCAGCAGGTCAGCCCGTAACCTGTGCTAGTGTATGGTGTTATTCCTCCCCAGGTGCAGGACCCTACACTTGCTCTTGTTGAACTTCATTGGGTTCCTCTCCACCCAACTCTCCAGCCTGTCCATGTCCCGCTGTATGGCAGCACAGCCTTCTAGGAGGCCTTCTAGGAGCCACTCTAGGAGCCACTCGTCCCACAGCCTCAGTGCCTGCGAGCAAGCCTGACATAAAAAGGGAGGGCTGGAAGTCCTGCTCTCATGTCAGAGATGGGGAAGGGATGTCAGACCTGGCTGTGCAGGCAGAGCAAAGGCACTGCTCTCTGCTGCCTGGTCGGTGGGCAGGAGGGGACACATCGGCAGCAGATCTTTTATGTCTTGCTGCCCTCAAGCTGGAGGGACAATGCCAGGCATGAAATTTCACTGCCATTCCTGTCAGCCTGATGGACAGAGTAGCCCCTTGCCCTCTCCTGAGGGNGGAAACATATTCTACCCGGAGGGGAGAAGCACCTTTGTGTCTGGGGTCCCCTCTGCAGCTGGTGTTGGGTTTATCTTACAAAGTTGTATCACCAGTGTTGGACACAACCTCAGTTCTTTGGGTTATAAGGTTCAATGAATACGAGTGCCTGCATTTCATATATGCCCTACAGATAAGGAACTTAAAGCGCAGCTACTCCAGGTTCATCATCATCTTTCTAACAGTCACCGTTGGTCTGTGAAGTCTGTACCTCTTTTTCTAAATTCAAATTCTTTCATCAAATCTGTCTGAGCTCCTGTCATGAGCACAACTAAGTTCTCTGAGGTTTGGGAGAAACAAACACAACCCGCTCAGAACGAGACCAGATGTGGTATGGTGATCATATGCTACACGCCTATGCAAATCTTGCTGTCACCTGTAATAATGCTTGATGCTGTGAAGCATGAGGTTTTAATCATAGTGATGTGAGTGACCTGGGGCTCACCATCTGTAAAATTACCCAGCCCTCCAGCAGCAGTATTTGACCCATCAGAGTCAGGGAGACATGTAGGTATTGTAGTCAGGGTGCAATGCAGCTATTCTTTCCAAGCTATCATTCAGTTTAGGGTTATATCACAGAGTTGGTCCTCCACATGTGGAGAAGTATGTATCATGAATCTTGATGGGCATCCAGGTGGTCCTGAGCTGATTGCTTCCCACTTCATGTATTAAACCAGAAACCCTGGTGCGTGAACACAGGAGCCACTGCATTCACAAGCTGATAGTCTCCAACCTGCCCACTTGACAGTGGGCATCTGCATCCCACTGGGAAAGGAGTGACACATTCAAAGATACTGAGAGTTGTCACCTTGAAGAAGTTGATATCAAACAAAGGAGTGGCCCCAGAGATAAAGTCCCATGTTAACTGGTATCCAGACAGGCAGCAATCTCCCAAGACAGGACCCAAGAAATGAACCCCAGGGTCTGGTAATTCTTTGGTGTGCATTTTTTCTGCTAATGGTGCTGTATAACCAGTGGTGCTGGATAAGTGCTTCCGGCCTAAACCTCTGCTGATACTTACATTCGTTTCTTGTGGACCTGGTGTTCAGTCAAGCTCCCAGCACTTGATCGCTCACCTGAAGTGCTGACTCTTGAGCCCAGTGGTTTTGGTGCTTTGAGAATCGATTCCTAACACAAGACTTTCTCAAACTGATCCTGCCAAGGTGTTCTGACTTTCCCTGTTAACCAGCAGGAGAGTTCAGGATGTGCTTCAGAATAATTATGTGCAAGGCACAGAGTCAAAAAAGAGGTGGAAGATCCTAAAAGATTCATGGATGTGCTTTACTGTTTCTATCCATGTCCTTAAGACGTTTCAGTACCTTCCAGAAAAAGAAGTATCAGGTGCTAAATGCTGGCTGTGGTCCCCTTCTCTCCTAGGTGCCACTCATCATGAGATTTAGGCTTCTGTCTGGCTGGGAAGAGAACAGGGGTTATTCAAGGATATTTGCTGTGGGATGTTGGGGTGATGTTGGGTCGGGCTGTGGCACTGGAGCCTCAGGACAGACCTTCATGAGATCGGTGCCAGCCTTTTTCTGTAGGAAGACCATAGGCTGTCACGCCTGTGCATTGGCATGAATGCTGACCAAGAAGGTCCTTGCTGTCTACCCAGGTGCACTGCAGGTCCCTCATGTCTCAGAGCCCCAAAGTCCCTCTGTATGTGCAGTGACAGGGAGCTCTGCTTTTGAAGGTGAGCCACTGCATCCTTGAAACACTGGCTCCAAGGCCATTTGGGGTGTGAAGTCAAGTGACAACCACAGATCTTTGGGTTCCCCTTACATCAGCTTTTTTTTCCTTTGCCTTTCTTCCTACCCTTTTATTACCTTTGTTATACATAGGACCTTTCTGAGCAGGGACGTATGGACATGAGGCTGTTATACAGCTACTGTCCCCTGGCTGATCCATGCCAAGGAAGACCAGCCATTTCCTCCAGTAATCCCTGGGGTCCCTCTTAGTTACACAGTCTTTAGGAAATGCAGTTCCTTTAGTCATAGCAGAAATCCTGAGAAAGGCGTATCTCCCTACAAGGTACCTGCCAGTGGGTAAACGGGAGACTGGTATGGACATTTTGGAAATCATCAATTCTAGAAATATCATGAGGAAGAGTAAGACCTTTCCATGTTGGCCAGCAAGCTCCAAAGAGAGTAATCTTTTAGATTTAAAAAAAAATCTATATTGCTTGTTCTAAGAAGCCTGGGAGCAGGCTGACAATACGCGATGTTAAGTGGCATTGTCACGAGGTGGTTTCTGCTGCATGCTCTACGGTCAAAGTCCTCCCTCAAAGGGGAGTTTCTGATGGGACATGTCATACCAGAGTAACCAGCTTTCTGTGCCTATGGTTATGGCACCCAGGATTTACTGTGCACTTCTTGCCAAGACAGCTCATGGCCATTTAATCTTATACTGCTGACCTTGTGCTAGATCTTTACTTAACCTCTTTTCTTGTGTGTTCAAGAGTTGGTTCAGGGCAGGCCTTGGTAGGAGAGATTCCCCCAGAGACTGGGTTACCAAGCCTGCCAACTGGTAGCATCTCCCTGGGGTGAGTTTAGTGCTCCTTCCAGCCCATCTTCTGCTCCTTCCCTGTTATCACTCAGAGGAGGATCTTAGGAAGAGACATGGACATCAGGCATGGACATCAGCCCAAACATTTTCCAGACCATCTTTATATCAGGCAGTGACAAAGCAATGAGCAGAGCTGTTTCTCTGGAGAATGCCCCATGGGAGGGGACTTGGCTCTCCATCATGTTCCCATGAGCCAAGCCAGCAGCAGGGGTCGGTGGTCGCTGGAAGCTGCAAGCTAAGAGAGACTGATATAATTAGTGGTACCGCGTTGTGCTTGAAGCACTGCAGCATAAGCCTAAATTTGCAGCGTCGAGGCAGCCAGGGCTGTGTCCCACTGGCACTGCTTCGCTGGGTGGATCCATCTTCCCCCTCTGCTGATGGGGCCAGTACAAGACGTGGAGCAGCTGAGCCAGAAGCTCCTTCCAGCGATGTTCTTCCTTGGGGCTGTAGGAGTTTAACTCTCAGGCCTCGCAGTTCTCCAGGCTCAGGCTGGAACTGCACAGAGCAAACAGCCAGTCAAGATGCTTTTTAGGTTACTTACAGATATAAGCACAATGTATCTCAGTAACTGGTGTCTTGTCACTAGCCGGGGCTCTTTGGATGAAGTATCCCAGACTGGCTGGGTCACTGGGATGCCAGACATAGGTTTAAGCCATATATGAGCCAGGTCATCTGTATGGGAGACCACCGTGTACTAGCAGATATCTGCACCAAAGAGACCCCTATTCCCCTAACCCCTTGGTGACACACTCTTGGGTCTTTGGAGGGGGTTTTGGATCCTGCAGCGGGCATTATCTTCTGGGATCAGGTTGGGAACCGTCACTGTACTCCATCCCCTGCAGGGTGGTACCCGGAAGGGGAATGGTGCCTCCCCGCTTTCAGGGTTTCCAGCAGCCTGGTGTTCTGCTGTGATGTCAGGGAGGCAGCTTTGCCAGGGAAATCACAAAGGCAACCACAAGTGGGATTTAAAATAGCTCTTGCAAGGCGAAGGGAGGGGGGGAGCGGTGCGGCGGGGAGAGGACTCCGCCTGCCACATTGACAGCTTTCCGAGGGAGGCTGAACTCTCGCCTGTCAGTACTCTGCCCTTCCCCAGCTGAAAATCCCAGAGGGAAAGAGGAATCCGGTGCCCCTTGGACACTGCAAACCTCCCTGTTTAGCAGGACATTTCCCGTAGGCTGGGAGAAGGGAACAAAATCAAAACAGGATCTTGGGGGAGGAACGGGGGCCAGCCCCTCCTCAGCTGGTGGCTGGGTTGGTGCTGGAGCCAAGTCCTCCTTCCCACATTCCCCCTCCTCCTGCAGCATCCCGCGGCATCGCCTGCGATGGCAAAGGCACTGGCTCCACGGTGCTTGGCCGGCCCAGTCAAGTTCCTGCAGACACCAAGGCTGGAGGCTACGGGGACGTACGAGGTGGCTATTCAAGCAGGGAAAGTGGCCACCACATGGAGAGCTCTGTGACTGTGCAGTTGGGAGGCTTTGTGCTTCCATGTGCTAGGAATCACCTGGAGGCAGCATGGACTGTGCTTATGTTGGCTTTCCTGGGAGAGGTTGGGCAAAGGAGTGAACTCATCACAGCTGTGCAAGCCACATCCCACCCCAAACAGGTCGGAGGTAGGGCTTAAAGCCCTGCTCTGCGCCAGGGGATGTCCCTAGTCACCTGCAAATCAGAGTGGATCACAGATGAATTCCTGACAGGATTTCTCCAAGGTGCTTTATGGGGCAATTTTCTAACCCAACGGATCACACCAGTGATCTCCCATCCAGTCTTATTTACAAGGGTATTTCAAATCCAGTCCATTGTCTCCCTCCCACAGCAAACCCCAGTGGTGATGACAAGCTCTGGGTTGAGGCTGAATTGGTTGGCTGGGCTCCTTTCTTAGTCAGCAGGTGGTTCATCCTGTTCAAAAGTAGGTCTGTAGAGTTGGTGGGACAAAACACCTTCAAGAGCTGCCTATCCCCATTGCACCGTATGGGAGCATAGAGAAGGCACTTTGTTAACACTGATTTTGAGACGCGTGAAGTTGGAACGCCAGCACATTTCCCTTGTGTCTGAGTTGAGGAGACATCCTTTGGAGGGTCGCCAGCCTGGGACCCCTCCTAACGTGCACAGCTGTGGTAGCAGGAGCAGTTTATGACTCATACGTGTACCGCTAACTGCCTGCACGCCTTTTTGGGGACAGCCAGCAGATAAATGGCCTTCCAGCTCCCTGGCTCTGATTGTCTCCTGCTCTCTGCAGGCTGGCAAATCCAGGACTGATATTCCACCCCACCCCCAACCTTTTTTTCCCCCCCCTCTCCTTTTCTTTTGCCAAGTTGCAACCTGTGTCTTGTAGGTGTGCTGATCCTTGTCTTACACTCATAAATATTCAGTGTCTGCTGTTGGAGCCTTTGGGCTGAAGCGTGTCACATAGCAAGAATCCTGACTTTGCTGTGCACAGAGCGTTACAGGAGCTTCCTTGACCCACCTCCCAGGGGCATAACGCTCCAATACTGCACGCTTGTGTCCTTAAAATCGAATGTTTCAGCCAGACAAACCTTTGACAGATCAGGGCTGAGGTGGTTTGCGTTGGTGGCTGGCTGCACGGGGAGGGCAGGGTTTTGAAGAAAAATTCTGGTACAGAGACATGATGAAGCATGCCATCTTCATGGAATCACGGAATCGCAGAATTATGAAATTTTCAGAGTTGGAAGGGACCTCTAGAGATGATCTAGTTCAACTCCCCTGCCAAAGCAGGATTACCTAGAGCACTTTACTCAGGACTGCATCCAGGCGGGTCTTGAAAATCTCCAGAGAAGGGGACTCCACCACCTCCCTGGACAGCCTGTGCCACTGCTCTGTCACCCTCACCGTAAAGAATTTTTTCCATGTATTTGAACAGAACTTCCTATGTTCCAACTTGTGCCCATTGCCCCTCGTCCTGTCACTGGGAACCACTGAAAAGAGTCTGGCTCCATCCTCCTTCAACCCACCCTTTAGATACTTATACACAAGAATCTGCTCTGAGATGCGGCATCTACCCTCCACGTGACTCCGTCAACGCACCTTCTCCTTCCCTACCCCACAGCTGTCCCAGCCCCAAAGATGCCCTCAATCTGTGCCATCTGGTTCATGTATCTTGCGCTCCCAGCAGTGCCAAACTTGCCCCAGCTCTGCTAACCTGTTCCAGCCTTGCTGCTGGATGCTTCTCTTTGGCAAAGCGGTTGAACACATGACTGAACATTACTCATTGCGATGGGACATGTGTGCATGCTTAACTCAAACATGCTGTTCCAGTCTTTCGCCTATTTGGGGCCCTAATTTGGAGATTCCACACGCATCTGTTATTACCCCACAACTCTAAGCTCATGCTATGCCGCAGCCAACTTTCTGCTTTGGATTAAATTTACCAGGGGTTAAATAAGATCACTACTCTACTCCACCCCATGATCCAACCTGCGATTGGGACACATAGAGCAGCGTAACTCTTAGGCTGCCTTGTCCTACCTATTCAGCCTCCTTGACCTCTAGTTTAGTGACTATCTTGCCTGAATCATCCTCACTCAAATTCCCTGTCAAGTTTCCCATAAAATAGTGCACTTCAGGGAAAGAGTTGGGAAAGCTTTTATAATGTGTGTCTATATATGTGTGTGCTTGGATCTCACCCTAAGAGGGTGGCAGGTATTACTGCAAATGCCTCTTGGCTCTTGTTCCACCTCTGGGTAGCTACAGTCTCTTGCCAATTTATCATGAATTAAGTATCCCCGCCCCTGTGCTCTCCTTCACCCTCCACTTGCCTTTCAGAGGAATGCACTGGCCTTGTGCCTCCAGGCTGCAATTTAACTGCAACTCATGCTGCATCTGCAGATAGATACTCAGCACTGTGAAATACAGCATTGTGGGGTTTTATTTTTTTTTTCTTCTCTGAATGGCCCTGGGCAGAGCAGCCGTAGTGTAACTCACTGCCTCCGTGCAAGGTGAATGTCCTCCAGCTCTGTGTTGGAGCGATGGATGGAGCTGACCCCTTGACATCTGGCCGTGCAGGGCTTGGAGGATACAGGAGAGCACAGAGATGCTGCTGCTGCAAAGGCAATTCATCGATATCAGATAGCTCGTGTGAGGGGTTTCATGGGGAATAACGGGTTCAGCATTCAGGAACTGTTTTTCTTCTGATGCTGCCTCAGTCTGCCATGGTTCAGTCTGGGCAAGAGCCTATCAAATGCTTAAGCATCTCTTGCAAAGTGCCATGTGCCTTCAACTGCTGGCAGGATCAGACTGTGTCCACATTCATGCTGTTAATGTTCAAGGTTACCAATATAATCTTCTCCATTTCTCAGTCAGGACTGCCAAAGACTTGTCCTAATTTGTCCTAAGATTAGTCCTAATTTCCTATCATGCCCTCATTGCTTCTTCCTTGCCTACGCCAGGAACACGTGGAACAGCAGTCCTATTGCCAGCCCGCAGAAGCCAGCCATTTCCCACTGCCTTAATTACAAAACCCCTTGCAGACAGGAACTCGGGAATGGCCATAGTGGTTAAACATAAGGTCCCTCATCTATGTTTGTGTGGTGTCTCTAGAAGCCGCCATCAGCAGATGGATAGAGTATGTGAACCGAGCAAGCACGGAGATATCCTCTCTCGCATCACTCATCCAGCTGCAGGACTTTGGGTCTTCCTGAGCCAGTGAAACCAGTTGGAACTCCAGTGTGTCCTGGATGAGTTTATTTGCAATTACTGAAGTTATTTATTTTGCATGGGATGTCTTTGTTTTCTATAAAGAGGGTACATGTCACCTGAGACTCATAATGCACTAAATACATTAATTTTCTACATACTCAGGTGCATGGCTCATTCATCAAACCATGTTCTCCTTTGTGTGCTGAAGGAGAGAATCTGCAGAGGGATGGGCACTGTTGTTGTCCTTGTACAACAACCAGAAGGAAATATCCATGAGGAGGAAAATAACTCTCAAAGATGATCACTGCAAATGATGCAGGAATGGTCTATCCAGGACCGATCTGTCCAGGGTGGTTGCAGGCAGGTGCAAGCTTGGCCATTCAGCGTGACATCTATCACAGGAAGAACAGGTTATTTGATGCTTGTTTTGGACAAACCCATGTGCTTTTTTATATGCCAGCTATTCCTCATACCCACCAAGAGGCAGGCTAGCTGGGTCCTACACCCAGGCATTGAGGATCAAAACCTATTTTCCCTGAGCTGCTCCGTGGTTCTTTCATCTACAGACAGTGCTGAGATTCCTCCAGGTGGGCAAAGGAGCTTCTACCAGAACGCAAAACTTTCCTCCGTTCTCGCAGCTGAGGGAAAAGGGCCTATGCAGGAAGATGCTCTGAGGATCAGGGCACACTTCCTTCTTTCTCTGGTGTCCCCCTTGGGTTGTTGTTGAGGTGTTTGGTGACCACATGGCACATGGAGCTGCCTCCAAGTCCTCCAAGTCCTTGCAGGGCTTGTGACCAGTGCCTAGAGAGGTAGGACATGCTCTGATATGGACTTGTCGAACAGCAAGGTGACCATGTGGCATGTGGAGAAGCCTCCAAGTCCTCGCAGGGCTTGTGACTGGTGCCTAGAAGAGGTAGGACATGCTCTGATATGGACTTATTGCACAGCAAGGTGACCTCCATGGCATGCTTTGGAGTATGATCTTCACTTGTTTGAAGTCTTGGAGCTCAGGCCTGCTCCCTCCAGGATGGGAGTTCAGGGTAAGCTAGTCTTGTTTCTAGTTTTCTGTCTATCGAAAAGGGATAGTCTGAGAAGGTCTGCTTATTTCTGACATGTATCATCTGTGTCTGTAGTATTTAAAATAGTTAGTGCTCATCACCCCTTCCACGCCCCCTTAGCTCACCTGGGAGAGGGATTTATTCTGGCTGGTTTATCATCCGTAAATCTTCTTGGTTGACTCCATTTTGCATTTTAACAAGAAACAAGCACTTTATAATAACCGCAGAGATTAAACTCTGACGGACTCTCAAACCATTAACCTGAAGGAAATGTAACAATAAATTAAACATATTAATGAAGCTGTACTACAAGCTCTGAATTTGTTAGGTAAATTGTACAGTTATTAACAATGAACCCAACTTAAAGTAATCCATCACCAGGGAGATTTGGGAGGTACAGGGTGGGGATGGATACCAGCAGTCCTTCTCCATCCCTGTGTCAGGATGGAGGTGTGTTGAGGTTCTTGTATGGCTAACCAGCGTACTCATCCTTAGATCAAGCACCTGAAGTGAAATTTCACCCAGATAGGTTCACCCTGTCTTCAGCCTGACCTAGGAGGACCTTTGTGTGGCTGCCACATGTTGTTTGGGGAGCAGCAGATGTTGAACCACTTGCAGGGTGGTGTTGTGCAGTCCTTGTAAAAGAAGCATGTGGTGGCATCTCAAAAAGGGTTGGTTTTTTTTTGTAGGTGATGCTACCTTGTCTATGGATTGTGCTGTTCTGGTCCTTGCTGGGAAAAGGGCGTGGTGGTGGTATTTGTGATGGACGCTAGGAACTGGTCTCCAGCTTCCTCTTGTCCTCCACCTGATTCATGTATGCTGCCACATACAGAGATCCTTTGGTGTGCTGGTGCTATTTAATCATGCCAGGTCAGCTGCAGATGGCTGAAGCAGAAACTTGTGACACCAAGCCCAAACCTGTGACAACACGACCCTACATCATCCCTCCAAAACCTTGCCACATTTCTCCCCCGTGTGCAGAGGAAAGCACAGCCATCATCTCCCATGGTGTCTGAGGAACACCATGAGCGTGCTTCCTTTTGCTGTGGCACTAACGAAAACAGGGTGTGCGCCCGGAGCAATGATTTGTAGCATCGTCTGTCAGGGAGTGCAGCACGTGGGTAAATGCACTCGTGAGTGCTGTGTCTCCCTGGCAGTGCAGGTGGCTGCTAATTTGAACAGTATCCACTATTTGAATGAAGCCAGCAGGGGTGAGGAACAGGGATTTGTCATTTCTAGGAGGCAGCTTTGGGTCCCTGCCAGCTCGGCGGGGTAGGGAGCAGCTCCTCTCCTCCAAAGCAGCAGCTGCAGAGCCAGTCCCGGCCAGAACCTCCCCTGTGCCTGGGGCTGCTCAGAGTAAATGGTGGAAAATAAGGTTGGGAGAAACCTGTGAGCTTGTCTCGTCCAGCCCCCTGAAGGCAGGATCAACTCTACCTGTATCCCCCTTGACAGAAGCTTCTCCAGCCTGTTCACCAAACTGCCAGGCTCCCTAGGCAAGCTGTCCCGTGGCTCCTTTACCCTTTCTCCAACATCTAACGCCAGCCTTCCCACAGAATACCCACACCAGACACGGAGAAAGTTTTATTGCCTTCCTTTTTCTCCTCCACATTTGAAAATGATTATCCTGCTTCCCCTCCACCGTCTCTCAACAGCCACAGTTCCTCCTGCCTTCCACGTAAGTTCAGGTTCCCCAGGTCCCCCATGAGTCCTGTCCTCTTCAGCTGGCCTCCTGAGGTGTCCCACTCGTGGCTTCAGCACTACCATCAGGGCAGCTGGACTGTTCCACGTGCTCACAAGCACACGTGCCTGCTGTCCCCGGCAGCAGGGGGCCTGTATCTCCTGCAGCAGCCCAACACTGTTGACTTAAGCCCATGGTGTACACTACACCCCTTGCTTCAGTCCTGCGATGCCGTTGAGCCCGTGGGCCCCTTGTCTGCTCTCAATTATTGTCACCCTCCCTGAGTTCAATCTCCTTTCTTTTTTCTGAGCCATTTCTTCAATTCATCGAGATTGTTTTGTGTTCCAAGCTCTGCTCTCCAGAGTGCTCAAAGCCTTTCCTGATTTAACAAGCTTCTTCCTTTATCCTGGCCATTGAGCGAAATCTCAACTAATGCTAGTCAAAGGGCTTGCACGTGTCTTCTCCCAGCTCCCGGTAGGCCGATGCACCCTACAAAAGCTCAGGCTGCCTTAGGTTGCTCTTGGAGTAACTCTGGACCCAGTGCTCCAAAAATTAGGCATTGTATTCCCGGAGGTAGTAGATGGGTGATATCTCTTGGAGATTGCTCATCTATGTATGGTCTCCCCTGCATCCCTTTACGGGAAGGGCTCTCTCTCGGCATCATCTGCCGGCATCCTACAGCATCCTATGGCATCCTATGGCATCCAGGACTCTGTCCTGAGCAGAGTGAATCCCCCACAACCAGGATCTGCCAGGCAGTGTGAACAAGCATGGCAGGGTGGTTTTGAAGCAGGCAAGTGGATCTGGGTCAGACAATGCTCCCCTACGCTTGGTCCTGCAAAGCGACGGAGAGTTTTCCTCGGCAAGGTGCCAAACACCCTTTGAAGTGTCAATCACACCATTTGGCATCGATTTTCCTTTTAAGGTCTCCTGGCTGCTCCCCTCCCAAGAGCCAGGCTTTCCACTGACAGGCGGTCGAGCGTGGGAATTTTGATGCTGTGCAACGCACAGCGCGGCAGACACCTGCGTTGGACTTGGGTTCCTGCAAATGGGGCCATCCCCGCTCCCTGTATAAGCGTTTGCGCCGTTGCACTGCGCATCGTACCAGCGCAGGCTTGTGTGTATGGTCCTGGGGGCATTTTTTGGCCGGGGACAGAGTTTAGCAGATGAGTTTGCCACCAGTGCTGTGCGATGGGCTGAGCAAAGCTTTCACATGCCTCAAAAATGGCATTTTCCCCATTGTCCTTGGATGATATTGGTTTCAATATTTTTTTCGTTTTGTGTCTAAGGTTTTGCTGGACTTACCAGCACACCGTTATATCACTGTCCTCTCCGAGATGTATTTAAACTATCGTCTTCATATCTTGTAACAGGGATTCTACTTTTACTGAAGTGGTAGATGTCTCTGCATTTAAACCATGATGTTTTTTTCTGGGACTGACAGCTGGGAAGTAAGTGCTAGGTGGCTTCAGCTTTATAATTACCTCTGTCTGTCTTGCCTGTGTGTTCATGCACACACACACGTGCAGTTGTGCGCCAAGCCGAAGAGGAAGCAGCAAATGCAAGCAACAGCTGGAGCTGGTATGTGACAAGTCAGGAGGAATTATTCTTTAAACATGTCTTTATGTACAACTCGGTGCTGCTCTTCCCGGCTGCAGCATCACAAAAATGAATAACCCCCGGAAATCCTCAGCCTGTTTGGGAAAAATGGAGGTTTGCTAAATATTGGTTCTGCCTGGATGAACTTGCCTCCTGCCTGGGGATCGCGTATTGTGGCAGAGTTGCCCGTGATGCTGATGGTATCGTATGAGGGGGATGACATCAAGTTAATCTTTACAGCAGGCAAGGCAGAACAGCTCTGGGGATGGCTGAGACCAGGGGTTGAACCAGGAATGTGTTTCATGGAATCACGGAATGTTCAGAGTTGGAAGGGACCTCTAGAGATCACCTAGTCCAACTCCCCTGCCAAAGCAGGATTGCCCAGAGCACATGTGTTTGTTGCAGCAATCCTCTGCTTGCTGTTCTCCCTTGTATCACTATATCCCTCGCACTTCCTCCCCCATCCCAGCTGTATTTCCTGATTTTTCAACCAAAAATGTCCAAGGAGCCTTCTGTCACAAAGACACTTCATTTCTCCACCTTCAGGCACGTGTCCAGCATAGAGATGTCTGCTGGCCAGAAAGACTCGATCCCTGTGGCTGACTGGGTGGGCACATGCTGGGGAGAAGAGGGGTGAGATTTTGGGAATGAAGGCTTTCGCCATCAACCTGAGATCCCAGGAAAGAGCTGCGGCGGAGCGAGGTTTGGAGAGGCCTCAACTCGTAGTCTGTTTCCTTTTCCTTTTAATGTGTTTGCTCTCTAATGTGTGTTGACACAGTAAATACACATGTTTGTACAAACATCCCAGCAGAGGGTTGCTTTGAAAGCCCCTCGCAGGGGATGGGAAATGTGCACGGCAGATGTCGGGAGGCGACCCACTGCCTGGTACGCGCCGCTTCTGCCGGTGATGTTGGAAATGGTCCCCGTCAGGAGGAACTCGATGGGGACGGCATGAGACAGAGGATGCTTTACTTGGGTTTTTTTGGACTGCTGCAGAAAGACAGGGAAGCTCAGTGCTGGGCAGGTGCAGAAAGGTGTCCCTCACCCACTGCTAAGTGTAGCGTTGGGGATCCAAACTGTTATTGAGGACGTGCTGATGATGAGAGAAGCATTGACAAGGGAGAAAAAGTGTGGGGAGAGAGATTCCTAAGGGGGACCGGCCAGAGCTCCCCTGAGTAAGGCACTTACATGTAGATGAAGCAGAGACTGGTGGAAAATGATGGACAGACCCAACACTTTTAAAAAGGTGTTGCCAAAGCTTTCTTCTAATCAAGCACAGTACAGCACTTGGTGTTGAATGGGGCAGCAAGGAGCTTGGCCATAACCAGGTTCTTCCAGGTTCCCTCATAGAATCATAGAATCATAGAATGGTTTAGGTTGGAAAGGACCTTGAGGATCATCGAGTTCCAACCCCCCTGCCATAGGCAGGGACACCTCCCACTAGACCAGGCTGCCCAAGGCCACGTCCAGCCTGGCCTTGAACACCTCCAGGGATGGGGCCTCAACAACCTCTCTGGGCAACCTGTGCCAGTGCCTTATCACCTTCAAAGTGAAAAACTTCTTCCTAATGTTCAATCTAAACCTGCCCTCTTCCAGTTTGAAGCCATTCCCCCTCGTTCTATCACTACATGCCCCAGTAAAAAGTCCTTCCCCAGCTCTCCTGTAGGCCCCCTTTAGGTACTGGAAGGCCGCAATAAGATCTCCCCGGAGCCTTCTCTTCTCCAGGCTGAACAGCCCCAACTCTTTCAGCCTCTCCTCATAGGAGAGGTGCTCCAGCCCTCGGATCATCCTCGTGGCTCTCCTCTGGACACGCTCCAGCAGGTCCATGTCCTTCTTATGTTGGGGACTCCAGAGCTGGATGCAGTACTCCAGGTGGGGTCTCATGAGAGTGGAGTAGAGGGGCAGAATCCCCTCCCTCGCCCTGCTGGCCACACTTCTTTTGATGCAGCCCAGGATGCGGTTGGCCTTCTGGGCTACGATCGCACATTGCCGGCTCATGTTGAGCTTCTCGTCAATGAGCACCCCCAGGTCCTTCTCCTCAGGGCTGCTCTCCAGCCATTCCCCGCCCAGCCTGTATTTGTGCTTGGATTAATAGTTGCTTAATGTTCTTTTGCACCTAAAGCTATGCATACAGTTGCATGTAGCATCTTATGTCCAACCGTAAATTGCAGCAACCAGGGTCATAGGGGTCTGCAAATGGGTTTAAGTGTGTTAAAAATGATCCCATTAGGATTCAAAGACTCATGAGCTACAGACGAGCCTGTATGTTTTCACAGACCAAATTCGAACACTATGGAGCTGGCTGCATCCTTCATCATATTTGAATAAGATGCCTCAGTACTGGCCACAAGCTGCTCTTGGTTAAAGCTTAACACAAACAAGGTGGAGGTGATTTTAGAGAGTACAAAGAATATGACACAACTTCTCTGGTTAAAGACATACACTCAATATAGGTTTGTCAGAGCAGTCTAGGAGCACTCTTGCCACTTCAGATTAATTAACAGACTCTTTTTACTCTTGTTGTACTGTGAGTTGGCCACCTTGCTACACTGCAGCAGCGTGGGAATTCATGAATTCACGGAAAGCTCCAGCTTAGACAAGGCATATAGGCGTATAACAAGGATGGTGGTTGCAAATCCTGTGTTTCCTACTGCAGCTCTGCACTGATGGCAAGCTCTGGTTTAGCTCTTACCTGCACGCTGCCCAGTGGCCCATTTTCTGCTCATCTAAAATACGAGACAGCTCTGTGTCTGCAGCTTTTCTAGCTCTGCGGGAGTTGGTTCACAGTTGGGTAATAGCATAGCATCCCAAGACAGACAGAGGTCAAAGTACAGTTCTCCTGCCCTCTTCTTGTAATATGGCATGTTGGACAAACAAACACTGTCCTCAAAATTAAATATTTCTGTAATAAACCATTCACACCCCTTTTCCCACATGGAAAGCAAGGAAAGAGCAGATAGCCCATCTGTGAGAGACGCCAGACAGTCACTCAGGCTGAAATTTGTCTCACCTAATGCCGGTCATCAGCATTGAATCGAAATGAGTTGCCTTTTATAGGTAATGGAGAGAGACTGGCATCTCCAGAAAGCAATTCACTCCATTTCCCTGAGACATTTATTTAGGATGGCACGAATCGCCCCGTGGTGAAACCTGTCTCTTTCCATTGACTAGAGGGGAAGCCTGCCTGACTCATTAGGCGAGATGTCTAATTTTCGGGAAGACCATGTTAAACAAGATGAATCCCACGTTTAGTGCATGCCTGGAAGGCACGCAGGTAACTGGTGACAGCAAGACGTCTCTAGAGCCAAACAGAGCGGGGCTGCTCAGTCCTCATCTATTTGTTTTCAGGTTGGTTTAGTTTGCCCCTCCTCGGCCTTTGCATCCAAAATATCCCGCTTTGAGCTGGGTTACGAGAAGGGGCACCTTGTTTTGTCATGGTCTGGGCAATAGATGGGAACACTGTTGGGAGAAACGTGGGATCTGAAGGGTTTCTCCCATGTTGCTCCGTCCTCACCACAACTCCTTCTCCGTGCTGCTCAGACTTTGCAAGGGAGGGAGAATTCACTGTTCCCACTTTACAGATGGGACAAAAAATGGGATGAGTGACAGCAAAGGGCATTTGTGGGACTGGCACAGGTCTCTACCCCCTGTGCCTCCTGGTGCTCCTCTCAGGCACCGGGGGTTATGGCTGGCTGTGCACATGGACCGGGGGCTTTTCACCGCTGCTTCACTCCCCTGATGAAGTTGGAAAGGTCCTGTTCCTTTTCTTGCCATCACCAGTTCCTCCAGACTCCCTGCTGTTACTGGTGTGTAAATCTGGGGGAACCTCACTGAATTCCTCCAGCACAAAGCTGGAGGTGATCACAGAAATAACTGGTTGCTCTGAGGAGTGATTCTGCTGAAGCCCAGGCTGTTGCTTCAGTTTTTAACTCACGGGTGGGACATGGCACAGCTCTTTGTTGCTGGTCAGGAACACCCAACTAATGCACTAATGAGGCCTTAAAGGTGGTGTCTGGGTTCTGAATTCGTTGTCCTCAATCCCACTGAAGTCCCCTTACTAGTATTTCCTAGGAGTTGGCTTCAGAGACACAGAAGTTTGGAAATTTAGCCCATCTCGTTGCCACCCCTGTCACCTCTGGCCTTTTTTACCCTCTCCCAGACCCCCAGCTGCCCCTCAGAGCCCTCCCGTGCCGGGTCATGCCACCAGCTCGCAGATCATTTTGGATCATTTCTTCACCGGGGAAGAACTGAGATTGCCTGCCCCAAAATCCCCAAAGTCCTGTGCCGGTGTGCTGGGGGCTTGGAGCAAACCCCGGGGAGCAGCCTGGGGGACAAGGCTCTCCTTTGCTCATTGGGAACTCTCATGGGGGGACAGGGCAGGATGAGACCCACCCCAAAGCATTGCTCCAGCGCTGGGACGTCTCAAGGAGTTGGGATTCCTATAGGGGACCCACTCCATATAGCTGCTGACACCCTGTGGCTGTCGGGAAGAAATGCAGTGGCTTTCACAGAAGGGTTGGGCGACTTTGGGTTTGAAAAATGTGCTTCCAGGAAAAAAGAGAAAAGCGACAGTTCTGGGAAGAAAAAAAAAGAAAAAAAGAAGGAAACAAATCCCCCAGACGCTTCCCAGTTGTGCTTTTTAGTGCTACCGCAGGGACAAAGGTGGCAGCTGGCTGGCAGCCTGCTTGTGACTGTCTGCTCTGCTCCCAAGGCCATGGGCCAAGGGCAAGAAGCTTTGAAGAGTTCCCAGTTTGGGGGATGGGTGGGGGAAGGCAACTGCAGAAAAAAGATCTAGGACACGGCCACCTCCTCACCAAAAAAACTTCTTTAACTCTTTCCCCTTCCTACTCTGTATCCCTCGTCTCGTAGCTTGTTTGCCACCAACTGCGAAGATGCTTCCACACAGAATAACGTTTTCCCCTCTGTATTTTCTTTCCCAGCTGCCAAGAGGTTTGTGTACAAACACATGTTTCTCCCTTTTATAAACAACCATCTAGTCCTCCTCCAAAAGAGCATAACAAAAGCAGAGAAAGAAAAAAAAAATAAGAAAAAGGAGAGGCATGATCATCTCTGCTCTGCTTCTCGACACAAAGGGGTAAGGGGCAGTTGTTGGCCCAGGACAAAATTGGCAGTCTAATAAGTTTTAGCTTCAGCCTTTGAAGATGAGAGAAGAAGCAGTCGATTGTCAGAAAGGGAGCAGGCATGTCCCTTTAAACCACAAAGCCTGCAAAGATAGCCTGGAGTCCCAAAAATAAAGGCTTCACAGTGCCTTCCTCTGTCACTCCCGGACAGAAATAGTAGTCCAGTGGGAACCATTATGGCCCCGATGAGAAGCGCCAGTCTGCTCCGATGAATACAGCTGGGCTCAGAAGGGTGCAGGCGGCGGGAGGAGGTCGGCTCCCAGCTCCTGGGGCAGCTGGTCGGGCTCTGGTCTCCATCACCCAGACTGGCATCGCCTGCGGAGGCGAGCCCTGCACTGGGAACATGGCTCTTCCCTCCTGGTATGGAAATGAAGCACCTGAGCCAACGCAGGATTGCTCCCCACGGCCCGTTTTGTAGCCTGTCCTTTGTCTCGCCCTGTTTTAAACGTCCTGAGGAGGGCTGGAGGGCTCAGGCTGAGTTCAAGGCTGTGAATGATGCCGGTGTCCCAGGAGACACTGACGTGGGGTTTTATGGCACATCCATCTCTGCATGATGGAGCTGTGCCTCCTGCATCCCTTGCAGAGGTGTCCCCCTTCTTTGGGACAGCTGGTGACTCGCTTTCATCACTGTAAACTGCTTGGAGAGTGCCAAACTCTAGTGCTGGGAGCTGCACGGCACAGGACCCAGCCAAAAAAAAAGGGCAGGATGAGACCACCAGCTAGTGAGGGGTGCCCTTTCGCATGGCCCTGGGGCTGGCGTGGGGAGAGTGGGTGGCAGTGGGGACAGTGGGTGGCAGTGGGACCGCCTCTGCAGCTGCGCCATCTGCTGCACACGCAGGGAAGCTTCGCCCAAAAAGGAGCTTTTGGGGCTAGAAGTAACCAAAAATAATTGACAGCCCGTCCCCAGCCCCTTCTCCTTCCCCCTCCTTTTGCGCTGGACTCACAGGCTTTGCTGCTCACCTCCTCTACTTTTTTCCATGTTTCCCATGGATCAAGAAGTCTTTGGATGCAAGTTGATAAGGGTTGGTTAAGTAACTATTAAAAAGCCTTTTTTTCCCCTTCCATCTTATAAGGGAGATCTGTAGAGAGAGAAGAAAACAAGTGAGCTCCAGGCTCGCTCAAGCTCTTTTCCCAAGGACTCTGTGAAGCGACCTCAAGGGAGCGTGAAGATCTCCAAACCTGAGGTTACTGCGTTCTGCTTCAGTTTCATGAAACCGATCTAATTTCACCCCAACAAAACCTTGGAAACAGGGAAGGCTTTCCCTCAAAAGGAGATGAGGCTTTGGGAAAGAGTAAGCAATGGTATTTCCAGTAAGGGGGCTGTTTTCAAGCAAATCGTCGTCGTTTCAGACATTTCAAGATGTTGTTCGGATGTTTACTTCATCCAAGTAGCAGTCAATAGGACAAGAGGAAATGGCCTCAAGTTACATCAGGGGAGGTTTAGATTGATTATTAGGAAAAATTTATTCACCGAGAGGGTTATCAAACATTGGAACAAGCTGCCCAGGGAAGTGGTTGAATCGCCATCACTGGAAGTACTTCAAAGGAGGGTAGACGTGGTGCTTAGAGACGTGGTTTAGCGGTGGTTTTGGCAGTGTTAGGTTGATGGTTGGACTTGATGATCTTAAAGGTCCCTTCCGACTTAGACAATTCTATGATTCTAAGATGAAGATTGGTGTGTACCTCAAAATGCATAGGATTTTGCACATTATATCTCCCTGACTTGGAATTTCAATAAACAACCTCCCAAACTTTGGAAATATGAAACAACAGCACTAACACACTCTGACAGGACTTCAAGGAAAAGGAGTTGCTCCTTCTTTGGAGGTTTGAGGTCCTGTTTCTTTTCTTGCCGTCACCAGTTCCTCTGGACTCCCTGCTGCTACTGGTGTGTAAACCTGGGGTAACCTCATTGAATTCCTCCAGCACAAAGCTGGAGGTGATCACAGAAATAACTGGTTGCTCTTAGGAGTGATTTTGCTGAAGCTCGGGCCGTTGCTTCAGTGAAAGGGGGATTAAGCTCTTATACACCTCATCATTCAACTGCTGCACCACCATCTGTGCTGTGTGGCTCCGGAGGGGTGCCTTGGCTAGGACCCTGCTAGGAGGCAACCTGTGCAAGGACAAAGCCAGGAGAGCCGTGTGAACCCAAGGGAAGAGCAGCACAGATGAAAGGGGGAGTAATTATGCATCTCAATACCCTCCCTCCCAAGCAGCGCTTGGCAGGTATATCTGATCCCCGAGTCTTTTGTGTCATGACTGGCACTTGCTGTATTGACGCTGAACTCCTGACCTTGCTTTGTCTCGCACCACGACCTTATGTCAAAAAGGCTCTGGGTAGAGTTTCATTGCCCGGGTTACCTCGAGGTCCCAGAGGAAAGTGATCCCTTGTCTCCCGTGAGTGACACGCTCTTGCTGCCTCTCCCTGGCCCACGGGAGACAGGTGAGGGCTGTGGAGACACGAAAAGATCATGCCCAGGCTATCACCTTCCCATCACCAAAGGTTCAGCTGCTGCACGCTCCCTGCCTTGCTTGACATGTTCAAGATAGCAGGGAAAGATCCTGTTTGGGCTCCCCAGGGACCCGAAACACAGCAGTGCCATGAACATCTCTGGGAAGCAGTCCTGGGCTTTTTCCTGAACTCAACTAACCAAGTCGGTAACTGCTGCAGTAGCGTCTGGGGTACAATTTCTACTCTGCTAGCAACCACCCCAGGAACGCTTGCACTTTGTCCCCAGAAGTTTTCAGGCAGGACCTGTTTATTGGTCTCCACTGATACGCGGCCAGGGATGAGCTGCTTGTCCAGAGGTAACGAGCTGTGTAGGTAAATAGCAAGCCATGGACCTTTAGAGGATGGAGGACTCCTGCAGCTCCTTATGGGATGCTATTTTTAGAGCTCAGACGTCTCAATCTCTTACATCAGAAGAAAAGTAACGAGCTGTCTTGCCTCAGACAGGACATCGCTCTGGTACTTACAAAAGTAAATAGAGTATTTGGGGAAGATACGGGGCACCAAGTGAGTTGTAGAGCTGCAGGTTGGGCCTGTTGGAAGGACAGTGTGTGTTCTTAGCTCTGCTCTGACTTCCCTGCTGACCTGTGGTCCATGTGCATCACTTGGCTCAGCCAAAGTATCCCTAGAGAGGGTCCATCAGGGCCTCCTCTGCGCTCGGCTTTTCCAGGCTCTCTGCTTTCTGATTGTCCCTACATTTCATATTTCACCTGAAGTTCTGTCAGACAAGAGGTTTTGGGGCCTGTTCAATGCTACAGGATCGTGTCAGACTCCTGAAAGCTGCTCTAACTCCTTTGATGGGGCAACTTAAACTCCCCAACAGCTTGACCTAGGATCTGATTCCCAGCTCAGCAGCCAGGCCCCAACCTGAATGGCTCAAGCAGCCTTTCTCATCTCCCAGGAGTTCCCTGTCTCTGTCTAAGTGGAATAATGCGTCAGCACTCGCCTGCTAAATCCCTCTGGCTCTCTTAATTCTCTCTCGATCGTGCCTTGTTCCTTGCCCTCTGTGCCATACAGCTCCTTTAGGACAGATCCCAGCAGACCTCCTAATCCTTTTAAGTGCACGTGGAGGGCTCTGTTTCCTCCGTGGGGTGGTCAGCTTCGCTCCCATAGGCGTGGGTTGATGCTCTGCAGACGCTGGGGTGTGCTTGGTTGGGAGGAAATCACTCCCTGCCGTCCTCGACTGCCGCATTTCCACTTTGCGTCTCTTTGTGCACGGAGACTTTACACTGATGGTCCTGGCTGGTGATTTACCGGCATTAAAAATGTGCCTACTACACCATTATTTTTAAATTCAGTTGAATTACTTTTAGATAATTCAATCAAGGGCTTTGAATACGCATTTGGCTAATTCTGATTGATGTAAAAGGAACCCCTGTGATTTAAGGGTCTGGAGATACGTGCTATTCTCATGCCATTGGAGGTAATAATTACTTAACTTCCACAATACTTTTCATTTGAATATTTCCAATGCCAATCAATTTTTACTCTCCCCAGCCCTCTCTGGAGATGCCCCTAGTAATGATCTGAGAGCCATGGGGGTGTGAACATACAACATGCTGTTTTGCCCCGTGTCACCCTCTGAGCTGAGGGGTGCACAGAGATGCATGCTACTTTGGTGGCATTTTTTGAGTCTATACTTCCTGTCTCAAGAACCTCCGTTTAACCTTTCCTGCAGCCGCGGAATCTGTCCCCTAAAAATTATCCAATCCACGAATGTTTTCATGAAAAATGTGGAACGTGAAGCACAGACAGCGTAGGTGACATTTCTAAAGACATATGGCCAGTTCATAGCCCAGCTAAGGTTTAAGAGTCCGATTTTTCTAAAAGTCCCTCGCTCTAACCCTGGAGCCAAATAAGAGGATGAAGGAGTATAGAGAACATTCGGTGTTACCAGCTCAGGCTGGAGTAAGGGGCTGTGCAAAGGAGGTTGCTGGGAAGGACTGTTGATATTCACTGCTCCAACGCTCCATATCCAGTGACCTTAGATGAAGTTCACCATGCTGGACTTGGCCCTGTGTTTTCACCATGGGGGTGCAGAATTTTGCTTTCTGGGCTTGCGACCATTATTGTTCTCTCTCATTGCATGTCAACTCTATATCCCAGTGCCCTCCATCCTCCTGCCTCCGAGCTGAGAGCCCCTCTTTGCCCCTCTCTTTACTCTCTTAGCTGAGGTGGAGGAAGGGCCATGGCTGCTAATGCTTTCCTCCTGCCATTCACATTTGCTCATGTCGCATGCTCAGAAGAAGAGGGCATAGCAGTAGCTCTCAGCTCGGGTCGCTGGATGTTTTGGGAATCTTAGGAGTCTTTGATGAACCCAAGTGGCTGCCTAGAGTGCATAGTACGATTTAGAAGCTGCTGCAAGCTGAGGTTGTTGGTGGTCCTTTCAGGAAGGACTGAGGTGGTGGAGAGCGAGGAACTGAGGAAGGATGTGTTTGGTGTGGTCTTTTCTGTGGGAGTTTGGAGGCGCGGCTGTCTCTCCATTCAGTAGTGACTAGGAACGTCTTGTAGCTCAGTGCTGGAGGCTGCAGGTGGATCCAGCTAAGTGATGTTGGAGAGGACCAACAAATGCTCTGGTGGCCTTGGAAGAAAAAAAGTATGAGAGATGGCTTTGGGTCACTAATGAGGGACTGGCTGATGGGAGATGAGAGGAAGCTTTGGGAAGGCGAAGGCCTCAGTGAGATGCAGCTGAACAGAGATGGCTGCTGAGGGATTTGGTCTTGATGGAAGTTGACTGATGGAAGAACTGGCACTTGCTGGGACCACTGCTACTCACTTGGGACTGGCTGGCGGGCAATGTGCTCTGTGCTGAGGCTGGCCTGCAGAGAGACACGTCTGGTGTTCAGACACCACAGGCAAAAGAACAAGAGGTAACGGGCACAAACTTGAACATAGGAAGTTCGATCTAAACATGAGGAGGAACTTCTCTCCTGTGCAGGTGGCAGAGCACTGGCACAGGCTGCCCAGAGAGGTGGGGGAGTCTCCCACTCTGGAGCCATTCCAAACCTGCCTGGACACCATCCTGTGCAACTGCTGGAGGTGCCCCTGCTCTGGCAGGGGGTGGGACTGGATGAGCTCCAGAGGTCCCTTCCAACCCTGACCATTCTGTGATTCTGTGAAAAGCAGAGGAACCATTGGTGGATTGGTAGATGAGAGCAGCCTTCAGTGGAGGATCAGTCTATGGGAGGTGAACAGAAGAGGCCTCATCCACTGTTTCAGTGCAGGGTCAGTTTTCTGGCTGCTTGCATAAAAGGGATGAAAGGGCAAACATGGACCTTTGTCCACAGATGGTACTTCCCTTTATCTGAGGCAATATTGGAAGATAAGCATTCACTCTTTCTCTCTTCTTTCTTTTTTTCCTTTTTTTTTTTTCCTAGGGATAAACATAGATTATGAAGGTTAGAAAGGCTTCAAGGGATGTTTTTTATCTGATATTAAGTTCTTAATAGGTCACCTTGGCATTGAGAAGGCCAGGAGCTGAAAGAGTCAGCAATTGAATTACAATAACCTTTGCAGAGCACAGCCCTGTCAGTGGGGCTGGGGCCCAGAGATACGTGGGACCTCATTATCTCGACCTTAGCCCCAGGGATGTCAACTGACAAAAAGGACTGGACAGAGAGTCTGGGCTGGCTGATTTCTTTGGAGAGCTTCTCTTTCAGGTTCCTCTTTCCCCTGGCCTTGGAGATAACGTGTCCCAATATTGCTGACAGGAATTATTCCCAAACCACGAGTCCATCCGCCCATCCAGCCCATAGCTCGTAGCAAGGGAGTGAGCAAAGAGCTCCGCCCCCCCCGATTTCTCTGTTTTCAGTTATGCACTCACTGCCCATCACTCTCTGCATCTCTCTGTAGTCATTTAGCACCAGTACCTGACACAAATATCAGTGCAAGAACAGAGAATCCCAGTTGAGCAGCGATATAATCTCTGGGATACGATTTTTGACTTGTTCTGTTGAGAGAAAATAGTGAAAGTGCCCAAATCCTCAGCAAAGCGGGAGCTTTAGTCTGCCTCTGATACGTTGCAAATGGAAATTGCGAATGCGTGTGTGTATCTCCAAGATTGAACGTGACAGGCTATGATCGAGCTTGTTGCCCTCGCTGATGCCTGGAGCTGCACAGGGCACCGCGCCGCCCGAGGTGTGTGGAAATCCCCGTATTCAGCTCAGATTCCCCGTGCTGTCTGCTACAGGGAGCAGGTCCTTTTGCGGGGATGCCTGTGCTGCCCACGTGTGCTCCCACCCCGGACGCTGCTGGGTGTCAATGTACACCCGGTGTATGCCTGTGCTCATCTTGACATCACCCCACCTCCCCTTGCTCGTGACCAAGACCCAGTGACGTGTAGGTGAGCGCATCCTCAGTCCAGGCGGATGAGCCTTGGTGGGCAGAGGGTGCGCACGCCGGCGTGTGTGTGTCTCCGTGTGTCTCCGTGTCCCTGCCTTGCCTGCTTCACTATTTCCACCCTCTCACATGCTGCTGTGTCGACGTGCGCTCCGCTGCCCGTGCCCATCTGCATGCTGCTGCGCGCTCTCCTGCCCGTGTGTCCGTGCCTCCCGTTGCCAAAGGGCAGCTGGCTTCCTCTCAAGTGACACGGTGTCGTGAGGGTCCGTGGGTGTCTCAAAGCTCACCCCGTCTGGCCGCACTCAAAGGGCCCTTTGTGGTGCTGCTCTGCACCCTCCGCCGCGGGGCTCCCAGCCCTCCGGGTCACCGCGTTCCCGGCACGACGGGATGAGCTCATCTCTGGGAGGAATCTGCTCCCTCAGCTTCATGAACAGACACTTGTAAAGGACTTGTATTCACGATCCAGCCCATGTTGCGATCCATCTGTCCTCATGCCATCCCATATTACTATCTGCCTCAATTTCTGAGCAATCCCATGTAAGGATTTCTACTCCAGGCCAACTATGTTGAGATCTTTGTCTCTGGTCAGTCCCATTCACACACACGCCGCGCTTCTGGGTATTCCTTAACCAAAAGCATGCAGGGCTTTGATGGTTTCTGGTAGTGCCACTTGTCTGAATTGTTTTTATCTACAGTTTGACCCATGCTAAAGAGCTGGCGAGCAGTAGGCAGGCATTTTGGGTTGGGCACTTTATGTGCTGCCACCCAATGAATGTTCTTGTATGTAAAAGTTTAATTTTTGTGCTTTTATTTTTTTGCATTGTTGTTCCCTTAATGTCAATCCAAACTCATTGACTCAAAGTACCTATTTACATTCTTTTTCTGAAGAACCAGGCAGTAACAGGGTAAACATTTCAAAGCTAGCTGTCCCTTCCCCAGAATGTTGGCCATGCAAATGAAATTCCACAAGTTTTGAAGGAATGAAAGTGCCTGGAGATCTGTACCCTTCCTGCCAAGGTCAGTGGCTTTACGTGCGTCTGAACTCCTTCACCCTGAAAAATTGGAACCAGCTCATAATGTATCAGAAGACCTACAGAGCTAATAGGTCCAGGCTATCCCTTTCAGCTCATGCAATAGGGTGCTGTGAGGAGCAGGAGATGACTTGATTGCTGTAGAGTAGCCACAGGTGTGTTGCATAGAGCCAGCTGAAGGATCCAAAAGCCCCATCGTAGGGCACGTGAATGGAGTGGCACTGGGATGACCTTTGAGATTATCCACTGGGGTCATAAGTATGAGCATCCAGCAACAAGGCCCTCTCTGTGAAGGCTGAGCTTTACCTCTGGGAATGTCAAATAGAGAATCTTTGTTCTCCTTGGAGGACCTGGAGGTGCTCTATAGAGAACCTGTGGTAGGATATATGCGTGATAAAGCAACCCACAGATGAAGACACTCTGCTCTGTTGCCAGCGGCGTTGAAATCCTGCGGAGCTCAGGAAGCAGACACAGAGGCTCTACGGGCTCCTTCGGTGAAGGAGCAGATTCATCCCATGTTCCTGCCCTCCCTTTGCTCTGGTGGAAAGGTCAATGGTGGCAGGTCTTTCCTTGATGTAGTTTCATTCTCCCACTCAGCTGGGCAATGCTTGTAAGGGCCTGAAGCCAAACGTTTAGATGTAAAATCTGGTGGCTACAGTGTTCAAGTGGCCTTTTTGTTTGGCCAAACACATGCCTGATGTGGACATCAGCTCTTAGAGGTGCCACTGCTGTCAGCGTGAAGTTTCCTAGGACATACCTGCAGGTGAATGCTTGGAGTGCCCTGCTTCGTTTTCCGCTGATAGAGGGCAAATCACAATTTCTCAGTCTCAAATGGCTTTTATTTTAGGTTGCGGGGCTGGGGTGAGTAGAGAACACGTGTTCATGGGGTGCCTGGCAGTGAGAGCGAGTGTACCCCAGATGTCTGGGACCAAGGTGGCCACTGTCTGCAGAGCCCAGGCAAGGGCCAGGAGCTGTGATGCCTCATGGAGAGGAAGGAGGAGGAACAACAGGTTCATGGCTCTGGTTCTTGCGCCAAACAGCACAGCCCCATCCGTGGAGGGGACTGGACAGCAAAGGCCTCAGCCCCGTGCCATAGGTGAGTGCCAGCAGCCTGTTAATAGATCTCCTGGCAGGGCTTGTTGCTGAACGCTGATCACTTGGCAGGCCATTACCTTGAAAAATGAGCTCTGCCGAGCTTGCCTTGTGTTGTTACAAACTAATGATTTGCATTGATTAGCACGTGGCTCATGAGTGTCTAATTTATCAATCAGGGAGCGCCAGGGGAGCGTGTGTAAACCATGCTTTCAAAAATGATGTCATCTGTCAATTGGCTTATGAATGTGAAAGCTGCATACACCTGACGTGCTCTCCCTAGTGAGGCAGAGAAGGGACCAGGTCATCTCCTTCTCTTCCCCCCGTGCCCAACTCAGTAGCTGTTTCAGTTTGGGGTGAGCCCTGCACTCCGGGTACAGCCTGGCTGGCCACACTTGAAGCTGTAATTATTATTTTTACAGTACTGGGAGCAGTGGTCATAAACCCATTGTGCTAGGTGCCGTCCAAACCCAGAATGACCAGGGTGGTCTTTTATTTATGTCTAATTTAGATCGTAAATCCATTGCAGCTGGGAGTTTCTCTTGCTACAAAAGTAGGCGGAGAACCACAGTGGTATGCCACAGTAGTCACGTGCCATGGGCTATGAAAGAAAGAGGACCTCTGTCAACTAGGAGTTTGGCTACCTGGCTTGCAGGACCCTCTGGCCCAAAGCAGAAGGTTCATTGCAGCGTATCCCAGATCACTCCATGCTTGATCCGTTGTGACACAGTGACCCACCATGAAGCTGGAGGCCCTAGTAGCCATGTCAAGGCATGGTGACCCACGTCTCTCTGGAAAAGGCAAACTGATGGCCATCAACATCTTGCCCCATATTTGTCCTGTCCCTGCTGAAGCGAGAGGAATCCTCAGCCCCGGTGTTCCGCCCTTGCCCAGCGAGGGAGATCTCGTGTCCAGCAGTCGGGCACGTCTCTGTTTGACCTAATTTTGCAGCCTGGCTGGATTACACAGGAGGTCAGTGGGTGACTCCTCTGCAGGGATTAGACCCTGTGCCCCTGCCCAGTGCGGCCACCCGTGCTCCCTGCCAGAGCCCGGCTGAGGCTGTGCGGAGGGAGGATTACAGTGCAATGCCCGCAGATGATAAGGATTAGCTGGCGGTATTCTAGGGAAGCTGTTTTCTTGAAAACCCTATGTTTGCTGCTTGGAAAAAAAAAATAGTGGGAACTGTGGGGATGGAGAAGGGGGGAAGAACCGTTCTCCTTGGCTGTTGCAATGCTGTAGCAAGTAAATCTTATTTGCTTGGTAACCACAAGATTTAGGTCTCCTGGACAAAAGAAATATAAACCAGGAACCTGAAGGGGTTGCAACACCAACCGGCTTTGCTGTCCCTTCTGTTGTGTGGAGCAGATGTGTGCCCTCAGGTGTGCATATACATTCTATAGAGTGAGCTTGCTGTGCCTGTAGATGTCTTCTGCAGGGGTATTCTTGTGCGTTCAGCTTTGGGTCTGTGGATATAACTGGACGAGTGATCACACAGACACGGATGAGCTTGGGACAGAGCTTTAGAGGTGAGCTTTGCCATGGTAAAAACTGACTGGCGCTTGCAAATTTAGGGTTTGGGTCTCCCTTGGGAGCAAAAGCCTGGGCTCAACTCTCCAGAACAGCCTCTGGTGAGAGTGGCCGCTGTCATGACACATTAAGGTCCAGACAGCATTGAAAGCATGAGTGTTGAGAAGAATAAACACCTGGTTTTGCAGGATCCTGCTCCCCATATGGCTGAAGGTGCTCTGAGATCTGTATTTGGATGGGCTGGCGTTGTGCATGCAAGCAGCACCTTAAAACATCTGTACAAGGAAAGAGAGAGGGCTGCTGGCTGCTGACTATTAGGTACGAGAAAGAGATACCTCACCCCTTGCTTTTTCAATTAGTGTTTCTAAAGGCTTTTTGGATCGGTGGATAGACGGGGCTATTGAAATGCCATGTTTTATTAGGAATTGATCTCCTGTTAATAGGCTTTAGGCAAATTAGAACAGATTATTCGACTGGAAAACACGCGCCAAAATGGAGGAAAATAGGAGGAGCATGGAGTGTCACCAGCCCCTTCCTCGTCTTTGCCAAGATCAATAGAGCTACATCATGTAACCCAAATCAATGGAAAAGCAGAAATAGATGATCATCATAACGGCCTGACATTAGATCATACGCTGTCTGCTGTGTCTTTTCCCCCTTGCCATGCCAGGAGCAGCAGCCAGCAGTCCCAGCATCCGCTGGGGAACATTAGGTTCATAAAACAGGGAGGAACTGATATTGGAAAAGCAATGAAGTATTAGAGGCCCCTGTGCAGTCGTAAGACTGTGGCTGGGCACTGCTCGGAGCAGCCTGGATTGATGTGCTGGGCTCCAGGGCTGCTTGGATCTCCTAGAAATGAGGTTTTCAGATCCTTAATCCAATAGCGAGAAATAATGATGGTGTACTCAGTGAGAAGCCCCGGGAGAAAGAGAGGCAGGGAGGACAAAGGAGGGATGCCTCGGGATACGGGGAGGACAGAGGTTGTCCTGCCAGGTCTAGCTTTCCCTCCCCAAAAATATTTCCCCTCCTTTCAGAGGCAGTGCCACAGCCGTACGCGCTCCCTCGCATCCAGGAGGAGGCGGCACGGACAGAATCTGTGACCTGCGGGGCTTTGCCTTTGAAATCCACCCTTGCAATCTTCCTGGCAGCCACTTATTCACCTCCCCTGGGAACCGGGGGCAATTTCATGGCCAAAATAAACCACCAGCATGACTTGAGCGGGAGCCGCTGGAGCGCTGGCTGGAAGCCTTGGGGATGGCAATGATGAATTCCCTTTAACTTCATCAGCCCGGGGGCTGCTGACGCTGCACAAAAGCAGAATGGTGGGGAGGGACGGGTTGGCTAAGCGAGCCATGGTTCACCAGGTCCTCTTCCACTTAGTTATTCATTTAATCATTTGTAATTACTATCATCCAACCAGCGTCTGCTCCCTGTCCTCCTGGCAGGCCCTCATGATCCTGCTCCTGACCACACTCTCGGGAGTCCTGGATGGGTTTCAAACGTTTTATACAAAGGATTTAATGGAGAGGGTCTCATTTGGATTCTGATGGGCCAGGAATGATGCTCTGGGCAGGAGGTGATGGTTTTAGAAGAGCAGGAAACAGCTGAGCTCAATTGGCAAAGTAGAAATGGTCTATTCTTTTGCTGCCAGTGACCAGTCCAAGCTTCTGGGACAATAAAATAGAGGTGAGGTGGTAGCACAGTCCTGGTTCAGGATTGTGCTTTTGAAGTGAGTCTGAAAACAGTTTTGAAGACAATCAGTGGTCTGTGCTTAATTTGCTGTGATTCATACAGCAGATTAGTCTTAAATTGTATGAACGGAGTTTTTCTTGGATTAAAAAAAAAAAAAAAAAGGATGATGTTGATGTTCTCCAAATACTGATTCAGTCTATGGGATCAGGCTTTGATGGGTCTGAAGTAAAACTCCCGAAGCACATCTAGTACGCATGCTGGAATTTAGCAGAAACAGTGTCCCTTTACACGTAACTCCTTTTACACTATGCTATTTGCTAATATATATATATGGTTTGGGAGAACTTTTCCCAGCTCTGCAGCTGGCGTGCACGGTCACTTCACCTCTTTCTCGCCTAACCTCCACATCTGGAGGCTTTCCGAAAGAGGCTGTCCCCATCCAGCTTGGTGGAGGAATAACATGCTAACAGAGGTGTGACAGAGGCATTGAGAGGATGGATGCTCCAACCTGGAAGGCAGGTGTTTCTGTTGCTCTGGTGAGCTTAAAGATATTTGCTTTTTGCCATGGTCATGGTTTGTCTTCCAGCAATGGGACTAAATTCTTGCTAGCACCAATTCCTTTGTCTTCCAACTCCACTGCTTTTCTCTGACCCTTTGGAGTCCATACCCATGATTTGGAGGGGTTTATCGTGTCCCTCTCTTGGATAACCATATGATCCCCACCTCTAAAACCCATCTCCCTCTTAGGAAGTGTGGTTGAGGCATCTGCCACCAGCTTGCCTGAGAGACTCTGCTCAAGCATCACCCTCCTGTGGACCCCACAGCAGCTGGGGAGACCCAGATAACGCTGAAAAGCACCAGTCGAGTGATGGAAGGTATCTTTTACCTTCTTTCATCCATCAGACCCGTGGGCTCCTTGCCAGGATGCCTGTAGCGCTAGCCATGGCCAGGGTGGGAGCGCAGGGAAGGCCAGAGCCTGTGTCTTTAAAGATTAATAGTGTTGTTTGCTCATTAAGGAGATCGTTTTGAAGCCAACGCTAGCCAGAACATTCGAGTGCAAGCATCTGTTTGCTACTGGGAGAGGATATTTATTGTCTGATACTTCAATGGATGTAAATAAACAGCCAGACCTAGATAATGTTCAGACAAACAAACAAGCAGCTGCCAGAATAGGTCCCCTGGTAGTTGACCTTCGGGAAGCATCATGCTGATGTTTTAATAGCAGCCGGCTTTGCAGAATGAAGCCCAGTGAGTACAGCCTTCCGGGAAGCAGGATTAATGTGCTGCCAAACCGCGTCGGTCCCTGGGAGCTCTGCACATGTGTCTTGGGTTAAAGGAGGGTAGGGGAGTTTGGGGTGCTGAGTAGAGAGAGCATCTTGTGGTCCAACGGAGCGTGTGCTTGTCCAAGACAGACGTGTAAGCAGTGGGAACAGGTATTCCTGCGGTGGAGGTGATGAGCGTGTTTGTGGAGGAGTGTGCACACGTCTGGTAGCGGTGGTTGTGCTGGACTGAGCATTTTGAGACTCATGCATGGTCCTGGAGTCCCTTCCTTCCATCACTTCTCGTTCCCCTTCGTCTTGCCTTGCAGAGGTGCTCGTGGTTCACAGGCAGTTTCAAGGAGAAGTCCCCACTGGACTGTCAGTCAGGCTCTAATCCCACAGCCGAATAAGAACATCTTGAATATAAGAATAGCCGTACTTCAGTCAGAAGAAAACTCTGTCTATCGCAGCACCCCAGCTCCACGTGGGGCTTGTGGCTGATGCTGGCAAAGAAGAGCAGGAACAGAACAAACTGCTTGTGTGTGCTTCAAATTCCCTGCAATTGGCGACTTGGGGAGCTTTCCGAGCAGAGATTGTATCTGTGTCCCTGAGTTTAGTGGTGATCACTTGCAGGCTTTGATGGGAATCTTCTCATTTCCCCTTCACAGGCTCTTCTTTTGATTTTTTTTTTTTTTCCCTAATCCAAATGCCCTGGGTCTAGCGAGTGTCTGGGAGCCAGGAATAAATCTCTCTCTAAGAGAAATTGCTGTTGTGTTGGTTGTTTGATGCTCAGATCTGAAAAGATTGTGCAGGGAAGGTGGAGATCCTCTGGGCTCCATGCCTGGGGTCGAACATAAGAAAGCTGAGGTTTAGGACAGGTAAAGGGATGGCTTGAGTTAAGGGCCAGATTTTTGGCTGCAAGCTACGGTAATCACCTCTTTGCTGGTGCGGGGCTCGCACGGTCTGTGCAGCGTGGGTTAATGTCTGCCAGACTTTCTGGCCTTCTTCCCAATTTTCTTTTTCCTTAGCTACCAGCTTTAACTCCAAAGAGAGGTTTCTGCACTTACAGTTGTTGGGCTGTGCGTGCGTGAGCGCACGTGTGTGTGTTTGCACATGTGCGGCGGAATGAGCCCTGTTCCTCCCTCCCCCTCTGCAAAATAATGATTTTGCGGGCAATTAGGCCAGCAATAGCTGTTAAATCACTTCCAAGTAGCTCTGTTTTCCTGGTGTGAAACCTCTGCAATCTTTTACCTGCGCCAAATGCGGAGGGGAGATCCCCGGGGGCTGCGTCTCCCGTCTGCGCGGTTTGTTAACTCGAACCGACCGTTTGTCCAGCCTGCCTCTTCCATCTCTGAGCTCCCTCTCCTCTAATGGGGCCTGGCAAAGGCTGAGGACAGTGACTGAGCCCTGGGGTGATAATTGGCTGCTTACATATCTAGTGGCCTACAGATCTGACCCTGACGATGGTGAAAAATCAAGGTCAAAGCAGCAAAGACATAAGGTTTGTTTAGCAGAGCGATCAGCAGAGAGAGCGAGGATCTTCTGCAGCTCTCGGACGAGGACAAGGAGCCGCAAGGGACCGGGGAGGGGGGAGATGCAGAGCTGAAACAGCAGGCAAAGCTCAGCGACCGCTCCCTGAGAGCGAGAACCTCGTGCAGGAAAGTCTCCGTGGGAAATAGGAGGAATAACATGCTAACAGAGGTGTGACAGAGGCATTGAGAGGATGGATGCTCCAACCTGGAAGGCAGGTGTTTCTGTTGCTCTGGTGAGCTTAAAGATATTTGCTTTTTGCCATGATCATGGTTTGCCTTCCAGCAATGGGACTAAATTCTTGCTAGCACCAATTCCTTTGTCTTCCAACTCCACTGCTTTTCTCTGACCCTTTGGAGTCCATACCCATGATTTGGAGGGGTTTATCGTGTCCCTCTCTTGGATAACATATGATCCCAACCTCTAAAACCCATCTTCCTCTTAGGAAGTGTGGTTGAGGCATCTGCCACCAGCTTGCCTGGGAGACTCTGCTCAAGCATGGCTCCTGCTATGGGAGCAGTTGAGCCCCAACGGGGGGACCCCTGTGTTTCTCAACCTGCAGCCCTTTTTCTCTCCTTCCTTTCTCCTGAGTGTCCTAAGGGGAATGACTCATCTAGAGACCGTTGGCCTCCTTGCCCTTGACCTCATGGGTGAATCACATCAGTGTCCACTTTCAAGAAGAGAGACTCCGAGGAGGTGAATTCACCCCTTAGGGACCATGAACATGAGCGATCCCTTTCCTCCCAGACAGTCAGAGCCAGGGGGAGGCACGGATGTTCCGTGTTGGGCTTCAGGCCCTGACCTCTTCGTGTGTCGATGCTGTGGAGTGTGTTGCTGTCATCACCAGATCCATCAAGATGACAAACTGACTGCAAATCCTCTGGTGTCATTTGACCAGCCCAACAGCCGATACCTGCACGTGTGCCCACTTCTGCGGGATTTGAGCAGCCTGATGGATTGCACACAGGTTCTGGGCATCCCTGAGCACCCTCCTCGCCCTTTGCTGTCACAGACGGCCCATCTAACTCTTCTCTTCCTCATTTCCCCTATTAGTCGAGGGGGAATAAGGTTTCTTTGTTGTCATACAGCAGGTGGGGAGATTGAGGAAGGATGAAGACAAGAATCTGTGTATCATTGCTGCCCTTTGCTCATACAGGATTTCCAGACCCTTTGTCATTCCCTCTCTCCCTTTCCCTTTGCCTTTCTAATATAGAAGATGATTCAGGCTCAGTTTCTTGGCTGAAAGGTTGATACAGAAGGAACAAGCTCATGGACTCTGTGCCAGGGAACAGTGGGAATAGGTCTTGATACCATAAATTCTCCTCAGCTTGTTTTTTCCTTTAGGTGGGAAGCGTGCTTTTTGCTCAGCTATCAAACCACACAACTACAAACCAGGGACTGGGAGCCTTTGGTCTGCCTTTGGTCAGGAAGGTATGGAGATCATAGGCTGAGAGAGTTGGGGTTGTTCAGTCTGGAGAAGAGAAGACTCTGAGAAGACCTTATAACAGCTTTCCAGTTTCTGAAAGGCACCTAAAAGAAAGCTGGAGAGGGACTTTTTACAAGGGCATGTAGTGATAGGATGAGGGGGAATGGCTTCAAACTGGAAGAGGGGAGATTTAGGATAGATAGGAAGAAATTTTTCACTCTGAGGGTGGTGAGGCACTGGAACAAGTTGCCCAGAGAAGCTGTGGCTGCCCCATCCCTGGAGGTGTTCAAGGCCAGGTTGGAGGTGGCTTTGAGCAACCTGGTCTAGTGGGAGGTGTCCCTGCCCATGGCAGGGGGTTGGAACTAGATTATCTTCAAGGTCCTTTCCAACCCAAACCATTCTATGATTCTATGATCACAATGTGGAGCATGAAGTAGATCTGCTACAACTTTGTTTCTTCTAGGGAAGGTTACCATAATGTTTGTATTGCTGCAGAATAGATGATTTTGTGAAATGGAAAGGCTGCTCACTGAAAATATAGCAAGGGCGATAGGCAATGTGGATACATCTCTAAAATACACAGCCATGGGGTTTGCTGAAGTACAGAGCCTCACAAAGTCCAGAGGGACCCAACATTCCTGTGGTTAGCTAGATTATCCTGAATTGTGATTATACTGTTGAAAGGGATTAGAAACCTTCTCTGGTTTTCAGCCCAATCTCTAGAAATCGGTTTTAGACAAGTAAAGAAAACTCTGGTGTTTTGTGCACTTTCTTCTGTCAGGTCACTGTCAGGGACAGACTGGGACTGTGTGTTTCATTCCTTCTCATAATTCCAGTTATTGATGTTCCTAAGTGACACCCTGTTATGAGATGTGGCCGGAATCATAAGGTGACATATTTGTGCAGGGCTGATTTCAATATCTGATATTTGTAATCAACAAGAGAAATAGTCTGTGTTGTATTGTACACTCTGCAATAATATATTGCCCCATGGAATATTAGCAATAAGAACAATAATACTGTCTGACTTGTATTTGGGTGAGTCAGTCCTGCAGAGTCTCGTGTGGTTTTTTGCTCATCATCACCACAAATTCTGCCCTTTGTGCCATCGTTTTCAGCTCGGGAGATTTGTCCAGGCAATGACAGCAGCACAGTGATAGAGCCAGATAAAAGCGAGCAGGGTCTGTACTGTTCTACAGATGGGACCAGGAGAAGCAGTTAAAGCTGCTTTATCCTTATTATGCAATGATGGTGGCTGTTGTCCAAAAGGCCCGGACCACAATGCATTTCTTCAATGATTATTCTACGGTCTCCATGGAAAGAGGAAAAATACTCAAGTTCTCTCTCCCCACTTTTGTTTTTTTGCTCTGCAGATCCGCGTGGACGGCACCACCAAGAACACACTGGAGTATGAGATTGTGCAGGTGGTGGATACTGGCCCCATACTACGGGATATGGCCTTCTCGATGGATCACGAACACCTCTACATCATGTCTGAGAAGCAGGTAAGAAACTCCGTCAGTCCATGGTGCTTTGAAAGCTTTTAGCTTGGTCATGCTATGGACATCAGAATTGCACGTGAAGTTCTGATAGTGAACACCGTTACTACAAAGATGTGCTCCGTTGTTGATCTCATGATTTTTCGTGCTCAGAAACCATTGCATTTATACTCTGATGCAATTTTTGAGGGGCCAGGGGCAGAGACCTAAGGGGGCAGAAACCACCCCCGGCATTGCTTTGTGCAGTACGCGTCCTACTGGCTACATGACAAGGAGTTGCTACTGCATCTGCTGCACGCCACATTGCTCTCCGCCCCCACTCAAACTGTGGCTACATCTGCCACAGATACGGATAAGTGTAACGCTGAATCATTTGGTTCCAACTGGAGTATTTGGAGGAGCCGGAGCCTCTTTGAGACACAGCGATCAAGAGTGTAGGACACTGCCTGCCAGGGTGCAGGCCAAGTTTAGAGTAATGTTCCTGTTGTGTTATTAGTATTATTATTGAAAATACTAACAGCCAGATTCCAAGGAAGGACCAATCTGGGTGTTCAACATGGAAGTCTGGCTGACTTTAGCAGAGTTCTTGGCCTAAGGAAGTTTTCTGTTTGGGGTGGGAGGAGGAAATAGTTTTGCATGAGGAAATTCATAGTAAAATTTAAGTTAATCTTGTGGAACATCCAGGGACTTGAAATATTGCAACTGGTTGATTCATGAGTGCTTGTGAGGAGCTTTAGATCCTTAAACCAAAGGGAGCTATGAAGGATTTTGGTAGGGTGATGGCAGGTGCCCTACAGTGCAGGTTGAGTTCAACTGAAGGCCACCAGTCCATGTGTGACATGTTCACCCGTACGTTAGGGTTGAATGATTCTTTGAGCAAGTATTACCTGCCTGGCCTTAAATCATGTACGTGGCACCAAACATAAACCGTCTGCTTGATATACTTCTTATTGCCTTCATGAATTGCTTGGAGGATGTCTTGCTTGGGAGCAAACGTTCCCATAGCACTTTCAGAGCAACGTGGTTTCCTCCCAGCATCACCCAGTTCTCAAATACTGAGATTCACCCTAGATGTTGTGTGGTGTGCTCTGATGCTCTGACAGCATTGGTCTACAGTGGTCAACAGTCAGCAGTCTCCAGGATGGAGATGGGCTGCAATGTCCCTTCTTCTCACCCACCCTCATGGCAGTTTTACCACTTACTAATTCCTGTCTTAAAAAAAAGCAACAATGAAGAACAAAAACCAAGTTCCCTCTTCACTTGTCATGACTTTATAGACCACCCTCATATCCTCTTCAGGTGGCTGTTTTCCAGGCTGTGGCTATCACTATTAGCTTTTACCTATGCTAAGAGGAGTTTTCTCCTGGCCCAAAAGGCAGGGAGGATACATGCGGATTTGGGTGGGAGGTGTTTAGCAGTGTTGCTGTGGTCCAGGAGCTCAGATGTGGCAGGCTGGCTATCCTTCTCCCCATGCAAAGTTGGGGCGTTATAGTTTCCAATCTATGACTGTCATTTCTTCTGCTTGATTAATTTTATTTTAAATATTTTGTGTCGCTGCGATGTCTCCGACCCTCTGCCTAAGCTATGGATACCTCAAAGTGGGACTGGAGAGAGGACCAACTTTGTACATTCGTCCTTATTAATGAAGCTGCTAGATGATGATAACTCAGGAGAAAGGATGTGATGACAGAGCTGGGATTGCTTTCTCATCTGCTCCATGCTGGGCAAGGATGGGATGTTGTCCCCAGTGCTGAAGTGAAAACAGTCCCAGTCACCTGCTGGGACGGGGTGGGAAGCTGGAGGCAGGCATTGCTTGTGAGCTCCTGGGAGACCTTGGTCAAGACATGGTTCCTTTATCTCATCCTTTTACTCTGTGGATTCTTTTAATTTTTTTTTTTAGCAGAAAGGTGCTCCCTGCATGGTCACAGCCATTAAGCATGTCAATATGCCAATAATCAACCCACTGATTTCAGATTTGCCCAGAGTTTCCTTTTTGTGCAGGCCCATTTGGCAACAGGTCACCTCAGATACCACCACTGGCTTTGTACAGCCCATCAGATTTACAGAGATGATATATTCGGCTCCTTTGGGCTGGTTGGTCTCCTAACACACCCAGGAGCTGTCTTGATTCTCTCTAGGAGAGGGCAATGGGACAGCACTGTTCACTCACTCGCATCCTAAAAAAATGAGATCTGTAACAAGAGGAGCAACTTGGTCTTCCTTTAGAAACTTCCAAGAATATCTTCTTGCTGGTATGTTGACTACCTGCACTGCCCTNCTACTAATTCCTGCCTTAAAAAAAGCAACAATGAGGAACAAAAACCAACCTCTTCGCTTGTCATGACTTTATAGACCACCTTCATATCCTCTTCAGGTGGCTGTTTTCCAGGCTGTGGCTATCACTATTAGCTTTTACCTATGCTAAGAGGAGTTTTCTCCTGTCCCCAAAGGCAGGGAGGATACATGCGGATTTGTGTGGGAGGTGTTTAGCAGTGTTGCTGTGGTCCAGGAGCTCAGATGTGGCAGGCTGGCTATCCTGCTCCCCATGCAAAGTTGGGGCGTTGTAATTTCCAATCTATGACTGTCATTTCTTCTGCTTGATTAATTTTATTTTAAATATTTTGTGTCGCTGTGATGTCTCCGACCCTCTCCCTAAGCTATGGATACCTCAAAGTGGGACTGGAGAGAGCNAGTGCTCAAATGAATTAACATTTGTGGGGCCTCGGTGGCTGAGAGTGGGCTCAGGGGTTTGCTGTTGCTGGAGGCAGGACTATGAACAGCGTGNGACCAACTTTGTACATTCGTCCTTATTAATGAAGCTGCTAGATGATGATAACTCAGGAGAAAGGATGTGATGACAGAGCTGGGATTGCTTTCTCATCTGCTCCATGCTGGGCAAGGATGGGATGTTGTCCCCAGTGCTGAAGTGAAAACAGTCCCAGTCACCTGCTGGGACNCACCAACTTTGTACATTTGTCTTTATTAAAGAGGCTGTGAGATGATGATAACTCGGGAGAAAGGATGTGATGACAGAGCTGGGATTGCTTTCTCATCTGCTCCATGCTGGGCAAGGATGGGATGTCGTCCCCAGTGCTGAAGTGAAAACAGTCCCAGTCACCTGCTGGGATGGGGTGGGGAGCTGGAGGCAGGCGTTGCTTGTGAGCTCCTGGGAGCACTGTTCACTCACTCGCATCCTAAAGAAATGAGATCTGTAACAAGAGGAGCAACTTGGTCTTCCTTTAGAAACTTCCAAGAATATCTTCTTGCTGGTATGTTGACTACCTGCACTGCCCTGACCATTACAATGTGAGCAGACTCGTTTTGTGGTTGGCTATTCTGAAGCACAAGCTTAGGCAGGTTTTTTTAGGACCGCAAATTGTTGATGGAGCCCTACAGAGAACTCAGGAGCCCTGAGTCCCTGTCATTTATTCAATTATCTCCTCCCACCCATCTTTGAAGTCCAAGGGTGTTTGTATGAGAGATGTTAGTGAAAAGGGCACGGACTGTTAGTATTTAAAATCTGATCTGATTTTGTGAAACACTCAACACTACAGAAGCCTTTGCCCATCTCTGATTTTATCTGCGACGTAGCAAGCATTGCAAATGACAGCGCTGCCGTCACGGCAATACAGTCGCTATCTGTGTGCTCGTGATATAACACACTTCAGGTGCTCGAATGAATTAACATTTGTGGGGCCTCGGCGGCTGAGAGTGGGCTCAGGGGTTTGCCGTTGCTGGAGGCAGGACTATGAACAGCGTGGAGGAGTGCAGGCTGGCCTCGGGGAGCATATATCCGTCCACTGTATGTGCCATGTTGTACGGTTCTTTTCATAAATGGATGAAGATTTGGCTTCTCAGGGGTTTTCACTGCCCACAGAAATCCCCTGGTATTGTGAGGTCTGTGGAGATGAGGGCCAGGAGGGTGA
>VUYV01000317.1:279670-290981 GCA_008711295.1 Anarhynchus alexandrinus
GCCTTTCAGTACCTAAAGGGGGCCTACAGGAGAGCTGGGGAAGGACTTTTTACTGGGGCATGGAGTGATAGGATGAGGGGGAATGGCTTCAAACTGGAAGAGGGCAGGTTTAGATTGAACATTAGGAAGAAGTTTTTCACTGTGAGGGTGGTGAGGCACTGGAACAGGTTGCCCCGAGAGGTTGTTGAGGCCCCATCCGTGGAGGTGTTCAAGGCCAGGCTGGACATGGCCTTGGGCAACCTGGTCTGGTGGGAGGTGTCCCTGCCTATGGCAGGGGGGTTGGAACTCAGTGATCTTCAAGGTCCTTTCCAACCTAAACCATTCGATGATTCTATGATTCTATGACTTGACCCGACCTTTTCAAAGGGAGTCAGGCCCAAGGGCTGGTCCTATGCCTGAGGAAGGAGAAGGTTTTTCCTCCCTCCGTCTGCTGGGCTCAACCCTGGCTGTGCCCCATAGATAAGAGCGATTCGGCTGGATGTGTGGCTGCTCCATTAAAAGCAGGTTTGCTCCATCACTCACCAGCCCTCAACAGGAATGGAATCCCCGATGACAAAGCCAATTTCTCCAGCCTGTCCCAGTCCTATCGTGGTTCTGGCAGCCCCTGCAAGGATTCCTCTTGCCATGCCCCAAACTATTCTGCAATAAGCGTTTGGACTCAGCTCAGCAAGGCACCCTTTAACTTGAAACACCTTCAAAGAGCTGTCAATATAAATCTGGCTACTAGAAGAGGTTTTTTCATGCCAAAAAAATATATCCCCTGGCCTTTTCGAGGTCAACATCTGCATGCGAGCAGTTTCCACAGTGCACTGGGGGGTCCTTGGGTTGCACGCGGGGGGGTTTCATCTGGAGCTGAGCTCCCTGGGCTCCAAGGGAAACAGGGAACCCAGCTCAGCCCTGTGGTCTGTGTCTGAAGCAGGTCCTGCCTTGTAGCTCCTCTGAACACCGAGAGGTGACAAGCAGCACTTGTTGGTGCTATCAGACGTGCAACGCTCTCAGGGGCAGGATGCAACAGCTTTACACCATCAGAGGGGCTCCGTTGTATATAAATACATATTTTATAGGGAGATTGATTGAACAAGGGAGGTGGGAAGATTTGTCACTGAAACCCAGAGACACAGTATCCAAAGGTCCCATCATTTCACGGAGGTGCAGGCGTATGTGTGTTTCAAGCTCCAGAGTGTCAATTCCTCACTTATCTGTCTGAATGTCACTTGTCCCCGTACTGAGATGTTCCCTGGGGGTCACGGGAATATCGGTACATTGGAGGCTTGGGCTGGTTGGGTTTTTTTAATTATTATTTTTTTTTCGTTTCTGGTGCGCAGACACCGGGGAACCCTCTGCCTCACACGCTGATCTAAGGGGATGAGGAGCAGATGGGAAACGCTGCTGGAAGAGCAGGGGAGGGAGGCCTGCAGTGTCTCTGCATCTCCTCTGCTCCTCATCACACACGCACATGCCTCCTTAGGTCCCTCTCCCTCCTCTAACACTCTCTCTGAATCTTTTTCTCCTCCCAATGGAGAAGCCTGAGCCTCCAAGATCCCTGGAGCTCTCTGCAGGGATTGAGGTGCTTCTTTCACCCTTTTCTCACTATCTCTTATCCCTCTCTTTCTCTGAGCCAATCCCTCTTGATGGCCCTGTCCTCTCATTTGCAGGCTGACACTCGCTTTTCCGTCACTCCTCCACTCCTGGCATCCCTGTTCCTTCGCTCTCTCCTCTTCCAGCTGTCCCCAAGCTGCTGGCTGACCCCACCATAGAATCATAGAATGGCTTAGGTTGGAAAGGACCTTGAAGATCATCGAGTTCCAACCCCCCTGCCATAGGCAGGGACACCTCCCACCAGACCAGGTTGCCCAAGGCCATGTCCAGCCTGGCCTTGAACACCTCCAGGGATGGGGCCTCAACAACCTCTCTGGGCAACCTGTTCCAGTGCCTCACCACCCTCAAAGTGAAAAATTTCTTCTTAATGTTTAATCTAAACCTGCCCTCTTCCAGTTTAAAGCCATTCCCCCTCGTTTAAAGCCTTCTTGCTTCCTCGACCCTTCAGTGTCGACACGCACGTGTAGCCCAGCACTACACACCAGGAGGAGCAGGATGCTCATTTTCCTGTTGTGGCTTTGCACTAGTATTTGGCAGGTCACTTCCACCACCCTCTAAATAACTTTTATTTCAGTGTGTTGGACTCCCGGGTCTCTCCCAGTGTTAGGTGTGTTTTGCAAAGCTGACGCAGCACCTGGAAGCAACTCCAGGACATGAGAATCACAGCTCTTCCCTTTGATATAGAGGGATCAAAGGGAAGAGCCAGAGAAAACGAACTTAAAGGCTCAAAAACCAGAAGGCAAACAGCAAGAGGCCCCAACTTCCTATTATTAAACTTCCAAGGCTTTGAGCTGCCTCCTACTTTTGGTTTACTAATGGCTGGGGAAGACTCTGTTCTGCAAACAGTTTATGAGTAACCCTACGTTTGACTCAAGGAAGGAGGTTTGCTGTCCCTCTCAGCACAGGCAGGTTTGTTCCACGCAGGTGAGTCAGCTCCGTGCTGTGCTTCTTCCCTGTAAACTAGCAGAAAGTCGTCCATGATCTGAGAATAAATCACATCTGCGCGGTGCTATCATTCCCTAAAACCATTACAGTATGTCGAAGGTGAGACCGGTAGGGTCAGGCGTAGCAGAAGCAGATAGGTATTTTGGGGGCTCTTTTAAACTTTGCCAATGAAATATCAAATAAATATGTACTCTGACTAAAGCCTGGCAGAAACCACATTTGGTAAAAATTAAGTAACAGTATTGCAAATCATGTTGACAGGGTCTTTTTGGCCTTTCTGTGTCTGTTTCTCATTAAAATGGGGAAGGCTTATACCTATTTGCCTCCTGAGATTTATTCTTCTTCCCTTTGCCGCTGAGTCACTATCTGCAACAGAATTATTGTGTGCAAATTAGCTGCAAAAGAAGAGGTGGTGACTGGTTAGTTTACTTCTGATTTCATGACCACTGATTAAAATCTTGTCTGCTGCTTATGTTATCGTATCAATTAGTTAAAGCAATCATTAATAACTTTACTTAATTATAGCTTAATTTCTTCAAATGTGGTCTTTGCACAAGATTTCAATTAGCATTAACTCCTGGGTTTGGAGTGGCTGTTTCCAAGGGATTGTCAGTCTGAGGCTGTCCCCAGAAACACTGGCTCAAGATCACAAGTTTTAAAAATAACTCAAGAGTTTTTCCTTTTAATTTGCATGTGTTTGTTTGTGAGCCATCAGGTTGTGTGCAGACCATGTTTTTCATCATTGGGCCAGAACCAGAAAAGGCAGAAATGATCTTGTTTGAAAATGGAAAGCTGAGATTGCCTAATAGGTGTGACTTTTTGACCTGGGGATTTAAAAGCAGCAGATACACTCATAAACTGTCAATTTTGGCACTGCTGTGGCAGATTTCCATCATTCAACTCTGCTGTCTTGTAGGGTCCTGGAGTGTGGACTGGCAACCTGTAGAAGGGGCTACTGTGCCTAGTGTGAAAGATGACCACTCTGTGCACACCCACTCTTTGGAGATGGTTAGGTCTTCTGCAGAACTCCACTGTTCAACTTCTGAAAGCCAGGAAGGAATGGTGTTGACAGCATAGTCTCTTCCTCAGAGTAATTGGCTGCTCCCAAACCAGACTGACACCCTACGTAAGCCCAGGGTCATCAGAGCTTCTAAGAGGCCCAAGTCAAGAGTTGAAACGCACGCTCTCTTTGCAAAAATATGTCATATTAGGCTCTCTCTAAATCCTCAGGATGACTCCAAACTGCCCATTTCGTCGCCCAGTTGCCCTGCTCTTGGGCAGTCCTGCTCAAAAGAGATAGGGAAGAACAGTTCCTAGAGTTCACTCAATCTCTATCAAGCAATAAGTGTAATCCCAGTTGGCAGCAAAGGCAACTTCTGTTCTCTTTGACTGTTCTTTACTGCCCCTAAAATACCACTCATTACCCTCAGCAATATCAGAGGCTGAACTCTGCTCTCCTTTGCATTTGCTTTCACCTAATTAAGGGCTTGTTAAATATGGTCAGATGCCCTCTGAGAAATGTCTGCAGAGATGGAAAATCCTGCATGGATGCTCAGCTAAGGATGGAACAGACACTACGCGAGTGCCTGTGTTTTTCAGCCAAGAATGATAAAAGCGATTTGGCCCACCAGCAAAACTGCAGCACATTGTGCTGCTGACGCTTTTGAAAGAATTCTTTATCAGCAAAAGGCATATTATTGCGAAAAGTCATAATTTAGCTTGATTTTAACTCATTTGCTGCTAGCACACGGGTATCCTAGGAGTAAGGAGTTGGGGGATAATTAAGGCAGTAGGGAGTCCCTTAACCTCCTGCTGAGTTAGTTGTGTGTTCCAGCGGTGATGTAAATAACTCAGAAAGCTGGGACGAGCAGGTGAGGAACCAATTCAAGGTCTTGGAAGTCTCCCAAATGAGCCATTTATGGCAAGGGAAGGAATTCTGCTGGGGGCTGTCTCCATCCCATAAGACGCATGGGCATCTGGAATTTCATCTCCCACTGTCCCTCAGCCTTGGGCTTTTCACACTTGAATTAAGCTCTTTTTATGCTTTGGAAAGGCTTTTGCAAGCCAGTTTGATGCTCTGTTCAAGTGTCCCACTTTGCCCTAAAACAAGTACTATGCTAAATGCACTGGAAAGGAGAAAAGCTTTACGGTTGAGGGACAGTCCAGGATTTGGGAGATCTGGACTCATACCCTGCCTTGCCCACAGAGTCCTTGTGCAGCTGTGGGCAAATCACTGTCACTCCATGTGTCCTGAAGGTACAGAAGATATTTCCAAAATCAGGACCTCTTTTGGAGTTCTCCGCAATTCCTGCCACTGGCTATTGAAAACTCAGCTCTCCTCCCGACACCTGAGGCTGGTGTGCATGCTCTGATGGGAGCTGGAACGCTTTGCTGGATGGAAAAGTTCAGAGGGACTTTTTCTATGTTACCATCAGGTCTGAGGTCTGCTGTGTGTATTGGAGAAGGAATGCTTCATGTGAGAATAATTGTTCTCCTTTCAGCCATCCTGTAGGTAACACTAAGTTACAGCTTTCTCGATCCCATATGGAGGAACCCAAGCTGTGTGGAAGGGACTAGCTGGGAGCATTTTGACAGCCTTTCACCGGAGGGAAGGATTTAATACAAAATGCGAGTCGGTGTCCCTTTGCTTCATGCTTGACCTTGCTTATCCGTGCCAGAATCCTGTCTCTTCCAGACCTGCCCCATCCCAGAGAAATGAGTTCTCTGCGAGCACATTGCATTAATCATTGGGATGCAGCTGGGGGGGAGTGTATCAGTGCAACTGCTCGAGTACTTTGGTTGCATCTATCTCAGCCATGGGCAGAGTCTAAATCCTACTTGCTGGCAAGACATGAAATCATAGAACTGCCCTCTGGGTTGAAGCGCTGCTGGTGAAATTTTACAGCTGATGAGCAGAGGGGCCTGAGTGACATGTCCTTGGTCATGACATGTGCCTGTGACAGAGTATTGTGTCACAGTTGAGTCTCCCAATCACTGCAACCAGTGTTTGCGGTGCTCTTATGTCCATACAGATGAAAGGCTGAGGGACTTGGGGCTTTATGGTCTTATGTCCATACACTGAAAGGCTGAGGGACTTGGGGCTTTTTAGTCTAGAGAAAAGAAGACTGACGGGGGATCTTATTAATGCTTATAAATACTTAAAGGGAGGGTGCCAGGGGGATGGGAACAGTCTTTTTTCAGTGGTGCCCAGTGACAGGACAAGAGGGAACGGGCACAAACTTGACCAGAGGAAGTTCCATCTAAACCTGAGGAGGAACTTCTCTCCTGTGCGGGTGGCAGAGCACCGGCACAGGCTGCCCAGAGAGGTGGGGGAGTCTCCCACTCTGGAGCCATTCCAAACCCGCCTGGACGCCGTCCTGTGCCACTGCTGGAGGTGCCCCTGCTCTGGCAGGGGGTGGCACTGGGTGAGCTCCAGAGGTCCCTTCCAACCCTGACCATTCTGTGTGATTCTGTGTGATATATTAACACACTTTAGTGCCTGATACAGTCATTATCATTAAAAGACCTCTGTTCAGTCACAGTGGTGGCATATTTGTGCCTGAACTCTACAGTTATGCCCTTTTCTACATGCCCAACGTTTAGGGGTAGAACTACGGCTTTCACACTGCCATCTGTGGCTCTGCATTTGGCTTGATCTTCAGCAATGCCTAATGTCAGCATTCATGTCTCAGCTTGCCAAAAAGTCATCCCCATGCCAGGATGCTTCCTCCACAGGCTGCTCAAAGAGGCAGCGCAGGAGCTGGAGGAGGCACGGAGGCTTTTGAAGGTGCTGTGCTCCTGTAGAGGGTGGTTTAATTCGTCTTTGGGACTCATTGCCTTAAGGTATCCACGTGGTGGGCACAACAGCAGGGGGTTGCCTTGGAGTCGTGACATGAGGAATGAGATGGGGCATTCAGTCTAACCAGGTCTCCCTCCTCCTCTCCCCTGTGTTTTTAAGTGACAACATCGGTCCTTCTAATTCATGGGGCTCCGCTTTCACAAAGTAATAGCCCCCCCCGCTTGCAGAGAGGACAAAAAGTGAGTAAGACTGAAGGAAAGAGTGAGCAATGCCCATAAATGCCAAAAGCTTTTGTTAGAGTCACTTCCCGGGTGAGAAGCGGCAGGGACTATCGATCCTCGGGAGCGGGTGACGGGTGGGAAACCATGCAGACGTGTCCCCCGGGGCACAGTGCCGCCCGGCACACCGCGTGCGGGTCATCTGGCGCTATCGATTGCGGTGTTGTTCCTCTGCGGTGTGGCCTCTCTGAGTCAAACACAGACCGCTCAGCAGAGCTGCTGCGCTGTTTGGGGAAAAGGAGGTGGATCCGTGGAGTTCAATGCATCGCCCTTCTTATTTTCAACTAAAAATCAACTGCCGTCTCTCTGAGTCCCGGCGGACTGGTAGGTTGTGGTTTCAGCTGGGAATAGGTCAGAGTATTAAGGGCAGCTCAAGGAATTTAGCTGGAAATCTGAAAATCTCCATCCTCCCCTCCCCCAGCCCCTGACCCTGTAATAGACCCAGAAGAAGGGGAGAAGAAAGAGGAAACCTTAGAAGCTGGTGATTACACGTGAAGCCTGGCAGATCTGTAATCCTGGACTCCATTAAACATCTGTCTCCTCCAATCTCGCTGACAGCCAGGTCTCCTCCTCTCCACTGCCTCGCGCAGACCTTACATTTGCAGGTCACTTGAAAGCACCGGTTGTTAATCATCCCCCGCCCCCGCTTTGGTATTCCACTCCAGCCCAGCCTGGGCACCAGTGCTCCCAGTGGGGAAGGATTTGGGCAAGACAGAGATCCTGGCTCGGGGGTATAGGCAATTCCATACCTCTTGGGTTTAAAATCTAACGCATGGTTGAGTGCTTTCCCAGATTGGTGCCCGGTGGCTGCCAGAGACCGTTCTCTTAATTGCCGCATTTTAAATATGCTTCAAAAGTTGTTTCCATTGCAGGCTCATGTATCTTATTACTTTCTCTGAAGCAAGTATTTGCTCTCTTGGGGCTTTTCCTTACACCATAAGTGCACAGACTTATCATTTTCTAATGCCTTTTCTATTTTTCATGTGATACCTCTGAACTCCTAAGCGTGCTCCTTGTTACTGGGGATTAATAGGCATTTCGTTGTCAGACTCAGGGAGAACTTTTTTAAGTGTTCCAGAATTTGCTGTGTCTTCTGCACTCATGGCTTTGAGTCATTCTTACTTTAGGCCCCTGCTAAATATCTTTCATCACTTTAAATTACTTGATATAGTCATTATCATCATAGATTTGTGTAGCAGGAGCAGGAAAATGAAATACATTCCAGAGCCTCCCCTTGAAAGGCAAAATGACTTTTATGTTCTTTTCTATTAAAAAAGAACTTTCAAGTCATACTGTGATGTTAATGTTTTTTCCAGTTTTTTTCAGGGTTTGTTTGGGGTTTTTTTTCCCAATTTTTGTGATTTTCTAGTTCATGATTGGAGACGAGTGTACTCAAGTACACTGAAAATTATTTTCTTGTTTTATCTCCTAACCGGATGATGAAGTAATGGGAGTACTTGAGACCTAATTTAGTTTGTCTTGCCCTTTTTTTTTTTTTTTTCCCTTTGGAAATATATTTTGGACCAATGAACTGAGCACTTTGTCAGTGCTCTGTTATATAGGGTATATATGTTGTTGGGTTTTTTTTTTTGTAGTATGGGCTTGGCCTGCTTTGCCACTTGTGTAGATGGACAGTGCAGCTCAGGAAGACACCCAGTGCTGCAATGACATTCCCCAGAGTCCGGGCACATACCTGTGGTTGCGTCTATACGATAAGCGTAGCAAGGCTGGGGTTTTTGGGGGGTTGGGAAGATTTGAGGGGACAGAAAAATCAGTGCAGAGAGTTGTGTGGATACTTGTGTGTTTGCTGGCTCATTCAGTTGGTGTTGGACATGGACAGGACAACTTCTCTGCCAAATGCTCCATGTGTCGTTGCATGAATAAGAGTCAGGTTAACGTTGGGACTTTTTGAAATAATGGTGCTCTTACTTCTGCTGTCTCATCCCAATCCCAGCACTATTCACATCATACTGACTTCCGAGAAATCCTTTCCCTTAATTCACCTGAGTAATTCACTTTGTTTCCTCTAGTCCTGAACTCCTACGTAAATACCTGCTCTTATGTCCCTCCTCTGAGAGTTTGGATCCGTGGATGCCTTTGTGATGTATTTATGAACTTGTAAAGCCCTTTGGATTTCTTGAGGATGAAAGATAGTGTTTGTACAAGATCCCTGCTCCCATGACATCATTTGGGAAGCTTTCACTGAAAGGAACCTTCCAAGCACTTTTGAAGTTCACGTGTCAGCAGTTTCTGCCCCAAAGAGCAGAGGTAACCCATGTGTTGCCTCCAAGCGTCGCGTCAGGAATGTGTTTTGATGGAGTATCAACTCCAGGGTGATTCACATAATTAATGTTGGATTCACAGAGCACTGGCACAAAGGAGACAGGCAGATGTTTGCATGGACCTAGCCTCCATCAAGACAAAGTATCCTTTTTTCCCAGCAGATACACTAATAAATGCAATAAACCAGGGAACAATCTCTGGAACTGAGACCAAACGATGTAGTGTGGCCCTGTGCCTATAGATCTCAGGTCTCTTACTTTCCCGAAGGAGGGTAGGTCCATCCAGGCTGTGTAGGGAATAAACCCAAACCACTTGGATCTTGTTTGAGAGTCTGCAATTAGGACAGCCAAACCCATGCAAGAGACCACGAAGAATTTGACAGTGTGGACTCTCATGGCTCTGCAGCACCTCTCCAGCTGTAGGAGGATCCCCGGGAGTCTGGTTTTCCTCCACACCACTGGTCATCCTGAAGCCTTTAACCCTGGGAAGGGAAGCCTGCATAGTGTTATCTTTCATAGAGAGTTTTCAGCGCCAGCAGTTAGAGGGATTCTCTTTGGGCCTCCTCATGATATAAACTCGTCTGCCAGCCGTTGGATGGCGAAGGGGTACGTAACTCCCTGATTGCTATTTTTGCATTCCCTATAATTGTTTCTGAAAACAGTGTTGACATTTAGGCAAGGCTCTTCAGGCAGCTGCTGCTGCAAACACTGAGCACTCTGAGCCTCCCCGTGTGCTCCGTCTGGGCTGAAGTGTTTCATGCTCTGCTACAGCCGATATGCTGGTAAGGGACAGGACGTCTTTCACCCGCAGGATGCAGCGTCGAAATGAGCCAAGAGAGATTCGAAACCCCTTTCGTCTCCAAAACAGATGGGGAGATGTTTTTCTTTTCCTTCTGAAGGGAGCTGTGCGCTCTGGTTTAGAAGAACAGCCCTCCCAGGCTCTCCTTGGCTTGCAGCCCTCTTACATCCACCACATCTATTGCCAGGCAAGGAGGGGTGAAGAAGTAGGCAGCAGAGCTCATGGCACTGCATGAGCTCTGGTGGGGTTTTTGAGCAACTGGTGGGTTATGGCCTATCAGTCCTTACCCCTGAGCATCTTTGCTTTCATTGTGGCCTCAACTGACACCGCTGAAACCAAAGGGCATTTACGGGGTCAGGCCCAGAAAGTAGTGTAAAGGAAGACTCTTCTTGCTGTCTGTGAGCTTCTTGATGTGTAAAGGAAAACCATCTCCTTCCACACTAAGACACCGAGAAAAGGTTGTGGGTTTGGGCGTCTGTGCGATAATGGCCTCCAAAGTGGCCTTTTTCTTTGCTGCTTCAGATTTCTTTTTCCTCTCTCTCTCTCCAAGAGCATTATCTATCCCCGAGACTTTCACCTCAGGCCATTAACTGGCAGGTTGGTCATTACAAACCACTTGGCAGTGACTGATTGTGGGGGTCTCTTTTGCTACGGAAAATGTGGAACTGATTGTCTGGGCGACCCCATTTGACCTCGGGAATTCTGCATTTAACCTGGCTTTAGACATAATAAACTCCGGTAATTAGCAGAGAAATTCAGCGGTGACATGTCTAATTGATTGGAAATGCCAGTCCCTGATGAGAACGTGAAGCTGCGCTGGGGGGGATCCACCTGACAGGCGGCAGCGTGGGCTGCGAGGGGGTCATCGGGATGCTGTCGGGGAGGCAGGGAAACGCAGGGGAGGAATGTGAAGCATGTTGTAGGTTTGCTTTTCTTTCCAGCTGAGCATACTGCAGGTTTGCTTTTCTTTCCAGCTAATGGACTCGGTGAACATGCTATCCATCACTAATTACTTATCCCTTTACTCAGCACTTTCCCAAGGTTGAGCTCACACCTTTGGGAAAACACACCTAATCTCTGCACAGTCCGTCTTAACGGCGTGCTTGCAAAAAGAAAAACATTTTCTGTGATCCTCATCTGAAAATCCAGCAGTTTGTGTGCCACCAAAGAGGCAAGTATGAACCCTGTTTGAGAGAACACTGCCATTGTCAGGCGGTGGGATGATGAGATCTTATCTCCTGTGTTAATATGGATCTGTAATATCCCTTCTCAGGTCTTACATTTGTGCTTCTAGAGCGATGGCAGTTGAAAAAAGAAAACATTTAAAATTAATTTATTGCTTTGGCTTGTGCTTAAAGCTGGCCAGTTTATTGCCCTGGTTAATGGCACAGCTTCAAGATCACTTGTGTGCACACCTTGGAGGATGTTACTCTGTGAATGGCTTGTGAGTGGAGGAGTGGTTACCTTTATCTGTTATTGTTGGTTTGGTGTGGTGGTCAGGTTTTTGTTTGGTTTTTTTTTTGTTTGTTTGTTTCACAGAATCATAGAATGGTTTAGGTTGGAAAGGACCTTAAGATCATCAAGTTCCAACCCCCCTGCCATGGCATGG
>VUYV01000317.1:291398-314810 GCA_008711295.1 Anarhynchus alexandrinus
GCCCAGCCTGTATTTGTGCTTGGGATTGCCCTGACCCAGATATAAGACCTTGCACTTGGTTTGTTTGGTTGATTGTTTTAAATCATGGCTTTCCCGGCTCCTTCGAGCACTGAACTTGTAGCCACATGGACTTTAGGTTACATCTGTACCATGACCGGTCACTGGAGGCAGATTGTCTCATCTGTTAAATTGTTTTGATCACACTTGGCCCGTCCTCACCGTGGGGCCGGCGAGCTGTCTCCCAGACAGCCCTGGACATGGTTTGGGAATGACCACGGCCAGTGACTGTTTCTGAGAGGCCGTTCGGTTGCAGCTGCTCCATTTGCAGGCTGAGAGAGTTTAATGATGTGTACATCTGCTATTCCATACTCGCTGGCATTAGGACCAGAGAGTAATGCAGGGCACGTTAAATTTACCAGTGCAGATACAACTTTACAGAGTAGTACAAACACAGTGTGCTGTGATTTGTGTACGTGGGCAAAGTCTCCATACTGCTCCACAGGGTGGGGGCTATCGCAAGCTGTCAGCTTGAGCATTTAGTGGTTTTGGCTCGTACTTCTAATTAAATGTTTGAAATATTGATTAAGAACTGAGGTCTACCTTATAAACAGGGGCAGCAGAGGAGAAGAGTGGATACGTGTTTGGGGAAAGCCCACACACCCCCCTGGAGCAGACTTGCTGTGTGCAGTGGGGTTGCTGAGCTGGCAGCATCCTCTGGTTAAGGCTGTCTACGGATGTATGGGTGTCCCTGGAGGTGTCTGTCCCTGCTTCGGGGATAGCTGCTTGTTAGTCACCTCGAGCACATCCCTGACCACAAGGACCTCATGTTTGCATGATGTGAGACGAGTCTCTGTGTGGTAAGAGGTCTAAGAGGGGCTGGGAAGGTCAGCTGTGATGTTCTCAAGGCCTGTCAGTGGTGCTGACACTGGCTGGTGTCTCCTGCTGCCGTTCAGGTACCAGGAGTTCACCCAACTCTGCATCCAAGACCCTTCAAGACTGGTTCGCTTGAGGTGCACCACCTTCTCCCAGCAAAAGGAGCTTCTGAAAACCAACCCAGGGCTTCAGGGACACCTTTACACCCTGGATCGATAAATTAAAAAGGAAAAAGAAATACAGTGACAACACCATATGCACTGAAACATCCTGCGGAGATTGCGGAGTCTCAAAACAAACATTAGATGTGTAAACAGTGTATCAGCATTCCTTCGTGAGGGTAGCTGCAGATCCATTTACTGCCTTCTGATCACTTATTTTCATTAATTTTCATAACTAAACAGATAAAAGTGCTTGTGGCAAATATCGTAGGCTCTCCCTGCTCCCACCCGAGCCAACCAGCCCCCCTTTCTCCTTTCTAGACTTTCTTTTTAAACTGACAATCAATCAACCTACTACTAACTGTGGCATGAAGTTTACACAATCAAGAATTTGCATTGACCCCCTACCCCTGTCTGCAGTGCTCAGACAACTTTGTGGTGTTATTCCTTCTACTTAGAGGAACAGCAGTAAAGGTTATGGTGCAAAAAGATCTTTTAAACACTGAAGCATTTATACGTGATGTATGTGTTTGAGTTTGTGTCTGTCTTTGCTTCCTCACACAACTGTTTAGGAGAAGGAAAGAGAATTCACGTGTGATAAAGAACTGCAGTTTTGAATCATTTTTTCTTTTCTTAAAGCAGAGGAAGTATTTGTAGATTTTAGCATCGACAGTTTTGCCCCAGAGTCCTAAAAAAATAGCAAGCTTCTTTACTGGCCTGATGAAATTTTCTTGCTCAGCTGGGTCAGGTCCCTGGAATTATCCTGTGCATTTCAATGGGACAATTTTATTCTTTTTTTTTTTTTTTTGCTTGCATTTGTTATTTTTTTTCTGCCATACTGCCTCTCCAAGATATTAACTTTATTTCACCGAGTGAAAAGTCACCCTGAATTTAGTGCTGCATTTGTGGGGGAAAAAAATATTGCCTGGCTCTGTGATTTGCTCTTCACCTGGGATGCTGCTCTCCTGTTGGCTGTGAGACTGCAACACAGCCCTGATGTAGTTATTTATTGGCTCCTTAGTGATTTCTTAAAAGATTTCATAAAAGGCTACAGCATTTTCCTAACTAACTGCCCTCTCTTTTGGGTTGGACTGGAAGCACACTGTGGGTAAATGAGTTCTCTAGTGGCAGGAAACCCGTTACCTCTTTCCTCCATCATGCAACAGATGTCTTGTGAGATGACACAGGTGACTGGAAGGATGATGCTCAAGTTTGTTATATATAGGACACACAGAAAAACTGGACCATATGTGGATGTGCTGTAGTGTTCCTGCCAGGTCACGAGGCAAAAGAAAAACCACGTCACACAGACATTACCTGGCACTCCTCTGAGTTACATCCCTCTCTCTCCAGCTTGAAAGAAGAGGCAGCATTGTGCTAACATAAGAAAGTCAACACCTGCTTGGGTTAGACAGATTTCTGCAAACCTCAAAGTACAGAAGACAGAAAGTGAGGAATTGGGCTTGTTTTTGTCTAGCTGTAAGCACTGGCAGATGATAAAGCGTATAGCCTAACTGTCAGATGATGAACCAACACGCAGCATTTTGTACATACATACCCATGCTTATGTGGGGCCTCAAAGGGTGTTACAAAACACCAGCCTTGTTCTGTAACCCCTCTGCGTGCTCAAAAATCTTCAGAAGTTGCTGACATCTTTGGGTACTCCGGTATACACTTTTATAAATATATATATATACACAAAAATGTAAGAATCACCTTATCTGCCTGGGGAGCACATCTGGGATGGAAAGCAGCGTGTGTTTGGCAGCGCACAGCACCATTACACTAATGCATCTGCAGATGCACCGGGAGGTTGGTGAAGGGCTATTTGGATAATGGAGTGACTGGGCTAATAGAATTAGCCTCGCATTCACAGCCTGAGCGGGGAGGAGGGGAACTGTCCCTTTCAGTCTTCCCAAGCATCTCCTGACAACTTATTCCCCCCTGACAGCCCAGGAAGGGAAAAAGGAAAGGAGGAGCCTTAAAGAGGAGTGAAAATGTGCTTACTGCACTAACACAGCTGGTGCTTTCTGCCCCAGTGAACAAGAGGGGGGAAACCAAATCACTGGGCAGTGATGCCTTCACCTGGGTGAGACGTATGAGCACCGACTCCAGGAGTCCTGAGCCATCGTCGCGCTTCACAAACCACCCTTCCCTCAAAAGGGGCAAGGTTGGAAATGCATTTGTCACTTGAGCTCCAGCCAGCAAACGATGCTGATTTAATTAACCCAGCAAGCCCTGCTGGCTTTGTCTGTGAGAGCTCAGGACATCATGATGTGTGGATGAGTGGAGGCAGGGTGCGGAGTGAGAGGGGAAGAGAGCGAAGACATGTGGCCGTTGGACCGTCAGAAGCCATCTCAAAGCACTTTGCGTCTCGCAACCAAAAGCCCTTTACCATTAGTCTTGATGTGATTTACATTTACTTTAAAGCATCTGCATAATGGGATATAATGCACAGGAAATGCAGTCATGAGCTTCTGAAAGCTTTTGGGGATTGACAATTCCCACGGAGCATGAAATCTCCCTTTTACTGCAACTGGAAGTGACTCCAGCCTTTACAGAACATTTGTTCATGGGCTAAAATGCCAGAAATCTACCTACCGATCTCTCTGACCTGTAAGCTGTATTTATGAAGTGCCCATCATGGTGGTCTCTGGGCTTATCCTTTCTTTTCCTCCTTTGCTATGGATTTATCGGGACCTTGGACTTGTTACTCAGACACCTCCCCCAGGCAGGAGGATTTTCATCTCCAGCAGAGCAAAAGGCAGAGGAACGTTGCCTTTCTGTCAGTCAGGAGAAGACCAGGGGTTGCTGAAAGCTGAGCCACCTCTGCCCACGCTTGGCAGGCTTGGTGGGCAGGTTTGCTGTGAGAGAGAGATCAGTCCTACTTGTAGAAAGTCACCTTGGCCAAGGGCCTGTGAAATTTTAATGCTCCTCACCAAATATTGACTCTCCGAGGGCGTCTGAGTAAGCCTTTTGTGGAGAAGTCGATATTTGTCTGACGTTTCAGTGGATAATGTTGCTTTTCTCTGAATTTCCATTGGACTCTGCTGGCCTCTCCCAAACTCATTGCATGGTATCAGAAGCAAGATAAAAACATGCGATTAGATGGAAGTGTTCCCTTTGGAGGGTCGTGAAGTGTTGCCTACTTCTCCCTGCCTTAAGGAGACTTTCTGCTGGGTGCACCCCTCTCAACTCTGCAGCGCGTCTGAGCCCCGTACTTGAGTCTGGGTGTAACCACTTTCAGCGTAGAGCAATCCTTTTCCATTTGGCTTTCCATGACTCTCCTAAGGAAAATATACAGCCACAACTTAGAAACAGAGAATCATTTAGGTTGTAAGGGACCTTTAAGATCATCCAGTCCAACCATCAACCTAACACTGCCAAGTCCACCACTAAACCATGGCCCTAAGCACCACGTCTACCCATCTTTTAAATCCCTCCAGGGATGGTGACTCCACCACTTCCCTGGGCAGCCTGTTCCAATCTTTGATAACCCTTTATGTGATTTTTTTTTCCTAATATCCGTCCTAAACCTCCCCTGGCGCAACCTGAAGCCATTTCCTTGTGTCCTAAAACTTAGGTGCTCAGATACCACCAGAAACGAATGCAGCAGAAACATCACAATCACATACAATTGCAGAATGGTGGGGGTTGGAAGGGACCTCTGGAGATCATCTAGTCCACCCCCCTCTGCCAAAGCGTGTTCACCTAGAGCAGGTTGGACAGGAACGCATCCAGATGGGTTTTGAATTGCAGTAAATGCAAACATGTCAGCAATTTTGCATGACAAGTGTTGTTCTTTTTTTCCCACTGGAGATTAGGGCAGAATAATCTTGTCACTCCATCGTGAGCTGACTTGAGTGGGTCTGGTCTGTCCCAGGAGGCAAAGAAGCTCCAGGTTAGGTTTTAGGTAGGGCTGTAACCATATATTATTAATAGAAGACACACGTGCAGATGCCTTGCTGTACTCAAACTTACCAGTTAAATCCTGCAGCAAAGACTCCATTCTGCCCCTGTGGTGTGATAATTCTGCTGTCTTGGGCAATTTAGTATCTGTCCTTTACAGGTCTGTGATGAAGAAGAATCCCGGTGGGGTGAAAGTAAATATATTACCTTTCAGGTAGAAGAACCACTGCTGCAGGTTAGATTCTGCTAGTTTACCATCCATTTGGGACTTGGTCTAAGTTGACTGTGCCTTTTAAAAAAGAATAATCCTGTAAACAATGTAGCACTAATATACCGAACAACTAAAGTGCTTGTTTCTGATAGAAGTTGAAATTCATTATATTCCCATTTGCAAGGCAAGCAGAGCACATTTCAAAATAAGTGATAGAAAGAGCTAATTTATATTTCTGTTTGTGTTTGTAGGAGTTAGAAACTAAATCCAGGTGCACAAGAAGGGGTAGAAGCCTTTAATTTCAATGGCAGGTTGGGCGTCTGATAACTGTAGGAGTCCGGACTTAAAATAAATGCAAAGGAATTGTTTTCAGGAGTAAAAGGCACGGGACTTGTGGGTACATCTGCATTGCTGTTTTAAATTTCATCAGATCAGGAGTGAAGTTCTGTAACAAATCTCCCAGTTGTCCCTATTTACTGGCTTTTCTTTTCACCACAGAATGGCTCAGAGTGTATGACCCAAACTCCTTTTGAACAGATTAAACCAGCAGATGTGTTCCAGGGCCACAGCCGATGGTAATACATAGAATCATAGAATGGTTTGCATTGGAAGGGACTTTAAGGATCATCTTGTTCCACCCCCCTGCCATGGGCAGGGACACCTCCCACCAGACCAGGTTGCTCCAAGCCCCGTCCAACCTGGCCTTGAACACCTCCAGGGATGGGGCAACCACAGCTTCTCTGGGCAACCTGTTCCCATGTCTCACCACCCTCAGAGTAAAGGATTTCTTCCTAATATCTAATCTAAATCTCCCCTCTTTCAGTTTAAAACCATTATGCCTTGTCCTATCGCTACTATCCCTGATCCAGAGTCCCTCCCCATCTTTCCTGTAGCCCCTCAAGATACTAGAAAGCTGCTATAAGGTCTCTCCGGAGCCTTCTCTTCTCCAGGGTGAACAACCCCAACTCTCTCAGCCTGTCTTCATAGGAGAGGTGTTCCATCCCTCTGATCACCTCTGTGGCTTCCTCTAGTCTCGCTCCAGCAGGTCCATGTCCTTCTTATTTTGGGGGCCTCAGAGCTGGATGCAGTATTCCAGGTAGAATCTCACAAGAGAGGAGCAGAGGGGCAGAATCCCCTCCCTGGACCTGCTGGCCACGCTGCTTTTGATGCAGTCCAGGGGACGAGACTGGGTACATCTTGAATTAACCCTCCTGAAACGTATGCAATGTGTGCATTGGAAAGATAAGCAATGTGTTCTTTGGACACGTCTTGTGGATCCCTCGTGGATCTTTGCTCCCCATTGCCTATTTTGTGCTGCCCAGCTGCTTGGGGACTGATGGTTGCTGCCTTCAGGGATCTGTGGCATGCCTGATGGAAAGACATCCATATCTAGGACTGAGATTTTTGTGGTGGTCACCTCAGCAGTGGATACTCACCACCCAAGCAGGGCAGAATAGGACAGCCTGTTCAATATTTATCTGGCCAAGAAAGAGAGTGAGTGATGCTTGTATGAGCAGAGTCATATTTAAAAGGTGTCTCCACTTGACTGGAGGTCATAGTGTATACTCTTCTTGAGTGGTGGCATCATTTCATAAAAAAGCTTTTTCATTAATTAAAATCCCTTAACCTTGCATCGTGCTCAGGGTTTGGTGTAGAAGCTTCATTTTTCTGATCAATATATATTACCATATTTCCTAGAAAGAAGCTTTCACCCCCTCAATTAGCAGATAAAAATAATTGTGTGCATTTGAAAGCATTTTGTGCCTCTAATATCCATTAACTAGATCAGAGTTGCAATTTTCCTGTTCTTATGGACTTTTGCCCATATCAGTTACCCAAAGGAACACAAACCATTGTTTGGTCTCATTCAAATGACATTTCAATAAATGCCAGGGGAAAATGATGGTTCTGTACTGCCTTTCCTTTTTTTTTTTTTTTTTTTTTTTTTTTTTTAAGGCTGAGAGAAAGGGGATAAACTAATGAGAAATGCCGTAGCCCATGAATCAGGAATTTGGGTATTGAGATTTCTACATGGTCTCTACGTGATGCTTCACAAGTCACTAACGGCCACATACAGCTCCTTGCAGCAGGGTCTGCCATTTATTTTTATGTAGCACCCTGGGCCACTGATTTTGATGAGGTTTCCAGGCAGGAACATGGTTATTAATTTATCCACATTATTAATGGAATTGGGCAGGAGGGGGGAACTGTTTTATTTCAAAAGCCTTCCCTCTCTTCCAACTTTCAACGCTCTGGGAGGCCTTTAGGCATCGCGGGCACTTGGCGTCCGGGAGCAGAGCCCTGCAGGTAGACTCACACACCAGCAAAACTTCCTTCTTTCCTCCCGCTGGGCTGGAATTAATATTCTTGTTTCAATCCCTTTGTACTGACAACCTAAAAATTAATTGCCTGTGCACATGAGAGGTGAATGACCAGATGCCCGGGAAAGCACAACAGAATTATTGAGCGATTCTGCTTTAATTAAGTGCATCAGAGAGCTGGGATTGGTGGGGCCCCGTGCTTGATGCCAGTAACAGTATTGAGAGGACATGAAGGGATGGCTGCTGCCAAGGGATGATGGAAGCTACTCAAGGAATATAGAAAGCTATTTTAATGCTGGGTTCCTTTGAGAAAGCTGGAGCAATAGCCAATAACCATAAAACCAGTGGGGCAAAGCTGCAAACACACCAGGGGCATCCCTCAAACGCTTAGCTCTGAGAAGGGAGAACTTTTATCAATGAGAGGGGAGTACAACAGAGCAACGGCTGTGAATTCCCTGCCCAAAGGGCAGCAGGCAGCATTTTTCAACCTCTGCCTAAAGTTGTCACCGTCCAAACCACCCAACGGGGAGCAAGTTGGAGAGGTCCACTCTTCTGAGTCCTACTCCCTGATGAGCCGCTCATTTTCGAAGACAAGTTGGGTAAAAGAGTTGCCCCCTGCACGCCTTGGCTCCCACTATGTGAAAGGTGTGCTGAACTATCCGCTCACAAGAACAGCGTTAAATGACATCCCTTAGTTGATGATGGACTGTAGCAGTGGCTACTGATGGTTTCTTGCACAATCTTCTGCCAACCGTGTCATGATGGTTCCTGTCCTCACTCAGCAGAGCACAAGCCGCCATGGTCAAGCTCACCAAATTCATCCCTGTGCGTTATATGTATCTTACAAAGGACCTGTTCACTGTAAAATGCCAGTGCAACACCCATATTTCCAAGGTCTTCTTTGGTTCTCACCTTATCTCCCTTGGAAGACCAGAAGCTCCATGGTCCAAGAAGTTTAGGAGCACAGAACTGGAAGTATGGGCTTTTGTTTGTAAAGAGCTTCAAGCCACACTAATGAAAGATACTATCCAAAAGGAAGGGTTTCCTCTTTCTCCTTGCTTGTCCTTCCCACCGCTGGCTGGAAAGAGGCTGAGCGCAGTGCAGCCACCATTGCTGGTACCCAGCTGACAGAGGAGCTGCGACATGGTGGCTTCCTAGTAATGCATCCATCCTTCTGGAATGGGGTGCTCATCTGCTAATAACCTGTGGGTAGAGCAGACCCATTTAGGCAGAAGTGGTGGCATTCATCTTACCTAACTGTAGCACGTTTGTCTGCATCTAGATAAACCACCCAGACACCTGCTCTTGGTGGGAGAGAGAAACTGTCCCTTTCAGGGTGAAATACATTTGGCTTCCTGCAGCTTCAACCTTAGTGTAGCACGAACTACCCTCAGCAGTAGCTACATCACTCCGGTAAGGGGAGTCCAAGTAGCTTATTTGTTGGGAGGTATGTGCATGGTCTGTGAATGAAGACGGTTCTTACTTTAGTTGTCCAGTATACCACAGCTAAAGGATGTTGGCTTGTGTCCAGTCTCCGCTCTCTTTTTCGCTCAGGATGTCCCTGTGATCCTTACAGAGATGCTTGGCACTCTGGCTGCTGTGCCACCAAGAAGCTTCCTCAGTCCAAGCCTCCCACCCAAAGCAGAGATCAGGTTGTTGTCAACTGTTCCAGTCATTGTGGCACAGTGTCAGCATGTGGCCTGCCTCTGCTGGGCAAGAAATACATCTTCCCCCAATGAAGTAACTCCCTTCCCCTTGGGAGGGGGCAGAAGTTTCCATCACCCTTCATTTGCCTCTGTCCCCAGCCTTCTTGCCCAGGTCCTTGCTCTGTTCATCTGAGGTGGGCCGAACAGAGATAATTTTGGGGACTGCTATTGAAATAATGACCAGAAATGGATTCTAAGAAGCCACATAATAGTATCACTTCTTCAGCTTTAAGTCTTAGGGCTTGGACCGAATACTCTGGCAAAGTCATGCTGTACTTTGCTTACAGCCATTGAGATTTGCTTGTCACCCTGTTCTATTCCGGCTACACAAGAGCTCCCAGCCACTCTGTAAAGGAGGTGAATGAGAGACCACACAGCTTCCAGGGACACAGATCCCAGACTATGAGATGACCCACCTGGGGTTAGTAGCATGGCTCAGGCATCAAGGAGTGTCAGGATGACTACTGTTAATAATCCAGCAATTAGAGCTAGCTACAATATTTTAGCCCTCACTTCAGAGTCTCCTAAAAATCAAACCCACATCACTGCTGTAAAAAAATTTCTCTGGGGATCCCAGAGGCAAAAGTGCTGACAAAGAACTCCAGAGGAATTAGAAAAATCGGTGATCCATGGCAAAGTCCTTCAAGGACATTTGTGGGGCTGTTTCTCAGAGTTCATCTAGCACATAGAGATACAATGAATTTGTGGAAATGGCTCCCTGGATGAGCTGAGGTGTGGAAGCTCCTTGGTTTGGTTCTCATGGAAAAAACACAGAAGAAATCAGGACACTCTTCCGAAATTTTCATTTATCTCCTGGGCTATTTACATTCTCCTCTAACCTTCTGGGCAGTGTGATTGCACATGGTTTAGCAGCTTTTGCTCACCTGGGACAGGTCTGTTCTCTCCACCGCAGATATAGAATCATAGAATGGTTTAGGTTGGAAAGGACCATTCAGATTATTCAGGACCATCAAATTCAGATATTTTTCTGTCTGTCTTGAAATTCAGCACAAAAACAGTCACTGGACTTTAAGATCTATTGCACCATGCGTTTTCTATCATGATAAGACAGACATATGGAAAGATATGGACCTGTTGGAGTGGGGCCAGAGGAGGGCCACAAAGATGATCAGAGGGCTGGAGCACCTCTCCTATGAGGAGAGGCTGAAAGAGTTGGGGCTGTTCAGCCTGGAGAAGAGAAAGCTCCAGGGACACCTTATTGCGGCCTTCCAGTCCCTAAAGGGGGCCTACAGGAGAGCTGGGGAGGGACATTTTACTGGGGCATGTAGTGATAGGACGAGGGGGAATGGCTTCAAACTGGAAGAGGGCAGGTTTAGATTAAACATCAGGAAGAAATTTTTCACTTTGAGGGTGGTGAGGCACTGGCACAGGTTGCCCAGAGAGGTTGTTGAGGCCCCATCCCTGGAGGTGTTCAAGGCCAGGCTGGACGTGGCCTTGGGCAATCTGGTCTAGTGGGAGGTGTCCCTGCCTATGGCAGGGGGGTTGGAACTCGATGATCTTCAAGGTCCTTTCCAACCTAAACCATTCTATGATTCTATGTATCTACATGTAGCAGCATGACTGAAACCTCAAAGATGCTGTCAAGCCTTGCTAGAGGTACAATGGAAAAGCTGGGCATAGCCTGTGAATGGAATAACAAAGAACTGTGGGAGAGCAGTAAAAGATGGAAATCAACTTCAAGGCGGTGGGATTTTGCCATATCCAGTGCGGTGTTGCTACCAACCAGCATGGAAACCTTCAGGTAGTATTAGGATTGTGGCCAGACAGGAAACTGTAATAAACAGTTTCTGTAATAAACAGATGAGGGGGAATGGCTTCAAACTGGAAGAGGGCAGGTTTAGATTGAACATTAGGAAGAGGTTTTTCACTTTGAGGGTGGTGAGGCACTGGAACAGGTTGCCCAGAGAGGTTGTTGAGGCCCCATCCCTGGAGGTGTTCAAGGCCAGGCTGGACGTGGCCTTGGGCAACCTGGTCTGGTGGGAGGTGTCCCTGCCTATGGCAGGGGGGTTGGAACTTGATGATCTTCAAGGTCCTTTCCAACCTAAACCATTCTATGATTCTATGATTCTATGAAAAAATTAAGAGCATCTAGGGGTCTTCACTGAAGCTGAATGCGTAGAGACCTTGCAGGACAGCCCTAATCGCAACGTATATGCGTTTGCTGTGGCATCCAGGGCAGCGGCCTGAGTCTAGCGTGGTACCTCAGTGCCCGAAGGTATAGAAGTGATCATCTGGCAAAGATCAGCTCCAGCCTAGTTAAGCGGAAAGTGAACATCCATCGATAGTATCTGAAATAAACTATAACTCTGTTTTTGTTTTAATGCGTCCACAAAGATACTGGGTTTCTGCACTGCTGCTTTAATTTTTACGGCATTCTGCTTATTTCTGTGGTGCGTATAAACTTGCAGTCTGTTCGTAAAAATATAACTTCACAGCGTGGTCTGCTTTATATCTGTATATATATGGAGATACAAAATGTTTCTCCCTGCATGCAAAATGAATAAATTCTGGAGAAATTTTTCATTGTTGCTTTTATGAGTTTCAAGGAAAAAAAACCCTCGAAAACTAATAAATAATTTATTCCAATTAAATTACTGTTTACTACGCTGCATGCTGGACCGTAGCTAACACGTGGGATCCTGGACATCTTCTCTATAGAGTTTCTCATTATTTCTGCATTTCTTTTTCACGGAATCCATGGAGTCTCTGTGTGTGTATATGCATACACGTGAGAGCATGTGTACGTGAAAGGAAGAAACAGGATGAAAGAGACACAGATTCCTTCTATCTGTACATGTTTTCTGTACGTGTGTAAAAAAGAGACCTCACCCTCTGCTTCAGATGCGCAGGCTCCCTTTATAATGCAACACAAACGATGGATTCATGACACCTCTCTTCAAAAAAAAGGCCTGGTCGCTGGTGGTCAGTAGAGTTCCTGGGGGGCTTTTCTTTTCATCCTAAAAAGGCATTTAAAATGTGCCAGATGAACTGTGTCCTTTTTGTATATACATATGCATACAGTGTAAACACGGGGGGTTTCTACATAATTGACCATGATAATATGGTTTTGTGCGTGTGTGTAATTAGCAGAGTACAGTTTTGCTTACTGTGCACATATAGAGGAGTATACGGGGCGGGGGGTGCTGTATGTACACGTACGTGTCTAACCACAAGACCTGTGACTTCATTGGTGTTGTGTTACACAGCGTAATAAGGCACTAGGAAAAANAAGGAAAAACAGAAGGAAGGAAAAAAACACAGAAGGAAAGAAAAAAACAGAAGGAAGGAAAAACAGAAGGAAGGAAAAAAACACAGAAGGAAAGAAAAAAACACAGAAGGAAAGGAAAAAACAGAAGGAAGGAAAAAAAACAGAAGGAAAGGGAAAAAAAACAGAAGGAAAGGAAAAAAACAATGAATCTGTGTATCTCTCTTGAGAGCGTATCTTAGAAGTACCAAAAAAAGTGACATTCAGAGTTCAAAAAAAGTGACATTCAGGGTTATCTTCCCAGTTTGTTGTAACTGTTGAGGAGCGAAGGTTACCTATGTGCTACCATCCTGCTCCGTGTCACACGGTTTAAGCTGTACGGCTCTGATCCACGTGGCCACAGCTTTTTGCTCTCTTTGTGAAGCCGTACCTGCGTCAGTGCTGAGAACGCTGTTGCAATGTCGGTGTTTGCATCCTGGTGAAGTTCCTGCCCGATGTCGGGGCTCGGCCATGGGAATGGTCCCACGGTCCTCAGTGGGATGTCTCACACACAGGGGCAGGAGATGCAGTGCATCAGCAACCCGGGTGCTGCCTTTAACGGGGCTTTGCTGCTGACCCCCAAGGTAAACCATCTCTATTTTTTCTCTTTGTTATTCTCATCTCTAGGAGATAAATTAATTTCATCTCCGATGCCTTGAAGCTCCTTTCTCCCTGCATTTTCTGCCGCTTTTGTCCATTTAGACTTGGACCGAAATGTCTTTTACTACTTGTCTGCAGCAGGGCACCACGCAGTGGGGTTCTTCTCTCAGCGGGGGACTCTTGCCATATAAATAAAATAGTACAGATAAATGATTACTTTGCCGCTGGGCTTGTTCAACGGCTGATGCTTAAATGAAACAACCCCCAAACTCACGCAGAGGCGCGTGTAAAACGACGAGCTGGGAAGAGCAACGCCTGAGCTCTTCCCTTGCTAATTCCAGCAGCCGGTTCGCGTTGGTAAAGACGGACCAAAACCCGAGAAAGGAGCCCGGGATGTGACAGCCCTGCAAGATCAGGTCTTAGGGAGATGAGACCACAGCTAGGGGAAAACAAAAAAGAGGGGAACAAACAGGGCTCTGGGTCGCTGTTGCTCTAGATTATCGCTGCCGGTTGCTCAGGCACGCTCCGTATGATTACCATTTCCAAGGGAGCCCGGATCTGTATTTCCCTTAATGTGCCACGGCTGCTTCTCCTGACCTCTTTCACGCTGCCTATTACCTCAGCTCCGCTTCCCCTCCTTTCTGATCGAATTACTAAAGCACACAGTGGAGTCTCTTGGCTCAACAAAATTTAATGACAGTGACAACAGAGGAGGATAATAAAGATAAATCAGCTGCTCCCAGGAAGAAAAGATGAAGTAACAACAGAGTGAGTTAGAAGGCTGCACCATGAAGTGACCCTGCCAAGTGCATGGTCCTCATCATCCCTTTCATCTCAATGTCTGCATTTCTTCTGCTTTTTGGGGAATTTGATAGGGAAGAGGAGAGAGAGAGGAGAGGGGACTGGGGCACCAGAGATTTCTGCCTTAGGCACACACTTGCTGGGAATCTTGGGCGCATCACTCCACCTCTTCAGCGTCTCCTCCCCGAGGCTGTCGTTTGAGAACAGACCAGAAGTCTCATTAGGCAGACTGCAAAGAACATGTCAGCTGTGGGGTTTTCATCTCATCTGTAGCCCTGTATACTAATGCGATCCACACAGTCAGTAAAGGGAAATGGTGTTTGTAAAGGAGCTCCAGTAAGAGCACCTTCTTTCTCGATGCCTATAAATCCCTGGGCGCACCAAATCATGTTAATCCAGCTTTTTCTGATGAGCTGTTCTCATAGAAGCCAATGGAAGCAGGCTCATGTCTTTGTCTAACAAGGAAACCATGCTTGGTGGGAGCGCTTGAGAGGTTGGGGCTCGTGTCTAGCCTTGCCCACCAGCCAAGGTCGGATGAGGGATGTAGGGCTTCAGTGAATGGCATTCAGGGTGGGATGGGCACAGAGATCATCTCATCTCCCAGGTACGGCGGGAGAGAAGAGGTAGGAATCAAACTGGATCTGAGCTTCACACCTCACCCAGACCTCCTCAAACGGGAAACCAGCTCCTGCGACTGCAGCAACCGTACCTACCACCTCCGCCTCCCTCCTAAAGACGAGCAGGGACAGAGCCTGGAATGACTGTGCCTATTGCAATTGCTTTTCTGACATTCACCACGTTTCCAGTTGCAGAGCATTTGCTGTTTAATGATAACTCCTGAAAAAAAACCAAAACCCACCCTTCTAATTGCAATCACATTCCTCGCCTCTCCCCTCCCACCAGGTTGTTAAATTGTTAAATGTTTGCTGCATTGATCTAAACAGCTGAGCGCGAAACAGTGAGCTGTAGTTGAGACCTCCCGCAAGCTCAATAAACTTAATGGACATCCTCAAGAACTTTTAACTGGGAAGATTTAGTTCCCAAAGAAGAAGGAAACAAACACCCAGAGCAGCTTTGTCTGCCTGTTGTCCCTCATTTTGCCAGAAACAGCTGTTCATGCTGGGATTAGCTCAGAGGTTTGTACTGAGCAGAGCCTGACTCACAAGAACAAAATCAGGAGATCATTACATCCCCGTGCAGGCTCCAACTGCTCCAGGCTGCACAGGGAGAGAGAAAATTAACGGGAGTAGGAGCCCAATCTGCAGAAGCGCTGCGCAACTCTTGCGTGTGCCAGACAAGGGGGAGAAGGGAGCACCTTCCGCTCTGCAGGAGCAGCGCTGCAGGTCTCGGGATGGAGCTCCAACCTGGGGGGATGGAGCTCCAACCTGGGGGGACGGAGGAGACGGTTGCTGAGAAGACAGAGGTGGCTTGCCATACGGATCGTCTTGCTCTTCTGCCTTCCCTTAATGGAGCCCGTTTGTTCAGGCTTCATGTAAGACTAATGCTCAGGACAGGAGGAACGAAACTGATTATTTTACAAACCCCCTAATTACTCGGGGAATTCCACATCCCTCCGGACGCTGAGCGCAGCATTGCCGATGTAGAAACAAACTCTCTCCCCATCTCATGGAGGGACGTGGCAGTCTTCACCCTCGCATGCACTGCCCTTCTAAGAGTAATCTCTGGGTTAGGTTGGGGGCATTGTCTTGGTGGGTAAAATGGGTCTTCTGCGTTGGGAAGTTGTGTTGGACTAATTATAAGAGCTGGTGAAACCCGCAGGTGGAGAGCATGTGCAGAGACACTAGAGAGCATCAGGTGAGTGCTCTCCATCCCCGGCTGATTGTTTCCATAAATAAGGAAGGAACATCCTTCTACCCAACAGGACAAATTAACACGATATGGATTATCAGAGGCATTGCAGCAAGAGAGCAGCAACTGGTTTAGCACAACATGTAGCTTTGTAGGAACATATTTTCTAACAATGAGGGGAGGAGAGAAGGAGGTTAAAAGGTTGCGTGGACAGCCTTTCACAGTAAAGCTGTGTTTGTAACTCAGGGGCTCCTCTCTACTCATCCTGGTCAGAGGACAGCTTCTGGTTGGAAACAGCTCTGCAGCCTGCTCTTATAAGGCTTCAGTAGCCCACAGGGCTTCAGCAGACAGACTGTCACCCCCAGTTTAATGCTGATGTGAACTCAGGGTCACCTTTCTCTGTGTTTCTGCCTTTCAGGCTAGGACTTCCTCCCCCCATCAGCCCTGTAACATAATAAACAATGACCCAAAATGATCGCTAAGCCCATTCCTCCATGGGTAAATCATCATTGCCTGGAACAGAGCAGTCTGCACTTTCATCATCTACTGCTGGCTGATGGCTAAGTCTTTTTATTTTTTTTTATTTTTTCTTTTTTTGCACTACTCTAAAAATGACTAGTGTCACGGCCCGATGACCAAACCACAGAGCACCAAAGACCATAGGAAATCCCCACTGACAACAAGACCTAGACTTGTTCCAGTAGGATTTTGGTAACTCTGTCTGCAGACGGTATTTGTAAGCCGTCCAAACTGACTTTGTGCCAATGGAGATTGCAGATGGGTTAAAAATGCAGTTGCCTCCAAGGAGGCTTGTCCACAGCAGCAACATGTGTGGGACGGGCAGCTGAAGGACACAGAGCCCAGCTGAAATGGCGGGAGCAGGTTCAGCAAAGTGCAACAACATTGCACCTTGGTTTGCTGTAATGAATGTTCCTGAAGTCCAGTATACCCTTCCATATTGGCCAATGACCTGGAGTTGGGTTTTACTGCTCAGCCTTGCTGGTTCTGCCTTACAGGAATGGTATATGCATACCAGTATGTACAAGCTGGCACCGCCTTTTCTTCTCCAGTTGGGAAACAGATGAAAAGTTCATGTTTCTCCCGTGTTAGGTCACAAAGTGTTATTTTGGGCACCTTCCAGAACTAATTCATTACCTGTCATCTTGCAGAGTAAGGACAATGTAAGGCTCTGCCACATGCCGTATTGATCCCTTGACTTGATTAGTCGGTGTATTGAATACCCCTGCTTTTCTAATCTAATTAATGCAAGATAAATACTTCGTGTTGCGGCCTGGAGTCACGTTCTAAGAGTAATCAGGGAGTGGGACTGATTAAAAACAGAAGGCTTCAGGGATAATTTATGGACTACTTGACACTGCTGGCAGGTTGGGGTATTTTGGAGGGCTCTGTGTGGTCTCTGGCTTGAAATTACCTCTTTGGCGGGCTCCACATCCAGATTCTTCCTCATCCCTCAGTATCACAGCTGTAAGTTTGAGGGGGTCTGATCTCTGGGGTGAGACACCACCACGGGGGTCAGGATATCTGGTTTCACATCCCACCAGTGGTGGGACAGACTGTGCCAGTACGGCAGAAAAGCCACTTTCTTTATGACCTTGAGAAAATCACCAAAAGGCAAGGTTTGATAAAATTATACAGCGCCAGGCACATGAGGACTTTGGTCTTGTTGAGAAATCCGTAAGAAAATAGAAATAAATGATTGAGGTGTAGCTTAACTCCAGATTGACCCTGTTTCAGTCCAGGTATTTGTGTTTCAAGACAAGTGAATGCTCTGGATCAATAGGTATAACTGGACTAAAGAAGTATTAATTCATGTCACATGCATGAATTAATTAACTCATCCCCACTATGAGGTAATTACCATTGTGATGAAGACAGAAAGAGGCAGGAGGAGTCTTCATGGCCAACTAAAGGGAACGTGAGAACTCCTGGGGAAGAGCTTAGTCCCAGTCACATCCTAAGGTAGATCCTTTCTCTTCTGGGAGGAAGCCTGGCTGGGTGAATTGTCGTAAAGGATTTATCTTCCCCCTTGCTTTTTGTTGTCCTCCATCGGTGGGGCTGTTATGACACCCCGGCCAGGTGAGGTTCATCCCCCCACACCTTTATGAACATCTGGGTGTGGGATGACCTCCCGCAGCCTCTCTCTGAGCCTGGGAACACATCACAACAGAGAGCAGACAGGCTGTGGAGGAGAAGTGAGGAGTGGAAGGGTGGAAATGCAGTGCTGTCTATGGAGAAAGGGGTCTTGAATGTCTCTGGAGTCCACCAAAGGGTGGGACAAGAGTCTGCTGTGAGACGAGGAAAGGTGCGGTGGGCAGTGAGGGTTGGGCCAGGGTCCGTCTCCCCTGATTGCAATCATCCCGTGCTTGGGATGGCGTGAAAATATTTTCAGGGAATGGGGAGCAGGGGCACAGGGTCACTGATGGCAATGGCAGGGCCATTTATTCCAACGTCTTTCTTTTGCATATGAGTTTTCCCAGGTGAGAGCACAACATACACAGCCGGGGGAAGGCGAGGGCAAGTTCAGCAGCCACATGTAATTGCATTTTGCTCCACAATTGCCTCCGGGGCTAAGCCAAGGCCCTTCTGCGCCTGTCTCTCTCCTCACAATGCGTCATAGAGAATTGGTGTAAAATCCAGTTACAAGGCCACTCTCGGGTCTCAGCTGCTGTGGCATAAATTGCGGATGAATTTTTCCTCTCCCCTATACGCCTGATGGGTTTTGTCATCCAGCCCCATATGGCTGGGTTGCATTTCTTCTCTCGGCTTGGTCGTTGGTCTCTCCTCACAGCCCTGCTAGCTGCTTGCGAGCTCTTTCCGAACAAGGCTGTACTTCAGGCTGCTCCGTGTTTTACAGCGGTGTCATTACAGAAAGATATCTCTTCCTACACGTGTAAAAGGGAGCCCAAGATTGATGGGGTGTTGGAGTGGGTAATCACAAATCCAGCTGCCCCGAGGTAGCTGAGAACAGAGCTGGTGCAGGGCAGGGGGGAAAGGGTAGTGGGGCCTGAGGGAGCTTTGTAGGGTACATTTATCACACTCTTGGCAGAGAGGTGCAATTTATATGGACGGAGCATAAATCCTGTTCGAGTTGCACAAGACTCCCTATGGGCAGCTGAGCACCTGGGTCTGCCGCGATGCTGCTGCTGCTGTGGTCATCCTGCCAGCTCTCTGGCTCTTTCCCTTGCCTTTTTTTCCATTGCTCCCTCCCTTTCACCCTTTGATACCCTCCATCCCCTGGCCACCTCGGAGCCAGCCCCTCTCCCAGGCTTGGGGAACGATGTCGGCTCTGTCTGGGTGGGTGCAGGTGAACAGGAAGGGCATTTCCCTGCGCTCTGCTCACTGTGAGACATCTCTGCGGGAGTTACTGAGTCCGCTGGAAAACCTCTGCTTTATCCTCACCAAGATCTTCACCTGAAGCAGGTTCTGCTCTAGGGATTGCTCTCCAAACTCTTCATAGTTGCCAAGATGTCGCAACAGGCAATGTCAATATCATGCTCCAGCAGAGATCATACAATCATAGAATGGTTTAGGTTGGAAAGGACCTTGAAGATCATCGAGTTCCAACCCCCCTGCCATAGGCAGGGACACCTCCCACTAGACCAGGATGCCCAAGGCCACGTCCAGCCTGGCCTTGAACACCTCCAGGGATGGGGCCTCAACAACCTCTCTGGGCAACCTGTTCCAATGCCTTACCACCCTTAAAGTGAAAAACTTCTTCCTAATGTTCAATCTAAACCTGCCCTCTTCCAGTTTGAAGCCATTCCCCCTCGTCCTATCACTACATGCCCTAGTAAAAAGTCCTTCCCCAGCTCTCCTGTAGGCCCCCTTTAGGTACTGGAAGGCTGCAATAAGATCTCCCTGGAGCCTTCTCTTCTCCAGGCTGAACAGCCCCAACTCTTTCAGCCTCTCCTCATAGGAGAGGTGCTCCAGCCCTCGGATCATCCTCGTGTCTCTCCTCTGGACACACTCCAGCAGGTCCGTGTCCTTCTTCTGTTGGGGACTCCAGAGCTGGATGCAGTGCTCCAGGTGGGGACTCACGAGAGTGGAGCAGAGGGGCAGAATCCCCTCCTTTGACCTGCTGGCCAGGTCAAAGACCAGGTCACCTGCAGATCTTGCAGATGATCTCACATTGCTTATTCCCAGACCATGGAGGGCATCTCTTATCTCCTTGGCTGTCCCAGCGACAACCCCTTCATGCCATGCCCCACAGTGGTGGGTGCACATGCTCACCCTCCTTCTTCTTCAGCAGCACTGGGCTGCAGGTCCACCAGCACTCTGCCTTTCACACAGGTGGGATGCAATTGCGTTTTCCGAGCCTGGAAGTCATGACTGCACTTGTGTCACAAGCCTGTGGGGTCCTATGGGCTGGTGGTTGCACATGCACCCACATGGGTCTCCACCATGTCACCACACCCTACCTCACATACCCCCAAAAGTGCTTCTCTCTATGTATCACTATCATCGCACTGATGGTTTTTTGGGCACTACGGTTGCTTTCAGGGATGCTTCAGCCCTTTTGGATTAGGGTACGGCTGTTGTAAAGCATGCTACTGCCTGCCCAGGGATGGGTTTACTGGGGATAAGGATGCTGTCATACTGGTTCTTGCTGGGTTACAAGCTGTACGTCCATACCCTTCCTGACAATCTACAGTGCATATCCCCTCTATTAATTTTCCTCCCAACATTTGATGGGAAGGCTTGTCTGCTTTTTCATAATCCTGAAAAAACTCTTTTCTGTTTGGTCTTGTGTTTTGGAACATGGATTAGTAGTTTTTCCATTAGTTTGTCCCTGTCATTGTACAGTCACTCTTCTCTGGATTTAGGCCATCCTTTGTGCACCACAGTTTCCACTTCCAATTTACAACCGCAGATTTGCTGTTTGGCGAGAGTCTGCAGACATACACACGGAGGGGTCCTAAGAACTTGGAATAAGCCTTGGAAATTAAATAATAAATAAAGACACTCCTCCCTTCCCCACACATGCTACGTGTTGCTTCAGCAAACGTTGAATAAATCACCGAGCTATGCAGTAATAAATCTTTCATGAGATTAGGACCATCTGAACTTCAGCGATTGTGTAGGGAATGTATAAATTTCACATGCAGATATAGTATAAAAAAAATCTTTAGATTAGTTATTAACTTTGGAAACACTTGATGAGTTTTGATTCATTAAGTGTTTCACAGTCTTGTTAATTTAATAAGTACCGATGAGGCTGTAATGTAAGACAACAATCAGTAATTTGGAGGGGGGAAATAATAAAGTAGTCATTACACAGCAGAATGTTTAATCAAAGAATGTGGAAACTTACAGTTTCACATTAATTTGAAAAGGTTGGAGATTTAAAATTAATATTAGCTCTGACACAGGGAGGCTTTCTCTACAAGCAGATAGGGCTTATATAATTGCTTAGAACAGAATTAAAATGCCTGTAATTTTAATGGCTTCACCTCTTTAACTGGATCCCCGGGCTCCATAGGTAGAATAGAAATATAGCTAAAACAGTCATGGTCCTTCAAATCCCTGAGTAAAACACACCTATGGAGATGTGGCTACCTGTAGCATGAAGGTGACAAATCACAATGCAATTAAGCTCCTGTTGAGGAGAACAGTTAAGCACCTGCTTAAATGTGAACAGGTACTGAAGTACTATCCCCGAATGGGAAAATCCGTAGGGAGGAAGTTAAGTACTTTATTGAATTTTGGACTTCCAAACATATTGACAATTCACAGCCTCAGCAGGACTAAATGGGAAACTTCGGGGGAAACTTGGGCATGGATTAATGCTCGGTGCTCCTGAGTCTTGCTCTGGTTCTGGTTCCACCCAGCCTTATCTCAGGGTTACCTTGGGTCCCGTGCAGCATCATTGCTTTCTATCAGCTGTCTCTTGCCTTCCGGTTGGTCTGTACCTTATTTTGGGTTAAACCTGTCAGTTTTAACCAAAAGAAACTAAGAAAGAAAAAGAAGTGTCTGCATGCCTTTTCTTGTTGATCCCTCAGTAATTCCCAAATTTCAATAAAATCGGGCACAGCCAAAGCTATGTGTGTTGTGATGACTGATGGTGGACAGTGTTCTCCGCTTGGGAAAAGATTAAAAAAATCTCACTCTAGAAGGGATCTGGAGGATAAACACAAACGAGGTACTCTGGAAACTTGCCTGCAGAACAACTTGCAAATGGCATGTTTGCTCAGCATATAGCAAAGGCCCAATACCCAACAGAAATTGTCAAATATTTTGCGTTGTTCTGTAACCGGGTGTAAGAAAGGCCATGTACTGATAGAGCTGTTAGAAATAGATGGGAAGAACCAATCTATCAGTCTTCGTAGGTTTCTTTTCCCTTATCTCAGTCCACTAATTTTGTAGGGTTAAGATGGTATTGCAGAAGCCATGACGACACCCTCAGTGGGCAAGTGTGGGCTTACATGAAACGTTGTGATGGAGTTTCAGAAACCACGGGGATGTGTGAATATCAAGTGTTGTTTTGGTGTCTGCATATCTAAGGTAATGTTCTGAGATATCTCCTCCAGAATTGTACTCAAGGCTTAACAACAAAGAAATGACTGGTCATTCATCAACCCATCCAACATTTTGCTCAGAGCCTTGAGCTGTGTAAGACATTTGGGAGTTTTGGCAGTGATCAGCAATTTTCAGACTTTGGTATTCTTCTAGTGCCCTGTGCTTGAATGGAGAGAGCTCCCAGGAACCTGAGGCATAGCAAGCTCACCTATGTCTCCCATGGAGACATCTCCATCTGGCTTGTCACCTGAGACTCCATTGACAGTCAGTGGAGAGACCGTTAAGTCTTACACTGTGATCCATCTCTTATTTAGGTGTATATACTAGGTTTAGACAAACCCTTCCCCAGAAGTTCCTGTGTCTCTCCAGTGTCCAAGGAGGAAGCCCAGACAACTTATATAGAATCATAGAATGATTATAGTTGCAAGGGACCTTAAAGATCACCTAGTTCCGACCCCCCTGCCATAGTCAGGGACACCTCCCACCAGCCCAGGTTGCTCCAAGCCCCGTCCAACCTGGCCTTGAACACTTCCAGGGATGGGGCAGCCACAGCTTCTCTGGGCAACCTGTTCCCATGTCTCACCACCCTCACAGTAAAGAGTTTCTTTCTAATATTTAATCTAAATCTTCCCTCTTTCAGTTTAAAACTGTTACCCCTTGTCCTATCACTACACTCCCTGATCAAGAGGCCCTCCCCAGCTCTCCTGTAGGACCCCTTTAGGTACTGGAAGGGGCTATAAGGTCTCCCTGGAGCCTTCTCTTCTCCAGGCTGAACAGCCCCAACTCTCTCAGCCTCTCTTCACAGCAGAGGTGCTCCAGCCCTCTGATCATCTTTGTGGCCTCCTCTGGACTTGCCCCAACTGTCTCTCCTGTGCTGAGGCCTCAGAGCTGGACTCAGTACTGCAGGTGTTGTCTCACGAGAGTGGAGTAGAGGGTCAAAATCCCCTCCCTCGACCTGCTGACCGCATGTAGTGATCAGCATTTCATCCGTTGAATTTTATCCACAACTGCATGTCCGTGTTTGTGTCTGTCTGTGCCTGTAGATGTGTCTTTGTAGCATGGAGAAGAAAAGGTCCAGGTGGACGTTGCTGATGAGCGCCCAGCTCCAAGACAACAAAACCAATTAGTTGGATAGGTATTTCTAAAGCAAGGGCAGCTGGATGCGTTCTTCTTAGAGCTAGCGATGCTTCACATTTTCCTGGGCAAACCTCATTATTCT
>VUYV01000317.1:323642-335524 GCA_008711295.1 Anarhynchus alexandrinus
CCCCATCCCTGGAGGTGTTCAAGGCCAGGCTGGACGTGGCCTTGGGCAACCTGGTCTAGTGGGAGGTGTCCCTGCCTATGGCAGGGGGGTTGGAACTCGATGATCTTCAAGGTCCTTTCCAACCTAAACCATTCTATGATTCTATGATTCTATGATTCTAAATTCATATAATTTTTGTGTGTAGACAAATCCAAAGTATTGCAACTTAGCTTCTTCTGCAGACACGTAAGGTGGGCTCATCAGTGTTTTTGCGTGGGCATTATGTCACTAAACTCAGATAAATAACTTACAGTGCTTAAGTTTTGTCCCATATTGTGTAAACTGTAGTGCTGAAAGTCACACTTCTACCTTGTGAGAGGACAAAACAATGAAAATTGAGGTTTGAGATTTAGTGCATAGAAGAACACATTTTTCCTTTGGTTCTACTGGTTTATTATATTTTTTACTAAACAAAATGAATAAATGGAAACTAAAAGAAAGAACTGCAGACAAAGTTTGTCCTAGTAGGGGGGCTGGGATCGCTTCTGCAAACAGCATTCGCAAAAGCAGTCCTTGGTGCTTTATATCTGGTCGCCGGCACCAGAGTATATCAGCATTTTGGAGTCAGCTGTACCACGTGCCTTGGGGAATAAACACAAGGTTACGGCTAAACCGGGGATCTATATATAACTCGAATGAAGGAATGCACGAGCTGTAACTTGTCAGGTATTTTCTCTAATGAAGGCTGATCTCTGAGAAGTTAGCACCGGGGAGGTCTGCAGACCAGATGCTCCAGCACATAGTCCAGGGCTGGGAGTTTTAACTCTGTAGTCCAGCAGGTATCAGCTCTGTGCGTTCCTTTGTGGCACCGACGTGTTGGGTGAAGTTCTGCACAACCTCTCACCACTGTGGATCTGCAGTTGTCCCAGTCCAAGACTTGCTTACACTTGATTAATGATTTGCTGATGTGGATCTGGCCACTTCTCCGTATCTGATCTCCATTCTGGCTTTGTGGTCAGCTTAAGTTCAGGTCAAGTCAATTGTATTGGAAACTGGCTCCCATGAGGAAGTTCAGATTTGTTTCTCCTGGAGATCATTAAGGGATAGCTTTTTGTGGAAGAATTGCTGTTTAATAATCAGTGAGCTCTGGAAATCAGCAGTAGTTAGAAGACAGTGAAAAACTTGATCTCCCGTGGGAGAAGGAAGACTTCAGCTTTACTTAGCACAGAAAAAAACACTCCACAAAATAAAAAATACAAAAACCCCTTTCTGTCAGTGAAACAGACATGGCCCAATTTCCCAATGTGCTGAGTGACCTTGGGGGAAATGCAGAAAATCAGGTCAATAGTTAATTTGCATCCTTGGACCTCGCTACCTTTAACCTCCATGTTGACCTCCTGGTCTTCAGGCCTTGCTACTACTGTCTTGAGCTGTTGACCCTCATCTTATGCTCATCTTTCTTCTTTCCCCTCTGCCTTCAGTGTTGCGTCTTCTCTTCCTTATGGTGCCACTGTTCCTGGCTCTGGTACCTAAAGGTCATCTGTATAACACACATATGGCTCAGCATGAGGAATTCTCTAAGCTCGATCCTCTTGACTTCTGCAATGAGATCAGCCGCACAGTAACGGATCTAAGACAAGCTGCTTTCCAGATGTGTTTTCTAAGAAGTAGCATGTTGTAAGGGCCCAATCCTTGTTTCTCCAGCTGGCTTTGGTCAATTCCTTTCCTTTGTGCACTCATTTCTCTAAGTGAAATTCTTTCTTGCTAGCCTAATGCCAGATTATTTCCTCCTGATATTTGTGGCTTCAGGTTTTTTTTTCTTTTTCAAGCAGATGAGGCATTTTCCAGCTAAATGCTGGAGCTCTTATTGCTTGGTATTTAGCGCAATTGCCTTTATGACCTAGGCAGCTACCCATTACAGTATCAGCAAACTATAAAAATAATCAATGACGAATAACTGATATGCAGCTAACAGGGAATCAGTTAATCATGTAATAAACTGACTAATGCCTTGGACTCCTGGAGTTCTTGCTGAGTTTGCCTCTCTGTTGAGACAGACCAATTCATTCTCATCGACGGGATCCCTACCTGGCATGAAACTGTATAATATAGCAGGATCAGGATTAAGAACCATCAGGTGCTCTCCATTTCATCGACTTTCTCTGCTGCCTTAGGAGCCATTCCTTGGTGCACCCATATTTGTCTTCTAGACCGCGTTATTTAACCGGTAGATATGAATCAGGTGGATGGTGGGTTAAGGTCTAGGTACCAAAATGAACAAATCCCTATCAATTAATTAAAAGAAGACCTAGGACTTTCTTTGGCAAGCAGTTCTCCTTCACTTAACTGAATTTGAACTGAAATCTCTGCCAGCTGATTTATGCAAAGTTGTGTGAATATGTGGGCAGCATTTGCCCTCTTTGGAAAATTACATTTGTTCCTATTTGCTATGCCTTCCCAGAAGTCCTCCAAAGGTTTGTTTGGGAATATGAGTTGGGTCCAGATGAGCACGCTGAATAGATAAGGTTATATCAGGCAGCTGGGGTCCAGGAATTTCACTCATTGTCCTCTGCCACTGACCCCACTGTCACCACCTAGTACATGGAAATTGTGGTTATTTTCCATTCAGAGGCAACTGGGAGAGTGTTCAGGAGGATATTCATCTACAAAACATGCAGACTCCTGTGTTATGTTGCCTGCCTACAGTCTCCATTCTCCATCTGCTGCACAGCCTCCCATTATGCAAATGAAGGAAGCTTGCTTAAAGTTTATTTCTTAATTTAATAAATGTAATTTAATAAATCTTAATGTAATACATTTCTAGTGAATGAAAGGATAGCTCGCTGCATAAAATAGCATCAGCTGTCAGACAGCCGCTTGTTCACGAGGATCTCAGACTGCTTGAGGGATTGTTTTTTAAGACGACAGGCATTGCTTTGCCAAATCGGATCTGTAGCCCAGCTATGCCCGTGTCTTGCTTTTGATCATGGCCAAAAGTAAAAATTAACTGACCTGTCACTAAAATGGAGCCGGGATAAGGACCAGATGGCTGCTGTGCCGTGCAAGCCAGAGGGAGTTATGTGCAATGCGACACTACATGTGGTTTTCTGGTTGGGACCGCAGTGTCACATCTTGTTGATCTCCCTTCTCTGCCCCTCCACAGCAGATTTTATTTCAGTTATTTTTCCCCTGCTTGTCAGTAAAAGCAGAAGTGAGTGGGCATTACATTTATCCACTTCTTCAGGATTCAATTTCCTAGTGCATCCCACCAAGATTTGAATGTGCAATATGTCAGAGAAAGGTGTTTGAAAGGACCTCCTTTTTGGACGCGAGTTGCCACAGCTTAGCCTGGTGATCCCTACTGCCCAAGAAGATTCACAGTATCTGATGAGATGTCATACTGCAAGGCGAGAGCTGGCTGTCGTAATCACCTAATCGCTTTGTCTAATCTCCTGCAAAAAACCAGCACAAATTAAACCAGAGACTTCCCTGAATTAACTCCTCCTTGAAACAGAGCAAAGGGCTGAGACTCTCAGATCTTTTTAATTACAGCAAAGCGTGTCTCCACCGAGGTGACACATTAAGCTGTCCATTCTCAGCTAGAAAACACCTACCTGAGCACAGTTCTTGCCTTGCTAGCCAGCTCTTGGAGTGAGGTTTAAGCTCTGAATTCAAAGGCATCTTGGAGAGGATGGTCAGCATTTAAGGTGAGACCGTGACATCTTGCATCAAGGAGTCCTAAAGGATTTTTAAGATTTCTGCAGAGGGGGCTTTACTGCCATGTTGTGGCTGTTGAGACATGGGTTTGGCCTGTGGACAGTAAATCATAGTCCTCATGCCAATAATTAGAAAAAAGGTATAAAAATGGTAAAATATACCATCCATAAGAAAAGTTTCCCTAGCAAATAACTAGGCTATATCCTGCAACTGAAGCAGGAAATCAAAATGGAAAATGAACTGCTGAAACTTTGGCACAAGCAAAGAGGAAAGAAGCAATTAATTGGGCTCTCATTATTTGGACTCCATTCCTGCAAGGATGACTATTCTGACCCGCCTGCAGCAGCAGTGATGATAACCTCAGTCAGAAGGATGGAAGAGCTGACTTTTGAGTCAAACATTTTTTTCCTACTTTTTGTTTCTTTTTTCTTTTTGCATCATTAGCATTAAACAAAAAAAAAAATCAAACAAACAAACAAACAAAAGACAAAAAACCCCACCGTGCCCTCATAATGAATCTTGGGGTCAAATGTTCAGCCGCTTAAAAAATATGTACAGGAAAACACATGGATGTGCTGAGGAGGCAGCTGCTGGGTGATGAGTTACATATGCAAAGAACCAGCATACATATGCAAAAGGAGAGTGCGCAGGCAGTTTGTATGAGGCGCCAACAAAGGCGTATATTTTTGGTCACAGACACAATCGGCCTTCTTTTATATCATTCAAAATTTTTCATGAATACATTCATCGTCCTATTAACATCGACGTATTATTGATACACAAAAATTAACTGTCATTGTTTGGGAAGACAATAAGACTGACTTTATGTCATCTTTTACTCTTTTCCTCCATTTTTCCAGTAAAAAAAAAATATATGTGGCTCTGTGTAGATTTGTTAAATTAAAAAAAAAAAGAAAAAAAAAAGAAATGATATTTTTTTCTTTCTACCAAAAGAAACAAAAATCTTTTTCTTTGTAAAAGCCAAACAAATGTGCTTTTTTTTTCCCTTATTAAATAAAAATACCCTCTGTGTGGAAAAACTGTTTTTCCACTTAAAAACATGGAAAAGGTATCACTGGTTGTCCCTGGCACTTACACGTCAGCATCATTATTTCATCCTGTTGGAGCAAAAGGTCTCTGAGAGCCAAGAGTCACAGTCGGCTGTTGCTGCCAGTGGACGTAGTCACAGGGAGGATGTGTGAAACTCAGAGTGGTCCTACACCCCAGGGAGACACCTTGAGTCCATACCGTGAAGGAGATATTCAAGATACCACCTTGGTATGCAACCACCACCTTGCGTCTGCCATGAATGAAACTCTTTTATGACACTGGTGTGCATAAACGTGTACCATTTAACACCAAGGGTGGACACAAAACATGTTTGCACCTAACCCTTGCTCATGCCACGGGTGCTGTATCACTAATGCCAGCATAACCCCACTCTTGCCGTACGTGGGAGTTTCTACACGTTTTATCGGTGCAATGATAGTTAGATGTGCTTTCTTTGGCCATATCCGAAAGATGATTTTATTTCCCCCCATCTCGTTCAGTGGAGTGAGAGATGGGCATTCAAAGCAACTAAGAGAAATTACTTCATATCTCACCAGCCCACCCAGGTGAACACCGGCTCTTCCTTCCCTCAAACACGGAGCAAAAGACCCATTATTCTGCCTGCTGTTCCCTTGCTAGGTATTAGGGATATCAGGAAGATAAAAGAGAAAATTGCTCTCACTCCTGAGTTTGAGTGTGTGGGAGGAGTATTTGAGAGCTCAAATTTCTGGTCCAAAGCTCTTTTCAACAACCTTTACCTATTTCCTGCTGCTGCCTACAATAAAACTTTCAAGGCAAGCACGGGAAAGATGTGCCCAGCTAATATTAGCATCTTGGAAGGGCACTGAGCACAGAAATCCACTCTGCTCCTCTGGAAACCAGACCATGGCAATAGGGACCATCTGTGAAAGAGCAGCGTTATCCTCCCTTGCAATCACTCAAAAACGCTGCAAATTCTCGGAACAAAAAAAAAAAAAAAAAAATCCTCCTTGTGTATCATGCTAAAATGTTGTAAGAGGACACGGCAGGGCTGTGGGTGGGTGTAAAGCACAGAGACTTCCAACAGCTGGCAGTCCTGCTCCCACCCACACCAGAAAAAGGGCAGAATGGTTGCGTTTGAAAAAAACACCGGTCCCACCAGAGATGGCATCCCACCACCTTGGTCCTGCTGTCTGGCTTGGCTCCACGGGGTCTTATTGATGCAGGATTGGGCATTCCCTGTTCTTCTGGGTGCTGATTCACTCAGGGAGTGTATGCACAGGTTCCTGCTCCAAATGGAGACACAGCTGATGAAACACCTTGTGCTTTACGGCAGCAGAGAACTAAGTTGGATTTCTGAGGTTACAGTAAAAATGATAAAGGTTCTGGAAACTGCATCCACCAAGGGATCAGCTGTGTGTCATAGACGCAGAATGAATAGGGGAAGACGCAGCATGAATAGATGGACTGTGAGGGGGAAGTTATCACCTCTAATAACTCCTGAGGATTTAGCACTAGGAGAAACTGCCAGAGCTCCAGCAAGGAGCTGTTATCACCTCCAACGGGAAGGCCTGGCTCGGCCCTTGCTGACCCTGTGCCTCTGGCAGCATCTCCTGGTGTTAATCTGGGTGCTCATAATGTATCAGGAAGATTAAAAAAAGTATCTATGCAAGAAATATCTCTGCTGACTGCCAGGGAAGCTCATTTTCTTCACTGGCAATGGACAGTGCTGTGTTTTCTCCATCTGAGTGTGATTTTGGCTCACTCCCTCATTCTGGATGCAGCTACTGGGTCCAGGATGGAGGAAAGCAGATGAAGGAAGTCTCTGGGCTGTATTCTTTTCCCAAAATCACCACCTTTCACCTCTCTTTTTTTTGGAACTGCTTTATAAATTTGTCCTGGATCTATCCCCTGATGGGCAGTCAAAGGAGGGGTTGCCATTTACGCGCCGAGGCTGCTCGTTTGTAGCCTGCCTGATGTATTAACCAGAGAAGAATGAGAGCAATGAAGAACAACTTTGTGGCACAAGAGTGTGTGCATCTGTTCCTAGCTGCTTTTGGGTAGCTCGCTGAAGACAATTGTTTACCTGTCTCTCACGCTTGACCTTGTGAGACTTGTTTTAGGTTTGCAAGGGAAGACGCAGAAAATCCCTAGAACAAGGCCTTGGAAGTTATGCATCAGCAAAAAGAGACAAAAATCAGGCTTTTATTTGAATTAGTCTTTTCTCAGGAGGGGCAAATCTACATAAATCCTCACGGTTTGGCTCAGTGGTAATGTAGGGATAGATTCTCAAAGGACACTGCTCCGTGTCCCACGTGGTGTAGATCAGTGCTCAGGGAAAGGGTCTGGGGCTGACGAGAGCAGAGCGTAGCGCTTGTTTCTGTCTCAAACAGTCTGTGTGATCATGACTTTTTGCTGTGGGCTGGATCACTGATCATTTAAGCTTTTTCTTCCCTCTGATGTCAGTGGTAGCAACTCTCTGTGTCCCTTTGTGTATCTGGATGTGAAGGTGCTGAAATACCCATCAGATTGAGCTTGAGATGGCTATGGTGGCCCCTCTGAGAGCATCTGAAGTTTGGCATTTGGCAGGGCTTAGATTCCTTCTGAAAAAAAAAAAGCTTTATCCATCATGATACGGTAGCCAAGTGCCTTTTGGATCTGGCACCTGTGTTCAGTGGTGACCATCAGTACCCAGCTGTACTTGAGGATGTGTCTTGCTGTTGGCACTTGGTTCCTAAACTGGGATATCCACATATCTCTGCTGCACCGTCTGTTAGGGGGTGAGTTATGACTCTGCAGTGAATAGCGTTGGGCACAACAGAGCTGCTTGGCCCTTTGCAGTGGAAGATACTGAACCAATTTAAACCTGCCTCGACTTCTCCCCTGCCTTTGACGTGGTCAGCTGCCCTCCAGCCAGTGTGACAGAGCTGGGGGAAGTGGAGAACAGGAGGACTTAACCAGGCCAGGAGTAATTTTGATGCTCTGAAATCTAAGAAATCCTATTTCTTGGGATGACTGCTGGCTATAGCAGAGAGGTGCCTTGTCTCTGCCTTTGAGAGCATGGAGATGCCTTCTATATTCACTGTACCTCCACCACGCAGAGCACGGACCTGCTCAAAACTCCTCTGGCATGTCACCATCATCTGGGTTGCAGCCTCTTCCCTTTTCTGACTTTGGGCTTGTCTTGAAGAACATTGGAGTCCATGGCAAGCCAATGGACCCAAGGGTGGAAAGAAGAAACAAGGCGTCGTGCTATTACTGTGACTCTTCCCAGACCCAAACCATTGAGATCTCTGAAGCAGCACACATCCAATTAAGAGTGCCTCTAGCAATAATGGTGATAAATAATCATATATTTGGGTAGGCTTGTTGCAATAGGAAGAATGATGCTCTGTGTAGTCTCCTTTCATTCCAGTTGCCAAGGTTTAGTTAGCTTTCCAGGGTGCAGTTTGATCAATCATTTACCCTGACAAAGGGGACACCATGACAGGTTTTCCAGCCACTTTCCTCACTGCTGTCCTAAATATCAAAAAAAATAAGAGCTCTTGTCAAGAGGTCACTGGGAAATCAAGTTTCAACAAACGCTATTTGTTTAAAACTGACTCCAGTTCCATTCGTCTCCCTTTTATACCGTCAACAATACAAAAGATAATGATGCTGATGAGTATTGTCCAGTGAATGCAGGGAGGGACCCAATGGGAAAATGAGTCATTATCTCTCCCTCCCTCCACTTCCAGGTGTAACCTTCTGTCTGTGTCTCCGAGAGGTCCCCAGTGATTTATTGATATGGCAATCTGATTTTGGTAATTAAAATTGATTTTCAGCTTAAGCTTTGTAAATACACTGATCCATAACAAACTTGGGTCATGTTCTGGGAGGGTGGGAAGGGGGAATAAGGAAATGGGGATGCCAGGAGGAGTGATGTGGATGACAGCCACAGCACCAGCAGAGGAGGAAGACAGGAGGAGATTATGCGGGTTGGCAGCCGGCGGTCTGTGAGCCGGAGTGGGGTCTTCAGGGCATCCAGCAAAAGCCTTGCATGGTTCTTGGGAATGCTGTTGATCCCTGATCCAGTCGCTGTTGTTGTTGGACGGCAGCGGGGCAGCACTGAACCTGGATTCCAGCGTTATCGGCTTGGGCGGCTCTAAGGGCAGCCAAGAAAAGCAGCTGGAGCCGGGAGCAAAACGGGGTTTGCTGCTGAGACATGATGTGGAAAAGAAACAGAAGGAGCAACTGGCTTCCTGGGAGAGCTTTGGGGACTGTGATAAGAATCCGGCCACTCAGGTGTTCTCCTTGACCTGGTTTTGATGTAAAACCGCAGAAATTAGTCTGTTGGCAGCAGATGAGGGGCTGAAAGCACAGCATCTGCCTGCTGGGGGGCTCTGTGCCCACTGGCAGCACCCCATTTGCCCACTCCTTGGTGCACTCATCTCCCCTTTCCCTGTGAGGGTGGCCTATCCCTTAGTTGTTGTGGGGCTGAGGCTGGCTGTGCTCACCCTACACGTACACAAGAAGTCCTCTGCTTTGAACGTGCTCCATGGCAACATGAGTGGGAGGGTAAAGATGCCTGGGGGATCTGTGCTCCTTTTGGCACCATTTTGGGGAGATCAAGCACATTTTCCTTCCTGCTTGTGCCTCAGTTTCCTCGCTTGTTGAGTGGAAGCAAGGTTTGGTTGTCCTTCTGCGAGCAGCCTTGAGGATGGCAGATCACACAGCTGGGCTGCCTTTGAGTTGCACCTCTTTCTGGAGGAGGAATGATCTCCCTGGGCTGTTCTCATCCTCGGGGCTAAAAAGCTGAGCTCCTGTGGGAGATTTGCGCATTGCGAAAGGCTGGGAGCTTTCTGAAATCCGAATAGAAGAGACCTCCAAGCCTCAACCCCTCCACCTCCTTCTTCCCCAGGCCAAGCACTTAAATAACTCACTTTTGAGGTTGAGAACGAACATGGCAAGCCAGCCCACGCACTGGCTGTTTTCTGCTTCTGAGCCATTTTTCTAAGCCAGCCCTCTTTTATAGCACGGCTCCTTCCATTAGCCGATAATCTCACTGTACAACCTCACCAATTGCTTTTGGGAAATCTAAGTGCATAACATCTATTACATTTCCCTTGCCTACCTTGGCAGTAATACTGTAGCTTCAAAGAACTCCAACAAGTTAGTTAAGCAAAAGACCTCCTGCTTGTAAATCCATGCTGGCTGTCTCCTCTAATCCAATTATGCTTTACAAGGTGCTCCCTCACTAAATCCTGAAAAATTGTTTCTGATATTTTTACCCACAATTTATGTTAAGCTACTCGGTGTATAATTGCTTGTCTAATCGCGTGCTCCTATTTTTGAATAATGGTGTTAGGTTTGACATTTTTGCAGTGCTCCGGTGTCATCTGAGAACTGCTAAAATATTATTACTTAAAACTTCACTCAGTTGCGTGCTCGTTACCTCCGAAGCTGGTGGCGTTCAGCTAACTTGCACCAAGTCTTCATCGATGCCGTGGAAGGCTTTTGTTGCCAATAATGTCCACTTGTCAGCTGAACCCTCTTTTTGATTAAGAATGGGTGAGAAATGGGGATGAAGTAGTGCAAGTCCTACTCGCAGTAGTAGTCCTCCTTCTAGCGTGAGTATGAACGCAGGGAGAGAAGGGTCTTAATTGAGGTATGGGGAACCTTGAACAAAGGATGTGGGGCTTTGTGCTAAGGATCTTACTGTCAGTAAGGAGATATAAGGAACAAAGTGGGTCTCTCACACCCCAGAATGGGAGGGACTTCCCACCAAAGTCTGGCATTTTTTCAGATTCAGCAGGTCCAAGACATAATACACCTGACCTGAGAAGATGGGTGCAAATTTAGAGGACGCTAGCAGGTAACAGGCAGCATCAGAGAAGGAAGCAGTGTTGGCGGAGGTTTATTTGCTTGCCCTTTTTCTGTTTTCAAAGACAGTAGCAATTTCACATGCAAATGACTCTGTCTCCGACCGTGGGATCAGTTGAGAATATTTTCACACAGTACTGGCAGGGAGTTCTGTTGAGATGTCACATCGTCACATAACCAAGATTTAGTGAATAATCCGTGATGTACAATCTAGCAACACGATGGGTTTGAGCCAGATGAAGAAAAGTGGCATCCTCTCGCTTGCAGCCAGGCAACAAAAGGGATGGAATTTAAGCGGGGAGCAACATATGCTTTTGAACCTTAAATAGACTGGTCTTTGAAAATGAAGAGGAAGAGTGGTGATTCCTCATGCTGGAATCCTTCCTAGCCAAATATCACATTTGCAATCTTCAGCCTTTCCTTAAAGTTTAACTGAAAAAAAAAAAAATAAAAAGGAAGAAAAGAGCAGAACCGTTTCTCTAGCAAATGCCTCCTCTCAAGGCCTAGGATTTTAACCCTAAAAGAAAAGATTAAACAACACCTCCCCAAACCAGCCTTCATGTTGGAGAAACAAGCTTAGGATAGCTGGAGCCATCGTTGTGGTTCTTTTTGTGTTTGTTTGTTTTTTTTTTTTTTTTTTNGGTTTGTGTTTGGGGGAAAGGGGAGTCCTTTTCTTTTTATTTTTCTTTTTTCTTCTTTCCCAGCTACACGCAATGTTAAATATGTGAATTGTGACCTCCTGAAAATGAGGTTCATAATGGAAACCAAGTGACCCTTAACTATGACACAAAGCAGCTCATCTGTAGTGTTACTGGGGAAAAGGCAGGCGCTGGTGATGGCAGCCTGCTCTTGCTGGGTCTGCATGCACACATCTTCCACAGGCAAATTTCTTCATGCCATCCCTTCCCCTTACCGTGTAACAGAGGAGCTTCCCACGGAGATGGGAGCATCGCTGATAGAGGTATCTGATCCTGCCTATCAAGGTGATTCTACGATGCAAAGTTGCCTGGCAAATTAACCAATTTACTCTAAAACTTCAAAGCCATCTTCAGTGCTGACTTTATCTTCCCTCTCCTCATAGAATCATTGAATGGTTTAGGTTGGAAGGGACCTTGAAGATCATCGAGTTCCAACCCCCCTGCCATGGGCAGGGACACCTCCCACCAGCCCAGGTTGCTCAAAGCCCCGTCCAACCTGGCGTTAAACACCTCCAGGGATGGGGCAGCCACAGTTTCTCTGGGCAACCTGGGCCAGTGCCTCACCACCCTCAGAGTGAAAAATTTCTTCCTGATATG
>VUYV01000317.1:335791-361293 GCA_008711295.1 Anarhynchus alexandrinus
TGTCCCCAGAGCCTTCTCTTCTGCAGGCTGAACAACCCCAACTCTCAGCCTGTCATCTCCCATCTCTTGTTGTATCATTCTTCATATTTGCATCTCCAGGAAGGGATGCTGCTGTTGGTCTGTTCCTTCTCCAATGGCACAGAGATGGGCTGGGTACGGCTTGCCTGGCCTGTCTGCACTGGTCCGACTGAGATGTCTCCAGCCGAGAAAACTTTTTGTAATAAGGGTCAGTGTTGAATACATAGCAGAGAGCTTCAAAAGAAACAGAAAACAATGATATGCTCTCCAACCTGTGGCTCAGGACATCAGGAGGCAGAGATGGACTCCTTGCATTTCATATAAGCTACCTACCTCTGCTCCTTCATCTTCCTTGGCAGTGTGTTTATTCCCTTAACCAACCACCTATGCAGAAATTGGTTTATTCTCTTCTTGATGCTGCCTATAAACTTGGAAACCTCCAAGGAGAACCAGGGAGAAGTGAGCATAAAGATTTTCTTTAGCCTCTTAACGCTGTCAGTAGATAAAATCAGAGCTATTAGGCTGCACAGCGCCGTTTGATAGACCCACCTCTTTCATACCATCAGATCTCCTGTCCTTCCCAGCTCCTTCCTGCAGATGAGCTATTAAACCCTGCTTGAAAAAAAACCAGGCATTTTTAATGAAAATGAATAGGTCATTTCCCCTGGTGGCAACTCTGCCTTAGTAATTTAGTGGGTTTTGTTGCACTCCGTCCCTGGAAGAGGACACTGTTCTCTCGTTACAGCAATAGGATGTGCCAATGTAGCGCTTTACCAGCAGGACCGGTTTGCGGGGTGAATGCGGTTAGCGTGTCCCCAGGCCCGAGCTGCCACGGCCGAGGTGAGCTCCTGCAACACAAACACCGCAATGGAGATATGAGTTTCCAGTCCTGCCGGACAAAGAAAAAGAGATTGCAGGCACCCGGGGAAAGCAGAGCGGAAAAGGTAAAAATGAAAAACAGTTCATTAAAGGTGGAATTGCACTCCGACCCCGTTCCTTTCCCAGTAGACTGTCTGTGGGTTTTGTCCTGAGCTTATCAACAGCCGGCAGCTAGAGGAGCTAAAGGATGCTCTGGGAATTCAGCTTTGTTTACCAAGCTTGGGACTGCGTGTCTAACTACCAGTAGATGTTGTTTTAATTTCCTTCCCTTTGGCGGACAGCTTGAAGACCATCTCTCAATCTCACCTTTTCTTCTCCTTGCCTCCTGAATTCATGAAGGGTGAAAATGAATTGTCCTCGCTCACCATTTTTGCCACTGAAAATGTGAAGCTGTCGTGGCTTCCAGTGGTCTGTTATAATAGAGGCAATAATTTCCCAAGCAGGAACGGAATAGCTGCAGGTAGATCTCCCAGACTCCTGCTCATTAATCATAGAATCACAGAATCATAGAATGGTTTAGGTTGGAAAGGACCTTGAAGATCATCGAGTTCCAATCCCCCTGCCATAGGCAGGGAGACCTCCCACTAGACCAGGCTGCCCAAGGCCACGTCCAGCCTGGCCTTGAACACCTCCAGGGATGGGGCCTCAACAACCTCTCTGGGCAACCTGTGCCAGTGCCTCACCACCCTCAAAGGGAAAAACTTCTTCCTAATGTTCACTCTAAACCTGCCCTCTTCCAGTTTGAAGCCATTCCCCCTCGTCCTATCACTACACGCCCCAGTAAAAAGTCCTTCCCCAGCTCTCCTGTAGGCCCCCTTTAGGTACTGGAAGGCCGCAATAAGATCTCCCCGGAGCCTTCTCTTCTCCAGGCTGAACAGCCCCAACTCTTTCAGCCTCTCCTCATAGGAGAGGTGCTCCAGCCCTCGGATCATCCTCGTGGCTCTCCTCTGGACACGCTCCAGCAGGTCCATGTCCTTCTTCTGTTGGGGACTCCAGAGCTGGATGCAGTACTCCAGGTGGGGTCTCACGAGAGTGGAGTAGAGGGGCAGAATCACCTCCCTCGCCCTGCTGGCCACACTTCTGCTGATGGGTTATTAATGCTTTTCAACAATATATGTTTATCCAAATCATGATCTGTTGAAGGCTGTTCTGTCCCAGACCCTTCGTCTTCGAAACTTTAGGTCTGAGTTCCTGCTCACCTCCTACCCCTGCAGCTCTCCCAGCTAAACTGCTGCCCACAGGTATTTTGAGCATCACACCTGATCCTTTAATTCCTTTCTGCGGAAGGGTTTATTTGGAAAAGATTATTCATTTTGCTCCAAAACCAGCTCAGCATTTCTAAGTTCAGCTGCACAACTTGCAAATTACTGGAAGTTTTCTACTCCCTCTCTGATGTGCTGAGCCTAATAACAGCTCATTGCAATCTGTCGCTGCTCGACGAATTGAATTCCGTGAACCAGCAGCTCCCCGTGGAAGGTTCTTCTGCTGGCGCTGTCCCAGCCAGCCCCAACCGCAGCCTGACCTGCACTTCAGTCCTTGCAGTGGGCACTGGCAGTGACTTTGCAGGAAAAAAAATTTCCCCAGGACAACGAGTAAGGTGACTATTTACTTTTTTTCCCCCCTCAAGCTTTCATTCTAAACAGGATCCATAGAGATGCAGTTGCAAGCAAAGGTAGAAAAGGAGGAAAAAAATATATGTTTTGGAGCTTAATACTTTCACCTGATTTTTAATTAAAAAAATAAACTAACCTCGAAGTTTAGAATAAGTCTTAACTGCAGTTCTTCAGGTCATAAACCAGCCTCTAGGCATTAGAGAAAAGAGATACCTAATACAAGAACCCGCCTCTTGCAGGGTACTCGCAGCTTTTATGAAACATCTGGCTCACTTGACAGCAGAAACAGGAGACAGAGAGAGGTGGATATTAGCTTTTATTAAGTCTGTCAATTCCTAAGTAATTAAGGAAGTCTTTTATACAAACCAAACTTCTAACTCGTGCTTTAATTTCAGTTATTTTGCCAAAAAATGGTTTCTTAGTGAGTTTTTATGCCTAAAAGCACCCCTGGGCATTGGCTACCCATCTGTGTGCTGATGGTGGCCTTTAGCGCTGCTTTTTGCTGTATCCATCTCGTCAGTCAAAGAATAAACCTTCTGATAAATGGCAGTGTCAACAAAAAGGTTAATATTTTTAAAAGCTAGATAGATCTTTATTTAGCTGCCATTTTGTGGCAGTCATGCAGTTATATTAGGAGGAGTTTGCCAGTTTCTAGGTTGACTAATTGGTCTCTACGCTATCGTTTTCAAGAAGAGCCATGCATCAACTTCTGCTTGACAAATTATATGAAAAATAAAAAGAATAACAAACAAAGTCAAGTAAATGGAGAAGCTAATACTAGACTACGACTAAATACTCTGTTGAACTGGAATTTTATTGAGATCAGACGAGTAAATCAAACCTATTACGAGTCGCAGGAAAATTAATCCTTTAGATTCTTTTATGAAAGGATTAAGATTTCTGCAGAAGACGGACGTGGTTTTTGGGGGGAACTTGTTGAATCAATCTAATTCCTCATTCAAAAAAACAATTTTGATGAATTTTAATGGGATACTCTGAATTAAAATTTAGGAATTCAGAGGTTAAGTAGGAAGGACTACCAGTGATAGCCTCACTACAGCTACAGGAGATTTAAATACAGAACCCATTTCCATAATTGCCTATATAAGAATGTTTAGGGATCTTGTTAGTTGAGGAATTAGTAATGGAAAATTTCAAAATTTGCAAGAAAGAAAAAAAAGCGCAATTAAAAAAAAAGGAAAGGGAACTACATTTAAAATTTCAAGGAGATCATAAATTCTTTGGCTTTCATTGTCTTCCAGACGTCTTGATGTAGTAGCTGGAAGTACAAGTGAGAAGTAGGCCTTCCAGTACCTAAAGGGGGCCTACAGGAGAGCTGGGGAAGGACTTTTTACTGGGGCATGTAGTGATAGGACGAGGGGGAATGGCTTCAAACTGGAAGAGGGCAGGTTTAGATTGAACATTAGGAAGAAGTTTTTCACTTTGAGGGTGGTGAGGCACTGGAACAGGTTGCCCCGAGAGGTTGTTGAGGCCCCATGCCTGGAGGTGTTCAAGGCCAGGCTGGACGTGGCCTTGGGCAACCTGGTCTAGAGGGAGGTGTCCCTGCCTATGGCAGGGGGGTTGGAACTCGATGATCTTCAAGGTCCTTTCCAACCTAAACCATTCTATGATTCTATGATTCTATGAATCCTTCTTGTGCTGTTCTTCTCATTAACACACAGCACCTGGGGCAGAGCAGGCAGTGGAGGATGTGACTCCATTTCGACTTCATGGATTTCTCCTGTGGATGGCGATCAGATCTGGGGTTTTGGAAGATCAGTCCTCTGTTCAAAGCCTTGTTGACATGTTCTTTTTTGCATTCCCCTTGGTTTCTTTTATTTATAAATGTCACTGTTTTCCAGGACAGCTCTCCAATATGTTGGAACAAATCAGTAGGAGAGGATGAGGGTTTTTTTTGAAGCGCTGCTACCTGGTTTAATCAGATGGGAATTCAATTAGTTAATCTCAACTTGGTAAATACCTCTTACACCACCAATCAACATCCCCCTCTCTTCCAGTGCTGCCACTGTCACAGATGCTCTAAATCTGTAATGCGCTGCAAAACAGCAGAAAATTCAGATTCATGCACTAACACTTGAGGGTGCTGGAACGGTCATTTTGCTGTGAATTGTCTCAAAAACGTATGCAGTAAATAGTTCACAAAAGCGCCGACATAAAACCTCAGGAAAAAATATGTGGAAAAGGGGACCCTAACATAGCAAACTAATTGCTGGAACATTCACGCATCAGCAGAAAACAAACCACATCTCGGGCGATGATAAAATCCATCTCCACTGTCTGTATGGCTCATCTAGAAGTAGCAATTCGTACTTGTCTTGCAAATACGGCAATTACTGTAGCACTCCCATTATGGGCCTGGTCACCGGGTCAGGCAACTTGTCTTCTGAAATCTATATCCTGATAGAGAAAATGGAGTTTAAAGCTGAGCCAGACGAAACCCATCTGCAATAATAATAATAATAATAATAATAATAATAATAGAAAGTTTTCACTTCACATAAGGTCTGTATGTCTAGCTAAGCTTTTCTCAGTACGGGCTGACAATTATCATCGAAACTATTTGGCAACTACTTATGAATTCATAGATTTGAAAGCCAAAAGAGACCAGCGTGATTGTCTAACGTGGTCTACATGACTCAGGTCACAGAACTCCTCAGGGAGATGTCTGCTCTGAGCCCCAGCTCAGCAGTGCTGCATATCTTTTAGGAAAACAAACCGCCTGAGCTAAATGTTTCCAGGGATTCAGTACATGCCTTTCTAAACATCCACTGTTAGCGCCAGGCAATCCCCCTGGTCCCGGAGCTTCACAACATCCTTGTGAGCTGCAGATATGCTCTAACCCATGCTGTGCGTGTGGGAAAAAAAAAAAACACCCATGTTCCAGATTCATCCCACCCTCCATATAGGCTCCCTTCATAAGCAATGGAGAGAAATAGTCATGGATGGTGTTTATGTCCCTTTCAGAGATGCTTTGGCTAGATTAAGTGAATGGGAAATTAAATAACTTGTGCAGATATGGGTCTCTGGCCAAGGAGAAACTTGAGTTGTGCTCCTACCTGGCTGGGCTTCCCTCCTTCCCAGACCTTTTCCGTCTCCAAAGATATAAATAAAAAACAGGGAAGGATGTTTGGAGGTGCTGATTCAGGAGCAATGGCTGAAACAAGAAATAAAATAAGTACAAAACATCGCTTTTCCTTCGCCTCCCTGGGGGGCAGATACCTATAAAATCTGTGTGTCCTTTAGAGAAGATAAAGCAACAGGGGCATGAGCTCTTGTGTTTTTCTAAAACATGAGCCAAAAAGGTGATGTTGTAACTCACGAAGTTAAAGCAGGAGATATACAGCTCTCCTCAGGTAAAATCCCAGGCAACTGGAAGGAAACTCTCCTCACCTATAATTTTGGTAAGATTTGAAACCGATCCTCAGCTGTCCTCTGGTTTTATTATACGTTCCTAATTTCCTTCTCTCCATAAATGCTGAGAAAACCGCTCTCCCGATTGTGTGGGTGAGGGTTTTTCTCAATGCCTGCTGTTCGGTTAATAAACCAGGGGCAGGGATTGCTGTTTCTGGAAGAGGCAGGCTGTAATCCTCGGGAAGCAGAGGTGATATTGTTCCTTCAGGACATCCATTACTGCTGCCACACTGCGTGCGTGCGGATAGGTAAGAGACAGACAGACAGATATCATAGACCGGTAAAAGACCGAGAAAAGCTGTAGTTATAATTTTACGGTTCATCGGTGTGAAATGGAAGCTGGTAAATAAAAAAAAAAAAATAAATAAATGTTCCCCACAGCCCCTTTCTGTACGGTATAAATCTGCCGGCGCTCGCAAATGCCATTAGCTGGCTGCCAGGGCTGCATGTGTGCATGCACGGGAGCACGCACACGCGTGTCTGCACGCATGAGAAGGAGCCTGGTGCCGGGTTAATCAAACCCTAATCAATAGCTCCCGTCCCCTCTGTTGGTCCTACGGGTGCGATGAGCCTGTTGTGGCCGAACGGCGGCCAGATCTGCACAGACCTCCGCTTCACTCCACTTTAACCAGTCTATGCAGCAGAGGGTCAACCTTTTCTTAAACCAAGATGCGCGTGGCCACAGCAGTCTTTAGATAGTGGCTAGATTGCTTTAATAAAACTGGTGTCAATCCTCATACCAATAAAAGCATAAGTGTTTGACCTTCAGACAGCCACTTAAGCGCTGTGCCTGATTTTCTTCTAATCCTTGATGCTTTTTGTTCCCCATCCCCTTTCTGAATGGCTCTGAGGACCGCAGGTGAAGAGCACTGGCCCTTTTGTGCACGTGTTTGCGTTAGCTGGAGAAAGGGAAGAGTAAAGAGGAGCAATGAGGAGGTCACTGCTGCTGCTACCGAGACAGGGGAGTCAGATGCACTGAGCTCCGCAAGGAGATTCCAAACTCTTTGAAGCCACTGGTTTCTTTTTGGGATGTGTAGAGATAGGATGAGGGGGAACGTTTTAAACTGAAAGAAGGGAGATTTAGATTAGATATCAGGAAGAAATTCTTTACTGTGAGGGTGGTGAGGCACTGGCCCAGGTTGCCCAGAGAAGCTGTGGCTGCCCCATCCCTGGAGGTGTTCAAGGCCAGGTTGGACGGGGCTTGGAGCAACCTGGTCTGGTGGGAGGTGTCCCTGCCCATGGCAGGGGTGTTGGAGCTAGATGATCTTGAAGTCCCCTCCAACTCTAACCATTCTATGTGGATGATACCTGGATAAAAGTGTTCAGGATGGTCAGCTGGGTCCTGCCAAGAGCATCACCTGCAATGGTGGCAGTGAACATGTGAGCCAGCTCTGCCAGGAGGTGCTGGGGCTGCCCTGGGAGTGAGGGGGCTTCACTGTCCCTGCTGCTGGTGGTGGAAAGGAGGAGCGAGCCCTCCAAGCTGCACGGCAGGGCTTCCATTTCAGAGGGGCTCTCCCAGGGCCTGGCCCTGCTCCTTGCTCTCATTTCTTTCCCCCTGCATTATCCGCCAAACGGGCCTCCCTTCTTCTTTGTGGCCGGGCACAAAAGGGTATTTTGGGGTTGGTATTCCTTTTTCTTTTTTTTTTTTTTTTTTTTNGGAGCGGTGTGCACTGTGAAATGCACCCGAGCAAATCCCACCAGTCCAAATCAGATGGCAGGCTTTTGTAAGGCATGCCCACAAGGGAGGCAGGTGTAATAAGAGAGGTAAAGCCAGCCCGGCTTTGATCTTCGAGGTGGAGGGCTCCTTTAAGATGCTTCAGTAGGTTAATCCCACTCTCTTTCAAGATGCCGGTTTGGGAACCACCTGGATGGAGTTGGCAAAGGCTTTGTGGGCTCCCTTGGGTCTCCGTGCTTTATGCCCAAGCCAGCTGGCAGTGTTCATCTTGCGGTCGTCCAACACCGTCACAGCCCCCCCAGCCCCAGTCCTTGTCCCCCCGGCCAGTGCTCCTGCTCAGCAGCAGCTTTTGTGAGTTCAATACCTGGCAGCAAGGAGCCGAAATGAGATCTCGCTGTATCATACAGTACCGGGCAGTGTCGAGGGCCTTAAATCAGGTTTGAATCAGTGTTATCTACAGGGACAAAAGTTCTGTTTCTCTACAGATCTTCACGCCAGCTATTTTCCCCCAAGAAATCTGGGCGCAGTGTGTGTTTTTCCATAAAAAGAAAGGTGCAGTGGGAGTCTCAGCCTTCTGCTTTGTCTGGAGAAAAATATGAAAAAATGACAGGAGCGCAAGGGAAGGAGAAACTGATTGGAGAAATGAAGAACCTTGTGTGCTCCTTCACAAGCTTAGGAACCCATGCAAAGGCCTGAATTCAGAGTTACCACCAGAAAGCAGAATGGATGCCAGCAAAACCAGCTGAATCAATGCTGCTGCACTTCTGCGCCCACAGTTCCGGGGAACCACAATTTGGGGGGTCATCTCAGCCTTGGGAACCATATGTCCTAACAGCCCCACAGGTTTCCAGTGCCCAGATTGATCCTATCTAGTTTTGGGCTATTTACGGAGGCATTTTAGACAGATGTAAAGCTATAACATATAGGCACTGGATATTGCAGGGTCCCTCTGGGGGTGACTTTGCACATCTGAGACCTGAAGTGTCCTGTATAAAATATTCTGGGGAAATATATTAATGATTTTGGTGCATCAGTGAGACCCCTGCTTTAGTGATTCATGGTGGCCGGAGGGTGTAATATGAAGTAGAAAAGTCCCTGGATAAGTCTGAATTTCCTGATGCCTACTCCTGAATTGGGCCAAATGGCAGTTGGGTAGCATATTTTTTATGAAAAATAAGATATTTTTCATTCTTTGAGGAAATAGGTGACTCATTCTTTAAGGAAATAATGAAGTTTTATTGTGTGGATGCCCTGTCTTTACCTTTCCATACAGCACTTGAGTCAACACCATAGCCTGTTCCCATTTAAAAAAGAAAAAAAAGCTAAAAATAGCAAAAAAAAAAATCTCTGAAATGGCTTAATACTTGGCAGCTCTCAAAGAGCCTGAGGGTTTTCCTAGTAGTATTCTCCAGGGATCAATATTGGGCCCAAAGCTATTGAAAATTCTCGTGAATGAGCAGGAAGTTGATACTAAATCCCGCGGATAAAATATTCAGCGGTGCAATGACGAGCTCAGCATTAACGATGATGAGGACAGAGCGGTTGGGTGACTTTGGCTCCCTCAAACAAAACAAAAGCAAACTTCTCTGCCTCGTAAGAAGGAATGTAGGTCAGGCTGGAAAGTGGGAGACGTGTCCTAGAAAGCAATGAGTGAAATGGATGAACGAGTCACTTCTTTACATCCTTGCGAAGGGTTTCCCCTGGTATAGACTGTGGCAGAGACATCCTGCATCCTTGGAGGAGTGCGAGAGAGGAGGCGAGGAGTAGTCATGCTCTGCGGTCAGCTCTAGAGTCTCTTTTTGTAAAAGAGGACTGAGAGACAGGAAAAGGAGCTCTAAAGACCCACAAAAAATTATTTGTAGGGAGCGGGAAGGTATGATTTCCTCAAAGGGATTGGAAGGATCTCTGTTAATTTATCAGAAGGAATATTGAGGAATGATTCGGTTCGCATGTCTGAGCATCTTCGCGGGGTGAAAAAGGCAGGCTGAAAGGGCTCTTCGGTCTAGAGAAGAAAAGCAGAATAAGAATCAGTGGTTGGAAGCCAAAGCCCCATGAATTCACATGAAAAATAAGGCATGTACAAGCTTTTTATGGTGTGAGTGATTAACCACTGGAACAAACTGCCCGTGAAATGGAGGATTCTCCATTTCTTGGTATCTTCACATCGAAACGGGAGGTCTTTCTAGGCAACATGCTTCAGCTAAAACCAGATTATTTAGTTCAGTATAAGGGTAGATGGGAGAAATTTAGTGGCCTGTGATGTACAGGAGGTAAGAACAGATGATCTAATGGTCCCTTCTGACCTTAAATGCTATGCATTTATATGATCCCAGAATTAAATGTCCTTGAACTTTCATTTTATGGCAAGATGAATGTCTGAGAAAGCTGGGAAAACATATGTAGTGCTTGCTGCACTAGGTTATGCACTTAATCCATTGAAATATGGGCACTGGGGGCTGGGATGGAGCAACCCTCATTGCACGCAGTAGGAATTCTGCTTTTCAACCCCTCCACGAATTAAAGCGCTGCAGAGAGGGAGCTGGGCTTTTCTAGGAACTTCTTCTCACTTATTCCACGCTGAAACAAACAGCAGAGATATCTAAAGGCAAATAAATATGCCCCAAAATAGTGGCCTGCACCTCTGCCTGGGCATTGTCTTTTTGGCAGCACTAATTACCACCCAAACCTTGAGAACACACTGAGCTCTCACAGGCATCAGCTGAGCAGTAAACTCTGTCTGGTTTTCTCTCGTTTAATAAACTGAGACATATATTTAAGGGCTCGGGAAGAGCCTGCTTCACATTTTCTCCCTGGATCTGGGTTAACTCTTGAGTGAAACTCTCAGTAACGCTGTTGGTGGTGAGCGCTCCGGAGAGGCAGAGGTATTACAATAGCCCAATTTTGTGTCTCTAGATTGGCTTCGTGTATGTTTGCTGCAGCTCAGGATCAACTGCAAGCAAAGGTTATCATGGCTCTCCCTGCCTCAGATCTCAAGTTTTTGGTTTGCAGATTAACCGGCGTGACCTCATAACTCTTCAGCTGATGCTATCACTCCAATTGATGTTGCCTGTGGCAGGCTGCGGAGCTCGCGTCAGCCGAGATTTGATGGCGCTGCATGGAGAATGGCTTATAAAAGGAGAAGAGGCGGTGACGAGAGGAGAGAGGTTGAAGGGGGGAGTACGCGTGAGGGTATCTGGGAACGAAACAAATGTCCCTTTTCGTGGCAAGGAGAAGTGTGTCCTCTGAGGAGCTGTCTGAAGCTCAGTACCACTACATGTTCACACCACCAAAACCAATCAGGTGCACACAGCTTTACGAGTTGCCTGCCGTTCGCTGAGCCCCTGATAAAGCAGTCTTAGTCACAGCTTAAGCTGATGTGTTTCCTTTCGCAGCTGGGATGAGCCTTAAGGATATGTGTGCTCATGTGCCTCAAACATAGGATAGGGAAACTCTACAGAGAGACTTAGATAGATTGGATCATTGGGCCAACATCAACGGTATGAGTTTCAACAAGGGCAAGTGCCAGGTCCTGCACTTGGGCCACAATAACCCCATGCAGCGCTAGAGGCTTGGGGAAGTGTGGCTGGAAAGCTGCCTGGCAGAAAGAGACCTGGGGGTTCTAATTGACAAGCGGCTGAATATGAGCCGGCAGTGTGCCCAGGTGGCCAAGAAAGCCAACGGCATCCTGGCTTGTATTAGAAATAGCGTGGCCAGCAGAAGTAGGGAGGTGATTGTGCCCCTGTACTCAGCACTGGTGAGGCCACACCTCGAGTATTGTGTCCAGATTTGGGCACCTCAATACAAGAGAGACATCGAGGTGCTGGAGCGAGTGCAGAGGAGGGCAACGAAGCTGGTGAAGGGCCTAGAAAACAAATCATATGAAGAGCGGTTGAAGGAGCTGGGACTGTTTAGCTTGAGGAGGAGGAGGCTGAGGGGAGACCTCATCACTCTCTACAACTATTTGAAAGGACACTGTAGAGAGGTTGGTGCTGGTCTCTTCTCACAGGTAATTAATGACAGAACAAGGGGGAATGGCTTCAAGCTCCAACAGGGTAGATTTAGGCTGAACATTAGGAAAGAATTTTTCACAGAAAGAGTGGTCGGGCATTGGAATAGGCTGCCCAGGGAGGTGGTTGAGTCACCATCCCTGGGTGTGTTTAAGAGCCGTTTAGATGTGGTGTTGGGGGATATGGTGTAGGGGAGAACTTTGTAGAGTAGGGTAGATGGTTGGACTCGATGATCCCAAGGGTCTCTTCCAACCTAGACAATTCTATGATTCTATAAAACTGAGAGGTGTCACCCTGTTAAAGGAGTAGCTTAATAGTTTTTGCTGATGTGGTTAGTGCCTGAGAGTCTAGGGAGAACAGAGGTGGAGAAGGCTATAAAAAGATGACCTAGGCCACCAGGTAGCCTCTCCTTTTGCCCAACATCTGGCTAACAAGGGTAAATAAATGGTTAAAAGAGAAAGGTAACCAGGATGATCAGAGGTATGGAGTGTTTTCCATGTGGGAGGTGAATGAAGAAGCAGGAACTCCTCAGCCTGGGAAGAGGTGAGCTGGGGCGTATGGTAGAGACTGGTGAAATTATGAATCAGTGGCAGAAGGGGATGGATAGGAAGTGACTGTTCGCCACCTCTGCAAATACAAGAATTACAGGGCATGAAATTAAACTGTTGAAAATCGAGTCCTGAACAAATGAAAGGAGGTGATTCCGTCAAGCAGCGGGCTCTGGACCTGTGAAACAGCCTGCCAAAGCATGCTCTGGATGCAAAAAGTCAATGTGTTTTCAAGGATAAACCGGAAAATTAAAGAAAGATCTATTCGGGTTATGGCATAGAGATACATAAGACTCAGAAGTTCCCCTGAATGAAAATAGCCAAAGGCTGGGCAGTTACTGAGGACATATCATATATGCTTCCCCCGTTCTTACGCTTTCCTTAGCGCCATAAGGCCATGGCTGAAGACAAGGAACTGGGATATGCGGAGTGTTGATCCCAACCAGTACAGCTGTCTTTTGTGGGGAATTTTAGGTCTGATCACAACTGAAGAAAAAGACATTTTTCAAATTGTCTGCCTGCCATGCTGTCTGTAGCTTGATAGTGCTTGTAGGGGTTGTATAATCCTGCACAAGGGAATTAGATCAACACAACCAATCCTTCATGAACTGCATGGGTCATCAAATGGTGGAACTAGAAATCCAGGAGGGGGTGTGGGTGGCTGGGGAGAGAGATGAGGCAAAGATCCTCCAGACACTGAGATGAAGACATCTTAACCCAGGGAGGTGATGAGGGTGTAAAGGTGGGATTTGGAGTAGGATTGCATCGATGGGAATGGACAGCAAGGAGACACGATGGGATACCTGAGAGGGCTGCTGAGGTGAATGAATCTGCAGGAAGATGCCCCTTGATAACTGAGGGTGAGGATGGGAACATCTGGAAAGATGATGGAACAAGGTGACCTGGAAAGTAGCCATCAGCATTAGAAACCACTATTAACTTCTCCCTGTGCGCTTTAACTGTTCACGCCTCCACCAGGAGCCTTCAAGTGATGCTGGACTTTGAGAAAGCCCAGTGCAGTGACATAAATTCCATTACAGGTCCCAATTAAATCTATATATAGTCTTTATAGAGCCTGGGTAACGATCTCTCCCTTGCTCGGCAGGCATGCTTCAGCAACCACCCAGGCACCGGCTCTCATTAAGCCCGCGCTGGCCCTGCGTTATTTGTGACGCGAGGCTCTCTATTTTGAAGGCTTTTGAACACAAGCATTTAGACAAACCGCATTTGTTTTACAGTTTACAGACTGAAACCCTTAACCGTGGGATAAAGATTTAGCTAAAGTAAACAAGGCAGGGGGGATCTGAACCTACCCGGACCTGGGAGGGAGAAACACGGATTGAATACTACAGGAAGAGACAGTTGGCCAGAGCTGGTGGTTTTGCAGGGTGGGTGAGAAGGTGGCTGGTTTCATCAGGCTTGGGTAAAATCACCTAGCACTCCTTCCACACCTCCTAGCTGTGCTTTTTAGAAGGGATGAGCGTTCCTAATATATTTCCTGCCTTGTACAGAGAGGCCATCAGCATGCCGATGGGGTGCACTGTTGCTGTCCCAGCTGAGGAAGTGTTTGGCGTTCTTGGTAAGGAAAAAAGAAGTGAGTTCAGAGGAAAGCTGAATGAGATTCAGTGCTGAAACCTCTGGACACACGCTCTTCAATCTCCAGGTTGCCAGCCGTGCTCATAGCAGGACGGCATGTCCCCAGCTTCTCCTCGAGCACCGATGCTTTCGGGAGAAGAGTCATTGCAGCGTGGTAGACTTCTTTGAAGAAGGGACAGCACAGGGCGTAGGCTGAGCTGTTGTGAAGGGGGAACCTGGGAAGCCGCCAAGCTTTCAAGAAAAGGACTGAGATAATCTTTGTTATGTGAGTGTCTGTTCCTTTGTAAATAAAGCCAGAACAGAGAGCAGGAATGAGCTTGGATGCAGCAAAGCACGAGGGCTGTATTTACAGAGCAGATGGTGAAAGGCGCTTGTTCAAACACAGTCCGTGTCACCACACAAGGTCTTTTGAGTTCCTGGAACAGTTTTCTAGCTATGCGACACAGTGGATTTCTTCTACCAGTCTCCCAGTGATTAAAGAAAATGCATTTTTTACTGTGACTGGTTATTCTGATGCTGCAATTAGGAAGAGGGGAGAGCTTAGTGTGTTCGGGGGTTGTTTACAGTAGCAAGATTAAAGGAATAGAAGAAAATTAAGTATCTCATTGATGTGGGATTCACCTCAGCCAGTGCTTGCCATGTGCATTGTAAATGTCTCCGTCTGACTTGGCTGTCTAGACTCCTTCATATTCAGTGGACAGACACAGGCACATCCAGGGTGTGATTTATCTCATCCCTGGGTAGACATCTCAAACAGAGAGCAGACAAATCCTGCCCTGCAAAAGGTCTCTCCTTCAACAGAGCCTGGGTTTCTAGCTTAGACAACGACTCCGATGTTGCAGACAGACTTTGGTGAGAGGGCGAAACCCTTGCTTTGCATACCTCCCATGACAGAGCTGTTCCCCACGAGCTGCCAGACTTACAGTCTTGATGGATCAGAAATGAAGCCCAGTGCGTTCTATATAGAAGACGCCTAACTTGGCTTTTCTGAGCCAGCAGTAAAGCAGGGTCCTGCCAAGGGAGGCTCAGGGAAGAGAATTGCACTGCAAAGGATGCAAAGGAAATTGCACTGTTGTGGGAGCACCAATAGCAATGTCATCCTGAGAGCATCTGATGAGAACCGACATCTCTCAGCCTTACCCCAAAGGCTTCTGGGGCTATTGTCACAGACACTGTGGGCATCAAATCTCTATATCTCTCCTTGCTTTACCTCTGTTCGTGGGAGTGGCGTGTGATTGTGGCTGGGAGTTTGCTCTGTCAACGCCAAAGCAAAGACATCTCTCACCAAAGATGTGCAGGACAGCTCAGGGCAGCGAAGAGGAGAGGAGGAGAAGCAGCACACACGCAGCTGTAGGTAGGAAGCCCTTTGTAAACAACTATATTAGGACAGGTAATTTACCCTGCCACACAGCGGGACATTGACCCCCGGTTTAATTATTGTGTCATTTGTCCTTGACAGCTACTGCTGCTTCCAATTAACTCTCCATAATTAAAGCCTCCAGTTTTCCAAGTGCGTAAGCATGGATTTACTGGGAAGAGTGCTACAATGAAGAGGAAGAGCTTGGGGGTGTCTGATGAGAAATGACATTCCCTGTCCCAGTGGGACTCGCAAGTTATTTACTTATCGTGCTGGAATCAAACCCAGATCCTCATCTCTATCCTTGCAGGAGCATCTCCTCTCCCACCAGTTTTACAGCATCTACGTGCGTGCGAGTTCTGCTTCTTATCAGTATAACGAAGATGTTCTTCAACTCCCCAGGCTTTTTTTTTCCCGTGTTCCCGCTTTTTTGCTGAGTTTGCAGGTCAGGTGGATGAGGCACAGGGGCTCAAACAAGACAGAGAAATTCAAGGTCCTTTTGTCCATATTTCGGGCCAAATTAAAATTGGCATCCTGGGATGCCCTGCAGGTGACCGAACATCCTCACTCACTCTGTTACGGGTGCAGAATCTGGTTCCACCAGTGGTCTCTTAGGTGTTTTTTGCCTTGCTCTATTTAATAAACTGTATTATCATGAACACTCTATTCAAGGCTTTGAAATCAAATAAGCTCCTCTCTTAATCTTTCTGCAGTTTTTCGGGGCTGGCTGAGTCTTGAAAGATAGCGGCATTCACAGAACCCACATGGCTTGACAGAGTCACTGTTCAGTGTTTTGGAAATGTATCTTTTGACTGTCGGGAAGGAAATTGGCTACTTAAGATGCCTTTTTGTACATTTAAATTAACTTAGTCCATCAGACTGAATAAATCCCGCTGCTGTATTAACATCCAATTATAACAGCAGAGATTGAGCAATGATTCACGTTTTGACCAGAATGTTGGCAGTTTAAGGGGAAAAAAAAAAGTAATGTATATTGAAATAAGAAAGTCAAAAATGGGAGCCAGAAAATTATGACTGAGCACATAGCAGGAGCTTTTGTGAATATATAATGGCAGAAGCAGGAGCCAAATTTCTAACAGGATTAGCTGTTACTGTCTATCAGATCCAAAAACCTCAATCATTTTGTTTTAAATGACTTTCTGTAACTCATTCATACTAGAAATAGAGGGTGGAAGTGAGGCTGGGAGCTGGAGAAGCTGCAGTTTGCAATTTAGGCTGGATCAGAGGTGAGGACAGCCCCGGTGTTGTGTGAAAAGCCCTGAAGTCGTATGTAGCAGGTGAGCTCTGAACCGTACAGCAGTTTGCAGGTTTTGCCAGATTTTTCAAGATGTCCTTGTGAGCCAGAAACTCACGAATGATTTCTTCGGGGACCTGTGAATGAACGTGTTGATGAAGTGAAATATCTTTTCAAATCCTGCTGCAGCTACGGCAGCTGGACCTGCTCATCATTTTCTTGCTGCCCTTGAGAAGGACATCGAGTTCACTTACCACTTGTCTCACCCTGGCTCTGGGATTGCATCTCACTTTGGATAGCAGGGATGGTCTAGATGGTGACGCTGCCTGAGGGATACAGGTCCTGAGACTTTGGTCTTCCTTATTCAAGCAAGGTGCTAGTGGTGAGGGTGCTGGGTCTTTCACACTGCCTGCTGTACAGTAGTCGTGTTGGAAATCCGGTGGTGGGCTGGCTGCTTTGGAAATGCTGCCTACCTCAGAGGTGCTCAGAGATATTCTGTCCCTCTGGTCTGCTATGGACAGAGCCTTGGAAGCACAGCACCTCCTAGATGTCCATCAGGCGTGTGGATAGGGATCCACAGGAACCTTACCTTCATTTCTTCAATATTTCAATGTATCCGAAGTCTAAATACATTGTACTTATAACTCAGTGTTCAAAAATTAGCTCTTTCCTGGACTTCTTGCGTGAACTGGCTCAGATGTCTTAAGCCCACATCTTCAAAGACATTTAGCTAGCACCTACTTCAGCTGCAGGAGACCTCACTTTCAGCCTCAGCTTTCATTGATAAAATGGGGACATGTGCTTCATCACGTGTGGGATATAAGCCCTTAAAACAACAGCAGTCTCTTCTTACATCCATATATTGCTCTAGCACAGTGAGGCCAAAGTACCAGTTAAGCTGTGACCACTGCAGGAATATAAATGACTCTAACCTGGCTCGTAGTGCCCCAAAACTTTTTACTGGCTTTTTACTAGGGCATGTAGTGATAGGACGAGGGGGAATGGCTTCAAACTGGAAGAGGGCAAGTTTAGATTGAACATTAAGAAGAAGTTTTTCACTTTGAGGGTGGTGAGGCACTGGCACAGGTTGCCCAGAGAGGTTGTTGAGGCCCCATCCCTGGAGGTGTTCAAGGCCAGGCTGGACGTGGCCTTGGGCAGCCTGGTCTAGTGGGAGTTGTCCCTGCCTATGGCAGGGGGGTTGGAACTCGATGATCTTCAAGGTCCTTTCCAACCTAAACCATTCTATGATTCTATGAAAATGAAGGACACCTTGCTTTAGTTTATCCTCTGTCTGCTGAAATCCTGGTTATATATTTGATGCGAAATGTTGACTCCAAGTTCCACCCCGATGGAAGCCCAGCAGTAGGGAGCCTCACTGAGGTTGGGAAATGACCTTGAAAAGTTTGTTAGACTTTCCAAGGATGGAGAAGGGGTGGAAGGAGTAATCACAGTCTGGTTTACAATGGAGATTTCAACCTTCAGCGCTGTCTAGTCCCTTCGTCATTGTGAATAATGGCAAAGCACTGTAATTGGGAGGTTGCACGGACTTTTCTTTTTCAGATATTTTAGGGGCAGCATAAAAAGCTGACTGCTCCCAGGGGGCACGGTCAGTTCTCAAAACTTTCAACTTGGAAAGCTGAGCTGAATTAATTACAGCTTATGTTCCAAAAGAAAATAAGACCTCTGATGTGCCTTATTTGCTTGATGTTCTTTTTCTTTTCAGCTGACGACCCCTAGGTGGCTTTCCTTTCAGTCGCAGCTCCTTTGTTTTTTGTAGTTTCTTTCTTTATTAATTAGAAGGTCTGACACTTACAGCCCAAGACATTTACCAGCATGGTACAATTTTAATTAATCTAGCAATAAAGCTACTTGAGGTGAACTCGTAAAAGGTCTCCTATAGCAGGCATAACACATAGCAATGTGAGTGGTGACACACATGTGGCATGTGGCTTGGTGAAAGCTCCTACCGCATAGCTGTGCTCTCTGGGACAGTGGCACAAGTGAGGTGTGCTCCTACACAACTTGCAAACTATATCCTACAGAGAATGAGTACCCTAAATATATTGAGAAGGAGGCATGTCTGCAATGATGAGGATCTGGATTCCCAGTAGGTTCCTTCTGCCTCTGACTGGTGCTTGGATATCCTTTGACAGCTAATTAAATAATAATAGTAATAACAACAACAACAATACAACCTACAGAGACCACTTTTTCTCTACTCTTTTTGTAGCATTTGCAAAGAAATAGCAAATTTCAGTCCTCTAGGACTCCATTCTTGTGCATGTATCATAGTCACAAGTGGATTTTGACTCAGAACGTTCAGACTCAACATCACTAGATGTTGGAAAAGTGCGTATTCTGATCTAAACTTCTTAACCAAGGCTCACTTCTATAAGACAGATGTAAAGTAGCTCAGAAACTGAGGTTCAGAAAAACTATCTACAGTTCATGAGGATAAATTGAGCTGCACCATATGTTAAACTGAGGGTAGCTTGGATAGGAACTGCGTAGCTAATCCCAACTGTGTTCACAAATTTCTAATTACAAGGTGGAGATTACACGATCGATTGCATCTGGATTGAGGAAGGGCAGATTTACAGTCTTTCAAAACTGAATTATCTGCCTTTTCTTCGAGTTCTCTGATGTTCACAGTGCAGGCATGGTCAAGCTAGATGTAATCAAGGAAAAATAACTCACAATCTGTTTTTCTCAGGTGAGAAGAACAGGTGGGGATGGCCAACGTAGGAAATTATAAGGTGTCCACCCCTTGATGTGTTCTTGTAAAAAATTGTATGTCTTTTTGCAAGTTGAATAGAACGATGACTATTAGATTCAACATAAGTCTAGTTGGGTGAAATCCTGGACTTATATTTGATGAACAGTTGATACCTTCTTGACCTGAAGCTTAAGGAAAGTGGAACAATTGCATTCATGGCCAAGCCATCATACCTTTGAAACTTCCTGATACTTACGGAAGTTTGAATGATTCGCTCCCTGTTTTGATCTTCTCAGTTTTTGTTGCTCTGTTGTCTGTCCTGATTATGTTCTTATGCTCATGACAATAGATTCAATATGAGAAGGTGGTTTTGTGTTGGTTTTTTTATATTCTCCCTTTTTCAATAAAAGCTTTCAGTAGCCGCAGTTGGTTTCTTTGGGTGACTTGACACAGGCAATGGTGCAATGGTAAACAAACCCCATTGTATTTCTATCCGAAGTTTTCTAAAGCTAATGCCACCTGCCAGAGGTAAAAATACAGATTTTTAGCTTTTGCTCTACTACCGTGTGGGGTGTCTGTATAGAGGTTAGGAAGATAATTTCTGATACAAATAGAAAAGGTCTTCCTAAATAGCTGAAATTTTGCCTGATATATATTTATATATAAAAGCCAGCTCTTGGTTCATTTGCAGATGCAATCAGAATAAAACTTAATCTCCCACTTCACAGCTCAAAACTCTCTTGAATGTTGCAGCAAGTAAAAAATTGTCACTAGAATCCAGGTGTATTCCTTCGTCATTTGTCATGAGTAACTGTTCTGCAGTTTATTGTTGGCAGTTCTCAGTGGTGTTTCATCAGGATAATACCACACTATATCATCTGAAGGAATAAACTCTCCCTGCTGACACGAGCTGGGGTGAAGGCACTGGCAATTGACTGTATATTATAGAAGCTCTCTGAAGCTTATTCAATGGAAAAGAGACTATCAGGTCATTGGGCCCAAATTGTATGTTTGGCTTCCAAAGACGTAAGGGGCTTACAAAACCTAATAGGAATCAAAAGGCTCTGGTCCGTTAGACAGGACGTCAGGTTAGGCAGTCCCTTCTGTCTTGGAAATCTCTGGCTGAAATACTTTAATTAAAAAGGAAGAAAGAAAGGAAGAAAAGATAATAAAACGCAGTATTTTGGCAGTAGATGGATGTTTCAGGTCCACCTCTAATGCCTTCTGATCTGCAAAGTCAGGGTGACAGCAAGCTCATCCAGTACCCAAGCTGGCAGCCTTTGTCCTCTTTCTGATGGGAGAAACCTCTCCGGGGATGGGATAACTGATAGTTGGAAAGATGCATGGGCAATGGGGAGTGGAGATAACTCCCTCCTGGGACTGGTGGTGGTGTGGGAGGTCATGGGAGGGAGACAAAGACATAATGAGACCTCAGTTCTCAAAGGAATCCAGAAAGCAACAGGATCTACAACCAGAGTGGAGGAGAGTGTTGAAATCCAGTGAGTTTAATTTACTGCAGAAGATCACACGTTGTTTAATTGCCTCAAGGTACCAGGTCACCACAGTCTGCACACAGCCTGCCTGATTTGCTGATTCCCTGTGAAGCTGTGCAAGTGAGGTCATCTGGCAATGAAGTGTGAAAGGCCATGGGGAAGAGGGGAAGGCCACAGGGGAGATGCTCATCTCAAAAGGGATTGCACCAAGTTAAGTCCTGATCTGGACAGGGGTTGCACCAGATTGAACTCTGGGCCAATCTGCAGCCACATCCCTCTGTCTGCCCCAGGCGTGCCGAGCTCTGCAGGGATGTCCCTCTGGGAGGACAGGCAGCAAGGGAAGAGGACAGGGAGGGTGGCACCTCCATCAAGTCATTATGGGCGTTGCGAAGCCCTGTGAAAAGCCTGACAGGTTGTCCCCTTTCCTCCTGCAGCTTACTCGGGTGCCCGTGGAGTCGTGTAGCCAGTACGAGACCTGCAGCGAGTGCTTGGGCTCAGGCGACCCTCACTGTGGATGGTGTGTTCTTCACAACACGTAAGTACCTGCTGGTGTTTTCCACTGTCCCAGCCCTGCTTTCCACCCAACCGTCTTCTCTCAATGTCTGTGATAACACATGGCAGAGATGCAAAATGCTGTCTCAGTTCCTGGCTGAGGCAGGTGAGCCAATGAGTCTCGCAGACATCTTCAGCGAGGTCTCTAGGACTTGTTGGGGGAGACTTTGTTTAACCAAGAAGCAGTTTTTGGATGAGAAGGGAAGAGAAGTGTGGTAGATGCTGGTCAGATTTCCTCAGCAGCCTGATCCACAGTCTGCTGACTGCACCAGGAAAGCTTCTGTCCACCCTGATGCGCTTTGAATCAAACTCTCCAACAGCTCTTCTCTGGGTGACAATTGCCTTCTCGTTTCCATTGCATAAGTCAGTTTGGTTCTGACTATCAGCCCGGCTCAGACACTTGTCTCAGCACCTCAAACTTTCCACTGCTGACCTGAACCTCTCCTCTTTCAGACTTGTCATGATCTCCATTGCCCTTAGAGAGGAAACAGGTCCCTGTGAGCATCGTGAGGTCCACACCACTTCCCACATTTTCACTGTGGGAAAATGTTGACCCTGAAGTTGAGTGTTTATCCTCTGTGGGCCAACTCAACTGGGTCAAATGAGCACAAATGAGCCAAACTGTTCATTTGGCTTATCTGGGCAGGATGCTGAGCAAATTTTCTGTATCCACATCCTTGGACTTGTGTATAACAGGCCAAGAAGGGACCTCAGCTCACAATTTCATTATTCAACAGTACTGCCTCATCCCATGGCTTGGAAGGAGCAGTGGATCCAGGTGTTCTCAGGACTGGGAGATTAGTTTATTGGCTTTGTTTTCTGTAGGCTTTTTTAATGATGCTATTGATCTTGAAGTTTCTTCTCTGTAGCCATCACTGCCAGTGGTCCCCTCCTGCAGAGACCTCTCTGCCAAAGCTGTGGAGAGGGAGGTGGCAGGTTGGCTGAGCTCCTGGCTATGAGTGGCAGGGTGGTCTCATTTGCCAAGAAGCTCTCAGCAGAGACAGTGGCTGGAAAGTGCATTGGATCTGTCTAACCAAACATCTCCAGCTGAGTGTGGCTCTGCAGGGTGCTGTCACTCCAAGTCTCACAGTGTCCTTGGCAGCGATGGAGGGTTTTTCTGATGGACCCTGCTATTGCAGTGTCTGTCTTCTCCCGCTGAGTTCAGCCCTGAATTCTTCCTGTTGCATTGCAAACTCTCCTGGTGGAGACAGTGATCCAGTTGAAGCAATCCTCTTTGCTACAGGAACAGAAAAAAAGGGAACAAACCTGCACCATATTCCAATGTTCTGTGGATGATCTTTAGCTTGTGCGACCCTCATCCAAAGCCACACCAGTGTGCTTAATTTCAGATCAGATCTAGGTGACCCATCCCAAAACTTGTCAAAAAACGTGACTCAGGCTCTGGAATAGTTCAAGGGATCAGTGGCAAACCAGTTCTGAGATGTGATCTGGTAGGCATGAACCCACGAAACTTTCACCCTGCTGAGCTGAGGATATTTCCAGATATATACAGCTCCACAGTGTGATTCTATCTCATCTTATCCTGCATCCTTCCTACAAAGCACTGTTTGTTTTGCTGTCAGTGGAGGGACAGCACAGACTATGTGCAAACAGTATAGGAAAGCATCAATTTGGTCATTGATTGCACCACAACAATCCTAGATATTTAATCTCCTGCCATCCATGGTCAGTGGCAACAAGCCATCAATCCATCCAGCAAGAAATCCCCAAAAGGAGAAAAAAGGGGCAGATGTGCCTGCAGCAGCTCATTGTGCTGTGGCCCAGCAGCTCATTGAGAAGGATTGTCAGAAATGTGATGGCTGGTGGTGAGTGAGGGTGGCAGCATCGACTCGATTAGAACAAGAAACCCCTGTACGAACTCAGTCCTTCAAGGACAAGTTTGGCCTTGCAGTCTGAACCTGGTTGACAGCAGGATCCCCATGTCCACCTCCCTGTGGTCACTTAGCCTCTGTTGCTTATCTGAAAAAAAGGCATCTCTTATTTATGTACCTTGCAGCAGGGTCACTGAAATTAATTCCCCATGGATTTTTTTTAAAGCAGTTGGAAGGTATAGGTTATCAAATCCAACTCCAGTTTGTTCCTTTCCCCTAGTTTCCACATCAGTAAAAAAAATTGATTTCCAGTACTAGTTTGGCAAGGGTCTTCAGTACAGCCTCAGGTGTTCCTGTCCAGGTCTCAGTTTCCTCGTCCTTTAGGTAGTCCTGAGAACAGAGGAGCCAATTCAACCCATTCAACAAGGTCTGGCTATGCAGAATATTCAGGGTCAGAGTGCCATAATTCTGCATCCCTTATTAGCGCTTTTTGCACATCAGAACCCCTTAAGATTCACTTTTCCTCATGTGGGATGCATCATCAACAACTCCTGCACAAGGATCTCTGGGGAAATGTGCCGTAAGCATTTCTCCTCATGAGTGCTAACCCTCCTCTCTTCCTTCCCAGTCAGGGATCCCAGAGGCTTTGCAGCGCACAGCTGAATCATAGAATGGTTTAGGTTGGAAAGAACCTTGAAGATCATCTAGTTCCAACGCCCTGCCATGGGCAGGGACACCGCCCACCAGCCCAGGTTGCTCCAAGCCCTGTCCAACCTGGCCTTGAACACCTCCAGGGATGGGGCAGCCACAGCTTCTCTGGGCAACCTGCCCCAGTGTCTCACCACCCTCAGAGTAAAGAATTTCTTCCTAATATCTAATCTAAATCTCCCCTCTTTCAGAATAAATCCAGCCATGCTGATGTGCGAGCTGTTTTGTGGAAGGGATGGGAGAGGCAGTTGGGCTGTGAAAGACCTGGGGTAGAGTGGTACTGGAAACCAGATTGCCTGTGGGCAAAGCCATGCCTTTAACTTACTTTTCTCCTCCAGTATAAACCATCAAGAGGAACACTGGGAGGCTGTGAGACAGGTGAAAATGGCCCGATGGGGTATAGCATCTATCTTTTTGTCTCTCTCATGTGAGTCTTTCTTATTTTGGGATTTGTACTTCAAGGACTGATGCAGAGCCTTTTCCCCAGACCCCCATTTCCAAGCTACCCTCATCTCCCACCACGTGAGAGGTCTTGGGGACGCCTGGGGACAGCTCTCCATCCGTCGTCTCACGGCGGAGCTGGGCTGTCTGCACGCAGGGCAGTGTGCCAGGGCTCAGGAATCGATTTCCACGGCTCCGCTGTCCTAACCTTACACCGAGAAACTCGAGTCCGCTGAGAGAGAAAGAGACAGACAGACCCACAGACGGCTGCAGGAGAAAGGAGCGGGGGGGGGGGAGATTGATTGGCTTCTGCCCCGAGAAGAGGAGAGCCGATATAGAACAGGTCACCGGAGCTTTTCATCTCTGTATCTTTAGCCCCGATCTTGTCCCCCCCCTCCCTTTCTCTCCTGTAGCTCAGCTCCCCTCCTGGGCTCCGTTCAGGCCTCTTTAGGCGGCGATGAATCATTTAGTTGGTGTAAATTGAAAATGTGGCGCTCGGTTGCTGCATGGGTCTCCAGGGGAGGGTGAGGGGCCGGGGTGGGAGCGGGAGGGGGAGGAACCAGGCTGAAAAGCTAATAGCTGGCACGGAGGCGCTCGGTGCCTGGTCGCAAGGTCGAGGCAATGTCACCAGCCTGAACAGGGGGCTGCAGAGAGGGATGAGAGCAGAGCAAAGTTTTCTCCAAGCCTGAAGTGAATTGCAGCTTCCTCCTGTGTCAGATGCAGCTGTGTCCAAAGATGCCATCCAGTATCTGACCGCCCCTCCAAACTCCGGCAAGTTTCTTCTGTCTCCATCCATACCCAAACCATTACCCTCCTCTACCTCCTTTCTCCCTCACATGCAGAGGGGCAGAGATAGGGGATGCTCTTTGCCCCCAGAGGATGGATAAACCCTTCTGCAGCTGAATGAGCCCTCTTTGTCCCTGCCTGACCCAGCACCGGCCCCAGAACAGACACGTACAAGCACTGATCCACGTGCACGTGGTGACCACGTGTGTTTTCTGCCCTGTACGGTATCTCCGGGTTGTGCTTAAGACCCCAGCTGCCAGCAGAACGGATATTTGGGGCAGAAGAGCAGCAGCACCCCTATAGGGACAGGTAATATTTTATGAAGGAGGAATATGCTGACCTTGCTGGGTGCAGAAGGGACTTGTTCCACGCTCTGTTGTGGCTGCCACATCTAGATTTTGGCTGTGCTGCCTCGTTTCATCCTCACATAGCTCCTGTCTAATTCTGGGACGAATAGTTGAGCTCCTACAGGAGAGCTGGGGAAGGACTTTGTACTAGGGCATGTAGTGATAGGACGAGGGGGAATGGCTTCAAACTGGAAGAGGGCAGGTTTAGATCAAACATTAGGAAGACATTTTTTACTTTGAGGGTGGT